>OV170227.1:15651193-16251193 GCA_921882275.1 Brenthis ino | reverse complement strand
CCCACATATTTAGAATAGGCGGGTTTCTACTCGACAACCAAGATATGACAATATGTGTATCCCAAATATTGGTTTCGACACGGTTCTTAGCATAATTAGCCGCGATAGCTTTTAATATTTGTTTCACTAATATATTAGAGCTTAGTTTAGCATTATTTTCGGTAGTACATAAGGTAGCGACCACAGATTTATGAACTAAAATAGTTTTATAAGATAACCTATGTTTAAAATGAAGATCCGCCAAGTATTGTGCTAAATCGGCACCTACTGGATTAATAGGGCTTATATCTGAGGATTGACACCATTTTACCCATCTCTCCCAAGCAGGTTTGTATGTATTAATAGTGGATTTTCGCCATCCTCCCATCAATAAAGCCTTCTGTTGAGTAGACCATGATTCTACTGCTTCAGACCACCCCCACATTTCCAAACTTCGAGAGTCAGATCTTCTACTTTTGGCGGGGGACGGCCCGTCGACAGATCTATCAATTTCGACTCTAGTTGGTAGATTTTGAATGGGGGTGCTATAGCTCGAGCTTTTAAATCCGCTCTTCAAAACGCCTGCGGCCACCTCGGTGCTACTATTAGATATGTGCCGACCGCTCGATTGAGATGCATAAGAACTCTTGGCATTAAGTTCGGAGGCGGAAATATCCACGCTAGTCTGAACTTCCATTCCCAAGCGAACGCATTGTGTCTCCACGCTGCTCGATCCGTTTGATTCAGACTGACATATTTTGGAACAACATGGGCACGACTGGACGCAAATAAATCCACATCCGGGACACCCCATTTTTGAAATACTACCTGTGTCAACGCAGGAAGAAGGTGCCACTCTGGAATTATCGACTTCCGGGATAGGCGATCGGCAACACCGTTGAGCTTTCCGGGAATGTGATGTGCAACTAGATGAATGTCGAATCGATTTAGAATTTTGAAAATTTTGTAAGTCAGGCTCATTAGTGGCACCGATCGACTTCCTCCTTCTTTCGGTAGATACGCCACGACCGACTTGTTGTCGCACTGAAGTAGCAACGATGAATGGCTTAGAAGAGGACCGAATTGGTGAAGACACTTCAATATGCTCAACATTTCTTTTTGATTCGAGTGAATTCTGGATTCCTCTCTCGACCATTCGCCCCGTATCTGTACCCCGTTTAATTCTGCTCCCCAGCCGGTCTCGGCAGCGTCTGTCGTTAAGAAGTGGGTCAGAAGTGGAAGGTGAAGTAGAGACGACCTGTCGCAGTTCTGCCTCCACCACTCGAGTTCTTTCGTTACCTGTATTGGTAGCGGAGTTTTCTCCTTGACATTGTTTTGAAGCATAGATATGCAATGTCTCAGGAGATAGCGGAAGTTTAATCGACCCTGTGGGACAGCTAGACGGGCAAAATTCATGGTCCCTACTAGACCTTGAACTTCCCGAAGCGTCGCTTGTTGTTGTGTGAGAAATCTTGCTATAGTAGTCTGTAGACCTTGAATTTTCTTCTGTGGCAGGCTTTTCTTGTTGTTCCAGGTATCCCATACTAGACCTAAATACTCCAACGACCTCTGGGGGACTAGGATTGACTTGGATGTGTTGACGATCCATCCTAACTCTTTTAAAGTTTTGAGAACAACTTGGGTTTGCTCTACCAACTTTGACCTGTTCTGACATACAACTAAAAAATCGTCGAGAAAAACTACAATTCGAATCCCCTGTTCTCTTAGGATTTCTGCTGTCCAATTTGAGAGGCATGCGAATACTTTGGGAGCCGTTGCTAGACCAAATGGCAAAGAGGTCATCTGTAAAAGTTGACCTCTGTAAAGCAGTCTTAGGAAACACCGATGAGACGGAGCTATCGGCACATGATAGTAGGCCTGCGTCAGATCGATTTTTATCATCCAGTCGTTCGGCTGTAAAAAGTCCGGAATGCGATGAACCGAGATAAGTCTGAACTTTGTCACTTTTACAAAATGATTTAGTCTCTTCAGATTGATAATGAGGCGCAAAGTACCATCTTTTTTCGGTGTTAAAAAGAGGGTGGATAAAAAACTGGGAGTTACGGGTGCATACTCTAAAATTCTTTCTGTAATTAGATTGTTTATTGTTTGATCCATCCTGCAAGTTGGTACAGTCTGATACCGATTGTTGGTGAGGTGCGGTAAAACAAGCGGAGGCTGTGCTTTGAAAGGAATTTTGTAACCTGTTATAATGTGCAACAAGGGGGTCGGTGCGCCTAACCTTTTCCATATCTCCTGGAAAATCCCTAATCTGCCCCCCCCCCCCCCCGAAACGTCTGTTCTTTGTCAAAAGTTCTTACCACCTCTCCCTCTTCTTTTGACGCTAATGTGTTGGTTTGATGTGCCGTGTTGATTAAATGATTTCCTAGGGTTACTCGGGGCTTGTGGACCCGCGGTAAATGATTGTGGCTTGTATTGAGGTCGAAAAAGCCGCTGATTTCCAGCATAAGCTGGAAAATTGTAATTAAATGCATAGGGTTGCATAGGTGCATACGACCTATACGGATATTGAGGGGCTCTATATTGTAATGCAAACGGTGCTGTGGGGCGACCGGTTTGATTGTAACGACTGGATCCACGTTGCGCAGCCTGAGATGTACCAGTATTTCTCTTCTCTTGCGCAGAGAAGGAAGGTCTTGAAAATATTTTATTAATGCCCCCATTATTATTTAAAAAGTCTGAAATTTGCTCTTTACTAAATAAAAAATCACAGGATGGAGGTATCTTTTTTAAGGTAGCTTTTAAAAATTTATCTTTTACTAAATTCAAGAATGCTTCTCGTCTTTGTTCAATAATATCGGCTCGACGCCCACAAAGCAATTGTAAACAATCAAGAGATATCTTTTGAAATTCACCCGAAAAAATATCTTTAATTTTCTTTACCAGATCGTCTTTACTAAAATTATCGGTATCTTGTACCCATTGCAGTAAATCAAACACTCCTGATTTTAAAGCATCGCTTTGCATAATTATGCCATGCGTAATTGACAACATTTCAGAAATATGAAGACCCTAAAATAAAAATACCGTTTCTTTATTTTCCTATTTTGAGTACAAATATATTTTTTTGAGATTTTTTTAATGCTTGGTTTTGGAGAAAAAAAATAAAATCTGAAAATATTGTGGTGACGTCACAAATAAGGTTGAATGAGATTGCCTTTGCCTACTAAAGATTAAGATGAAATTATTCGTCCAACGTCAGTGTCATATGTCATATGTGTCATTTCTGAATAATTGACGTTTGAATTTTGAATTGTTTCTCAAAATATGACAATCACAATAAAAAACAAAACGTTTAAGCTTTGAAACTTTTGTACACAGACAACTGACAAGGAAAGATTTTGTAATGCCAAAATGACATTAGTATATTTTTTTGACGGATGAGAGAAAGGCAAAGGCAATATCGCTATTCAACCTAATTAATGACGTCATTTGTCGCTTACGTCTTTTTAGAATAAGACGAGTTTCAAAGTGAAAATTTTATATGAAAACGGCATCATTTCGAAAAAAGAAAAGATATGGGTCGCCTCATTTTTGATCTAGTTTTAATTAAAATTATAACATAGGGATGTTGAAAAAATGAAATGTTGTCAATTGCGCCTAAAGATCTATCTGTTGTAACTAAATTATTTATTTTATCAAACTGTTTAATTTCATCGTTTACCTCAAGTTCAACAAAACCTGGCCTGGCATTATATAACTTTTGAATTTCGGAGTAACGTACGTTAGTCCAGTTTTCAGAATTAAAATATTGAAATGAATTTAATAATTGTAAATGATCGGAAGGCGTACTCAATACTGTAGGTTCTTTTAAACTCGTTTTTAAATTAAAATCAAATTTAATGGCCGACTCGGCGGGTACTTCAACTGAATGTGCATCCTGTTGGGTTGGCAACAGATTTTCTACATGTGTTTCTAATGGGTGATGATACCCGGGGTCAGCGGGGTACCAACCCGGCGGAGGATATGCATTGGAAGCCAAATAATTCTGAATTTGACTTACTTGTTCAGCAAGGTGTTCTAATACTCTTTTTCTGACATCCTACCTCCCTCCTAGGCAACTTTCGTTTACGACGTTGCGGCGGATCCTCTTCGCCGCTGGTTGACGAGGACGACGTCAGCTCGCCCTCATGTACACTTTTATCACGCACATTTTCATCACTTTCCGACATTATTTCGTTTTTTATTAAGAAATACGCACTTTGAAAACAATTACGATAAACTGTAGGTAATTTAACAAAACCTTTTTAACGATATTTACACTAAATCACATAATTACAGGATAATTCATATTAACTAAACTACAACGTAACATAATTTGAAAAATTCTAGAAAAATTATATTCCTCGAACGCTAACAGCGTTAAATAAACACTTTACGGCACGAAAATCAAGACGCCAATAAAGAGGAACTCCAATGGCCGATTGCAATCACCTGGTGAACATGGCGGCCGGAAGTTGTCATATTTTCTTAAATTTAAGGGAACTACAACGACTAAAAGCGGCCGGAAACGGAAGATGTCATCTCAATATTGTTTATTAGGCCTCGAATAACGGCGGAAGGACATAATACATGGTTGGACTGGTATGTAGTGAGTTTCATGAAATTTAGACATGCATTGTCAAAATCTCTGTACGTGGCTAAACCCAGGGTTTACATTCTCTTTGGCTAAACCTTAATTTAGGACGCTAGACAACACATTTATTGTCCAGTTAGATTGGCTAACTGTCTAAATGTCTTTTCACTTGTCTTCATGTTTGCTCAGGGTCATGGAGCAGTCTGAATTTAGCCAAGTGTAAAAGCCGCAATAATTCGGACTTTCCTTCTTTTCTTCTTAGTGTTACTGCCCGACCGCTCGCCCGGTGTGTTCAGACTTCTTAACAATATGTTGTCTGAGCTATTTTACCAATAAAAAGCAACTATGCTATTTTTCTTTATAAATCCTTGTTGAGTCACAAAATATATTAAATATAATTTCATTTTGTATTATAATCTATGATTGCTATTTTAAAACTATTATACCTGGTCCAACCTTTTATTTTTATTCGACTTTCAAGAAAGAGGAAGGTCTCAATTCGAAATCTTTTTTTTTTTAATTATGTTCACAGATTAGGGCACGTACACATAGAACGTCCGTTTTACAGGTCCGTTTAAACGTATATGTTATTAGCGTATGTAGTTGTATGAGCCAGTTCACACACATGACAGTATTCCGGATCTAGTAAAAAATCCCACACACAACAGAAATACTGACCCGTTTTATCGGATCGAAACCGCGCGAGGCTTGGCACAGGGGTGCGGGGGTTTTCCTCCAGTTTGTGTCTTTCTTTTTTAAATACTTTTCTAATCTTTTAAGAAGGTCTTTAAAAGTAGATGTCGTCATTCGGAAATAAGTAAAAATGATGTGTAAATATTACCTCCAGTTGCGACGGATCCGTTAAAATCGGTCCTGTAAATGCTGTGTGAATATTACCTCCAGTAGCGACGGATCAGTTAAAAAGGATCCTGTAAATCGGACGTTCTATGTGTACGCGCCCTTACTCGAAGACGTCTAAACCGATTTGAAAATATATTTTTTTTCAAAGGGTATACTTCCTGGTAGTCCCATTTAAATTTTATCGAAATCAATTTTTAAAAAATCTACAATATTATTATTTTTTTAAATAAATTGCTCAATCGAATATGTTATTACAAAACTTTCTCCTTACAAATTACCTGCTTAATAAGTCTACACTAAAAATGAATAAAATAAAAACTAAAAAAAAAAACAAGGCACCGACTTCGAAAATATCTGATTAGGTATTTATTCTAAATAAAAACCCCGTTTAGTTATTTTTTACATTTTAGTGCGTGGAAGTTGGTTTTTTTTTTTAAGTTTTTTCTTTTAACAGGTCGAGTACTAATTAATGAGTGATGTCTTATTGTGCTACCATAATTTATGAAGAAGTTTTGATCGACTTAAAACATTGATATGTTATTTTTTTCAACATTTTGTATTATCTTTTAAACATATTCAGACGTTATAATGACTATATTTTACTTTAACTTTTTATTAAAATATAATATGGTATTAATTATATATTATAGTATTGAAATGAACATTTTTGAAGTAAAACTTCTATAGAATCGCGATTTGAAACTCGATGAAACGAAAATGCAACACTAAAAAGAAACAAACATAGATGTATAGTGTTTTTTCTGTGATGCGGTAACAGACAGATAAAAATTCTAAAAACTATAGATTCGGTCTCTGTATCGATAATAATGTTTATTTCAAAAAGATTTACCAAAAAATATTTAATGTACAGATTCGGCTTAGTTACAATTTTATTATATGTATAGATTAAGCCGGCGAGAAAATGAGATAGAATACATTGCCATGGTAACCGTTGGTATTGTCTGACAAATATATAATATTCTATAGTATTATATTCTTTCCGTATATTATGATATTCTATAAATATATGATAGTAATATGCCTCATTTAATTAAATTTTTGAATTGTTTTAATTTAATCTCGATATTTGCCAAAGAAATTTTATTTCAACCGCGCGTAAAGGTTACACGGACCTATTTTTTTTTTATTTTGAGGGTCACTGGGTCAGTCAAAAATGAAAAATCTGTGAATTGTTCATTTTATTTTTGACTGGAAACTTTTAAAATACGTGTGTTTTTGTGTAATTTTTTTTTTATTGAAAATGTTAGAACTTCTCAACTTAGACCATAATTATTAATGGTGATTTTTACATTTAAATTATTATTGTTAAGATGACATGCATTTTTCGCATGTTTTAATTAATCATATTAAATATAAGTTTCATTCCTATATATTTTTAGATTTTTACTCAACTTAAACTGTTGTCATATTCATGGACTTTTTGAAAAAACTAGAGTACCTATATGTCAATTGTCAATAGTCAAAACAAGTTAAACATAACCTAATTTAATCATGTCCTGGTAGTGATGTCACCAATATAAGTTACTAGTTATAACTTTATTAAATATAATTTGGTGAGAAACTATCCCCTAAGCTTTCTTTCACTAAATAAACGTAATAATTAATTTGATTTGATTATTATAAGATAATCATTATGGTTGATTTTATGAAAAGAGCAATTGAATTGGCATCTGAAGCTTTAGAAGCACAAGAAGTGCCAGTTGGTTGCGTTTTTACCATGAATGGGCAAATTATTGCTGAATCAAGGAACACTGTGAATGTAACTCGTAATCCAACTAGACATGCTGAAATGAATTGTATTGACTATTTATTAGATTATTGTACCATAAATGAAATAAATCATGAAAGTTATTTTAAAACTGTAGTTGTGTATGTAACAGTTGAACCTTGCATTATGTGCGCAGCAGCTTTAAATAATTTAAAAGTCAAAGAAGTTATCTATGGCTGTGCAAATGACAGGTTTGGTGGTAAAACAGTGGTTAATGTTAATGAATTCTATGAAAAAAGTTACACTATTTCTGGTAACTTATTAGCTGATGATGCTATGTCTTTATTAAAATTATTTTATAAAGGTTCTAATCCAAATGCTCCTGATGCAAAAGTCAAAAAGAAAACTTAGTAAAAATATTAGTCACTACAAATATTATAAGTTTTAATTATTACTTTGCAGTTTGACATAACATAAATACATGTTAAGAACCACTCATAAGAATTTCAATTTTATTTATAAGTTGTAGTTATATTTAGCAAATGTGGAATATTACAATTTGATATTTAACAACATATTTAAATCAAATTAAGAATTTGTTGTATGTGGCCCTAAGTAGCATAATTATTATAAAACTTAAGAAAATAAACAAACCATACTTACTCTTAACATATTTTTATTTTAATTTAAAGGGAGACAAACTTAATACATGCACTTACAATATTTACATTTAAATACGACATATTCGATTTGAATCATTTAGAATTCTCTTTCTTTAACTTATGTCACCAATTATTTGAAATTATGCACTTAGTATCATAAAAAAAAATTGGTAAATTAAAAAATACATATAACAACATTCAAGTGAATGTATGCATTAACCAATTTCAAATTATTTTCAGTTTGTAAAGAATAGTAAATTTTCTAAATAATAGTATTTACATCTATGTGTGTGTGTGTCTATCATACATCATTAATCAAAAGATATTTAAAAACTACATTGTGCTTTGTTTGACAAAAGAATTTATGCTTAGTATTTATTAGTTTATTTTATATTATTTAAACAACTATGAATTATATATCCGTATAAGAAAATTAAAACCTAAATAGGTAATTAAAACTAAACCCTGAGACAGTGCAACATACTATCTTATAGTGGGTACTCGACTCAGTTTAACTTATCAGTTAATAAAACACTATAACAACATTTAACATTTAGACCAAATAATATATTAAAACTCTAATACAATATTCTTATCTTTACAACACTGTATAAATATAAAAGTGAGATCAGATTCATTCAATGGAACAAGTTTGTTATTAACAATAACATGGGAATAGTAGGAAAATCCTGCTATTATTTGTGATATTTTGTTTTTTTTTTTCAATTTATAACAATTAAAAAATATATACTTTTGTTATGACAAAAAAAAAGAAAAAAATTAAAATCAAGGGCAATTTGATTAACAACAACCATATGTTTACTAAAAGAACTACTAAAAGTCTTTTAGTAGTTTATAACTCATCATTTAGAAGAAAGTTAACATCTAAAGGAATAAAAAAATTACTAATTAAAATATTGTTGGTCCACTAAACCTAAGATGAGATCTCACAATTACATTCTTACAGTCTCCAAATTATAATATGAAATAAGACAATTGCAAGCCAAAGGCAAGAATTTACATATTACACGTTATGAATACTTTGTCATTTTACAAAAATTGTTACAAATAAAACTGTCAATTTCATCACATTAATGTAAAGTCAATCACTTGGGCTGTGGAATCCATTAACCAAAGGTAGGCCATTCTCAATGTGTTCACCATTTACTGGTGTAGGATCAGTAATGTCACCATTTTCCACTGTTGGTTCATGTTCTGGACTAGAACCACTAGAACTGCTACAGCTGTCTGAAGTAGAGGAACTATCACTCTCTGAATCTTCACTTGAACCTTGATTTCTTTGTCTTAAATGGTCATTCTCAAGCAATAGTTTTTCATTTGTTAGTTGAAGTTCTGCTATTTGCTGTTCTTGATCCTTTAAACGCATCATAATATCAGATAAAGAAGGTTCATCTAATGATCCAGAAACTATAGATGCACCAAATGTGTCTTTATCAGTTAACATATCATCCTTATCTGTTACTGATTCATCTTTAACGGCAGTATTTAGATCTTTGTCATCTTCTGTATCTTTAGCCCTATTGCGTTCACTTCTTTTAATTAAATTATCATATTTAGCTTCAAGTACAAGATATTCTTGAATTAATTCATTCTTGGACATATTAGATAATCGCTCACATTGAGCATCTTCATAGACACTTGAAAATTCTTTTGTTAAGTACTCTTCTTCATCCTCTGGAAGTGAGAAAAAATAATTTTCTTCAGAATCAACACTAAAACTGGAATCTCTTGTACGGGCAGATGGTGTTCTGAAAAGATGAAAATTATTTTCTGGTTCTGGCTTATGAATTTCCATTAAGAATTGGTTGTTATTAAAAGGTGCCTGAGTTTTTGATAAAACTATTTTCCGGAAGCGGTTGTTTCTTTTACTATTATCAAGTTTTCTTCTTTCTTGCCAAGGCATTTTAGAAAATGGTTTTAGGATTTTTCTTTTAGATTTCCCGCGCCTTCTCTTTTTTTTAACACTTCCTTCCACTTTACGTTTTGGCACTTCTAATATAGATGGCGCTTCCACTAAGACAAGGGCTCGGGTTGGATCGCCATCTTTTATTTCTGTTATGTTATTATCATCCATTCTTTAATTTAAAATATATACACAACACAATTTATAAATAATACAATATTTTCAACGACACTTGCACTTTAATCCGCTAACCCAGACGTATCATCAATAATGAACCTTTTTTATTCATTAGGATTCGTACTAGACACGACATCTCTAGTTTCGCCATATTTATTTTATAAGCTGCTTGTGATATTGGACTCCTTTTGTGAGCCTACTTTCGTGTTACCCATAACATAACAATATTGCCAGTATTAATATTACAAATGTATTTTATATGTAAGGATCATTTTATTATTATTTTGTGTGCGTCATAATGTCGGATTAATAAAAAGCTTAAATTTTGTTCTTTTTCTTTACTTAAGGAAGCAATATTCAGGTATCTAGTAAAATCCCATCGTCAATTCGTACCATTTGTAAAAACTTATAAACGAAAGGATGGATAACTTACAAAACTTACAATAAGTTTTACGGATTTTCCAATGGTATTAAAAACTATACATAAGCTACGTTTATAGCAAGTAGAATTAGTTTTACTAGCGTGGGCATGAAGCCAAGGGACACACATGGAAGGTGGCCCACCTACCCAACGACAAGAGATGTTCCCAGGCGCGGATCTAAAGTTAAATTTTTTGGAGGCGTCAGAGGCAAATATACATAGATATATTAAAACAATAACTTAGCAAAATCTGTACTTAAAATGTTTTTTAAAAACAATGACTGTAAGATGGTAACGTATAGTGTACAGAATATAGAACCCAAAAGAATTTTTTTGTCTGTAAGTCTGTTTGTCTGTGCGGTTTCACGCAAAAAGTACTGAACCGATTTTAACTAAATTTTGTGTAGTGAAAACTTATTACTCGAGCCAACATTAAAGATGCCTTTTAGTACAGGAAAATCTTTATTCCCTCGGGAAAAGACGATAAAAGGTTCTATTGAGTAATCCTTAGAAATTTACATGGCTAATGCTAGCTAAACCTTAACACGTTCAGTGCCACCGACTCGCCCTGCGAGTTTACGTTAATTTTATTCCAGTGCCGGGGACTCGCGCGGCGAGTTCAGTGTTTTTCGGTAATATTTTCAAAACGCTTCTGTATATTCTGTTCAAAATTACGGTGTAGACTTAATATGATGTCATGTTCACGTTTACATGGTGGCCTGGATGTAAAGAATTTTTTTACATTTAAAAGAAAACATTTATTCTGCAATGCCGTGAACTCGCTAGGTGAGTTCAATGCCGCAGATTCTCAAATTTTAACGTCGTCAACACCATAACTTCGATTTTTAGTAGGTTGATGTGGAGTTCACTGTAAAATGTAAATCTATATAAATAAAAATGAATCATCGAAATATATTTACACGCATAACTTCCGATCAACTGCACCAAATTGGATATTTCTTTTTTTTTTGTATTTTTTATTGTTAGGACAAGTTTCGTATAGAAGAAAATTAAAAGATTTTTTACAAAAAAAAATTTTTTTCATCTCGTATCGTATTATCTATTATTGTAAATAATATTAAATAATAATAAATAGGTACAATGTTGATTTATTTCAGTTTAAATTATTTTAAATACAAATATAATTGAATTTATTTCCTTTTATTATTAGAGTTGCATTAAAAACGAATGGTATACTTATATTTATAGAAGTTGATAACATATTCGTAAAACTAGGAGACAGCGTTAAATATTCAGAGCGAAATTGCTATTCAGAAATATTATTAGTACAAAATATAACATTAAAAATAACCACTGTATAAAAAGTTGACAACCACTGCCTAAATTACGAAACAAACTTACCTTTTATTTTATCCTTTGAGTTTTTTGCCATGTTTTTAATTTAAAACACACTGAATAGTCGTCAAACACTTTATACTTCCGATACAAACGTTACCGAGACTAAGACAGCCACAATAATAACAAAAGATAAATTTTACCCTTACATAATGCCAGTGAACTCGCGTGGCGAGTCCATTCAAATTATATTGTAGTGCCGGCGACTCGCTTGGCGAGTCCAACGTGAAATGTATGCGGCATCCGAGAAGACAACATGAAAATCGTAGTGGCATTGAACGTGTTAAGAGATACATCAAAAGAATGTACTAGAAAGTTGTAGGTCGTAAAAAGGCCTAAAAAAAATCTGAAATAGCATAAGCTTTTCTTCTAAGGTACACTCGCAGTATTTATATTTATTCAAAACATACCTACTACCTAGAGGGACGCACCCGAGCGAAGCGAGGGTAGTCGCTAGATATAAATAATAGAATTAAAATTAGTTTTATGCTTTAAGACCGATCGGAATCCGTTTATTTTTAAGAGAAAAAAATAATTTTAACCTGAAGTTTTATGGCTTTAAAACGTTAACAGTTATATAAGGAACAAAAATCCGTAAAATTCCCTCGCTGCTGTCCATCGAGAAATGAAGATATGCAAACCGTTAATAGTTTTTTTTTTCAATTTCCGGCTTACTGTGACATCCTATCGAAAAAAGTACTTTACAAAAGTTGGAGATCTATTAAAACTCTACAACTTTTATAGATCACAATTATTTTACAATAACCTCAAAGTTTTCGAGATATTTCCAAAAAACACCGTTTTTCAATTTTTTCTGGTTTTTTATTTTTAATTTCTACAATCATTTTGATTTTCATGTAACTAGCGGAATATAATCTTCGAAATACAAATAATAACCAAAATTTTTTGTAAAATTGAAACGTTTAGCCGTTTCCGAACAAAATATGTTTTATGATCTCGAGAGGTTGAAAATCACCCCCTTTTTTTTTTTTTTTTTTAACGTTGGGAAATGCATTTACGCACGATGTGTGGGACTCACCGGCGAAGCCAGTACTACCCACTAAAACCCAACAAAACCTTCCCCCATCTTAATGGGGCGTCGCAGGATCGCTTACGCATTCAACTACGACGCCCCGACGGCAGGTCTGCCGAAGCAGACCACAACAACCACGGGGTTGCTCCACGGTCCACTCTGCTATCAGAGAAGTACCAGGAGCAACCCGCATGGTACACCACCCTCCGAAGAAGGCCGCCTCCTACCGCCCACCGAAGCGGGCCACCTCCCTGTGCGTTTCTTGGCTTCGCGAGTACACTACTGAGCCCCCCCACCACGACAAGGTGAACGCACATTGGGGGGGTGAAAATCACCCCCTACTTAAAGCGGATAAATCAAAAAAAAAAAATTGTTGTTCTATTTTAAGAAAGGGCTAATATTTTTCGGCTAAGCGTTTCAATTTAAAAAAAAAATGATATGTATTTCGAAGATTATATTCCCCTTGTTTCATGAAAATCAAAAAGTCAGGTTTTATTGATTGAAAGAGGTCTGCTTTGGTAGACCTTGCGGCGCCTCATTCTGACGGGGAAGATTCCGCTGAGTAGTACTGGTTTTTCGCGTTGGTCTGATTGTAACAAGCGCGGATCCAGGGGGGAGGGGGGTCATGACCCCCTCCAAAGCCAAATATACTTTTTAGAGAAGTTTGAAGTCTAAGAAAGGAAAGAATAAACGGATAAACATTTCGATTTAATAAAAATTGTTATTATATGTATTTTGAAGATTATATTCCCCTAGTTTCATGAATATCAAAAAGTTTTTGCAGAAATGTATATACATATAATAAAATTGTAACTAAGTCGAATCTGTACATTAAACATTTTTTGGAAAATCTAATTGAAATAGACATTATTATCGATACAGAGACCGAATATATAGTTTTTAGAATTTTTATCTTTCTGTCTGTCTGTTACCGCATCACGAGAAAACCACTAGACAGATTTTGATGAAATTTATATAAAGAATATTTTTCGATAAGATGTCACAACAAGCCAGAAATTAAAAAAAAAACAATTTTAGTCAACGTTTTTTGTTCCTTATATACCTGCTAAAGTTTTAAAGCCATCCACCAGCAACACCTCCCCATCAATAGAAAACTTGATCCGCGCCTGGTCAGATTTTGCTAAGTTACTGTTTTATTATATGTATATTTCAGCTTATGACCCCCCCCCCCAAAATTTAACTCTGGATCCACGCCTGGATTGTAATGCATTATGCAGGTCGTATGCCGTCACCCGTCAGTGTCGTGGTTGAGTCCGTATGGCTAAGCGATCCTGTGACGCCCCATTACGATTCTGTTGGGTTTTAGTAGATACTTTTTTAGGCTTTTTTTGTTAGGCTTTTTTAACTGGTGAGACCCGCATAATCACTTGTATGTTTGCAGATGGGATGCGTAAATGCATTTTCGAAGTCCCAACAAGTTTGACATACTGTTGTGTTGACATATGACATTACACATTTAAAGATGTCATTTGTCAGTTTATACTTTATATTTGTCAAATGAAAAGAAATGAAAACGTTATTATAATTTGTGTATTTAAAGCAAAAAAAAAAAAACAAAACCAGACCAAAATTGCAAATTCATAAAATTAGTATCTAGCTGCCAATACAAGATATTTTTTTATTAGAACATGGCCGATGATATTGTGTTCGAATTGTTGCATTCTGAAATAATAAATTATACGTTAGAACAACCAAGAACCAGCAATGGTAGTAAAGTAAGTTTAAAGTTTTTATTTGTCACACAAAATACCTTTTCATGTAAAAATCTAGATTAGGTTGATGTAAAAAAAGGATACACCTAACTACCCTGTTGAAAAACTCCAATAGAATCCCATCAAAAGCGACAAAAGCCACATAGAAACCAATAAATATGTATTGGTTGCTATGTGGCTTTTGTCGTTTTTGATGGGATCCTATTGGAGTTTTTAAATAGGGTATCTTCTATTTTTATACAAATTTCTCAGGAAGTCGATTTATCTGTTGTGGAATATATTGGTTTTGCTGCTGGTTATAAGATAATGGAGAGATTAACTAGAGAATGGCCACGTTTTAAAGATGAATTGGACACTATGAAGTTTATTTGTACAGACTTTTGGACATGTATTTATAAAAAACAAATTGATAATTTGAGAACAAATCACCAAGGTGTTTATGTGCTTCAAGATAATGCATTTAGATTTCTAAACAACTTTTCAAATGGGCATCAGTATTTGGAGTATGCACCAAGGGTAAATTATTTAATTTCTATTTCTTATTTTAACATTAAAATTCTGAGATAGTATATCTATTAAAGCACTGACTTACATCAATAACACACTTTTTTATTATTTGCTTTTTTAAGATGATGGAAAGTGAAAAATACAATATTCTACTCTCTATGCTCAATTCACAAGTTAAATTAGTAATAATTAGATTATTCTCCTCGCCTAATAAAAATCTTTTTTTTTCAGTATGTGGCATACACATGTGGTCTGATAAGAGGTGGTCTGGCTAATCTCTGCATCAATAGTATTGTGACAGCTGAAGTTCAGTCAATGCCTTCCTGTAAATTTCATATACATGTCCAAAGAACATAAAAAATAATTTAAAATATGTATTTATTAATTTACATTTTATATTCTCCTTTATATATAATGCTTTATTAGAACACCTATATTATAATAAACCTTGACTGTAAATTTTCCTCAACTACACAATAAAAGATTGTATAAGTTATAAAAGTATTATCAGGTAGAGGTTTTCCATGAAGCAGGCTTAGCATTATCATAGATAGTAGCAAGCACCATTAAAGTGCCTATATAACATAAAGCGACAGTAGTCCCATAGAGAATACGATCACATAACCCACGCTTCAGCCAAATTGGTTTACCATCTTCACACTGAAAAGAAATAACGGGGAAATATGAATATTTTGATGTAGGTATCAAAAACTATATCAAGTTTAAATATTTTATGGTAAATTTATCGTTAAATCATTTTTGATGAAAACCCTAGCAGCATGCCCCTATTTCGCCTACCAATTTTTCCAAACAATCATGCCTCCTCTATTCACCCTTTTTGGAGTGAATATTAAAAAAAGTTGCTTAGCAATTATGTCATTATAAGAATAGACTGGTGATCCTTTGAGTACAAACTTTAAGAAAAATTTTAATTTCATTTTCCCCTTTACTTTCCAAGCAAATGTTTCATAAAATAAATAGCTAATATTGTTTACAAAATGGCTGAACAAATTTAGATGAAAATTGGTATGGAGATAGTTAAATTTATAAGTTCAGAATGTTTAGATGATGGATTTTCTTGATAACTTGCATCCATCAAGTGTTTATTAAACGTGCTGTACGAAGGTACTTTTAAGTTTATCAGCACAAAATAAGGCGCGTTTAAAAAACGTGTCGTGCATGGTCCCGGCCTATATGCCGGTGAGGACTGAGAAATAAAGTCTCACTCGGATCACATATGTCTTATTGGCTATGTCGTATTATGTCTACATAATATATATTTTGTAACATTGACAATTTATTAATAAGAGAATTGCCAATTGAAAACTATTGGAAGTAGGGAAGTGTCAAGTGAGGATTGTTAGTAGCTTTTTGTCATAATTATTTTCTCCTAAGTAAGCCAATATAGGTATGTAGGTATATAATAAATATGTGAATATTACGCATTGTTTATATATCCCTAATATAGATTTTCAAAATACATATATAATATGAAATAAGTATACAGTACAGAAACAAAATTAGAATATTACTTACTTGAAAATCCGCTTGGAGTTTTTTTAATTTAACTAGTGTACTCGATCGCCTAATGAAAATTATTGCAGTAGTTTTGTTTGCTATGGATGTTGTATTCTAAAAATGAAATTGTTTAGCATTACAGCATTAAAATCAAGCATCAACATCAAACAGCTGTTTAGCCGGATTTTAATAGAACTTATTTTAACAAATAACTAGGATTTTGTTTAAATACTTATGCTGTGCTACGTTTAATTTCAATCAAGTAAATCGAGAAGATAGATAAAAAGGCAAGTTATTGCTAGCAGCTCTATTTACAAACGCTGTTGCCCACAGTACCAATATAATTTAACTTACCCTCAAAATGCCCATCATCTTGGTTTCGATCTATTTAAATTGTAAACTTTCAAATTAAAAAATGGTCTTTTAATATTATATGTTGACTTTCAACGAAAATAATAACTGTGACAGCTGTTTTATAAAATGCCAATGCTTTAAAATAATCAAGAAATCAACCTTTTTTTTTAAATAAATCAACAACGCAAAACGGTGGCGTATATATGTATTATCGGCGTGAGACAAATTTCAAGTATAGTCTTTCCAGTTTTCCCGCTGAGCTGTGTTTGAAAACTGTTCTCAAATTTAAAATTTTGACTTCCACTTTTCTAAGGTTTCTACAACACCAGGCTGTAAAAACTTTAGAAAAACGGAAGTCGCTTCGCTCGGGTGCTTCTCTGATGAATAGTTATTACAATTATTGCGAGTGTACTTTAGGAAATAGACTTATGCTATTGTGGACTTTTCTGTAGACTTTTTTAAGACGTGTAACTTTCTACTACATTGTTTTGATGTACCTCTTAAGCTTTAGTCAGCGTTAGGCATATAAATATTTAAGGAAGACTCGAAGAAGACAGAACCAGTTTTTGTTTTTTCCCGTGGGAATTAAACATTTTCCTGCAGTAAAAGGTATCCTAAATGTTGACCCGAGCAATAAGTTATCGCTACACAGAATTTAGTTAAAATTGGTTTAGTACTTTTTGCTTGAAATGCACACAGGCTCACTAAACCTGCCCCCAGGATATTATTTTTCTAATTTTTGAATTTTTATTTTCACATAACGTTTGTTCCTAATTGTTTGTTCTTGATTGTTCGCCATAAGTAATTGTTTGTTCGTAAATTATTTATAAATAATTCAACAAAAATGTACCCTCAAAATAGCTTATAATTTTACTTGTTACTGAAACGAAAAATAAGCACTTTGACGATAGAACGATCGTATTTTATAAACGAACAAACATTTATGAATAGTTAAAGACTACTCTAGTAACAAGAAAAAGTATAAATTTAGATTAAGGGGGCTATATTTTGAGTACACATTTTTGATTATTCTATACATTTAATACATACAATAAAGTGAAATCATGAGTCAGGGGATGTAAACTTTTAAAACTTTTAAAAAAAATCTGGATTTGTTCTATGACTATTTCTCCTCAGAAATAGAACAAATCCAGTTTTTTTTTTTTCAAAAATTTTTGTTCTCTGTTTGTCTATTTGTACCTACGGGCTAACCTCCGAAACTGTTGGACCAATTTAAATGAAATTTTGCATGGTTGGTACCTTATATTCCCGATCAACATTTTAGATACTTTTCATCCCGGAAAATTAAAGAGTTCCCGTGGGATAGTTAAAAAACTATAGTAACTTATAGGTACAGCTTAGTACACAACAACTTATGAACCTAATTTAGTAAAATTGGGCATGCCGATACCTTATATTACCGGTCAAACAAAAGCTTACTTTTTATCCCGGAAAAATGAACGATTCCCGTGGGATAGATCTGTGCTTTTGTAGAGGCGAACCCGAGCGAAGTGTGGGTGAGCCGCTACTTATTTATAAATAATTTGCGAACAAAAAAATTATTTATAGCGAATTATCCAGAACAAACTATATGTGAAAATACAGATTAAAAAATCAGAAAAATGTCAAAATAAATGAAAATTAATTATACAAAAAATAGGTACTTTGACGATAGAACAAACGTAACATATACTATAAACGAACAAACATGAATGAATAGTTAAAGACTACTAGTAACAAGAAAAATTATAAATTTCTATTATGAGGGCTATTTTGATGGAACATCTTCGTATAATTAATTATTTACAAATTTGGAAAAAAATATCATAAGGGGCCAGGTTTGGTGAGCCTGTTGTAGGATCTATTCCGTATATGGAGCGTAAAGGTAAGAAGGAGTCACTATATATGTGTATATGAAAAAGTGTCCGTCAAAACGCGTCCAATAAGGGTAGTGCTGCGGTAGCGTAGGATAAATTTTAAAGAAAGCGCCAAATGTAATTAGGTTATGATAGAGAAATAAACAAGGAAGGTTATATCTACTAAATTATTTTAGACTACGTAATTAGTTAAGGTTTTGTATACTGGTATTCCATTAACTGTCTCGGTGGTGTAGTGGCTAGCATGTACGGCTGCACATCCGGAGGTCCTGGGTTCGAGTACCGGGTCGGGCCAAGTTTAGTTATTGAGTCTTCCTGTATAGTAAGTCTCAGTAACAGCCCGGAGTTGGGAAGATGGCGGTGTTTCACCCCCGTGCCTTGGAGAGCACGTAAAGCCGTCGGTCCTGCGCCTTAACTCTCACCGGTCGTGTCGAGTGGTCGTCCCACCGGAGTATGAGAGTGATAGGAATAGAGAGTGCACGTTGTGTCTGCGCGTACACTTGAGCACTATATTATCTCCTGCGCAGTTGGCTAATGTCATTGAAATTGGCCGCCGTGGCCGGAATCGGCTAGGAGAACATCATTCTATTAACTATTTTATTCATGAAAAATTATAAATTGTTGAATTCAGCACACTTCGTCTACAAGTTACAACAGCTAAAATCATTGCATTGTTTTGTATACGCCAGCGCCATCTAGTTTCAGCATACAGATGGACACTTCTTCAACTTATCTCCCGTATAAGAGACTCCTCCATACCTCTACCCTCCATGATTCCGTATAATAATAATACATCACAGTCAAGTTTTTAAAAAATATTTAAGGGTTACATACTCTATAATATACATATTTTATTATATGTATGGATGTAATAAATTTCTTATCTAAAATATAATATATTTTATATTAATATTTTTCATTTAAAAGTGAAGCAATAGTGTTAAATTGCTACCTCTGTGATGTAGTGGCTAGCATGTATGGCTTCTCACCCAGAGGTCCTGGGTTCGAGTCCCGGGTCGGGCCAAGTTTAGTTATTGAGTCCTTTTGTATAGTAAGCCTCAGTAACAGCCCGGAGTTGGGAAATTGGCGGTGTTTCACCCCCGTGCCTCGGAGAGCACGTAAAGCCGTTGGTCCTGCGCCTTAATTCTCACTGGTCGTGTCGAGTGGTCGTCCCATCAGAGTATGAGAGACGAGAGTGACAGGAATAGAGAGTGCGCCTGTGTCTGCGCGTAAACTTGTGCACTATGATATCTCCTGCGCAGTTGGCTAGTCTTAATGAGATTGGCCGCCATGGCCAGAATCGGTCAGGAGAACATCATCAGTGTTAAATTGATTTTAAATAATAGCAAACTAATCAAACATTATTATTTTTGACTTTTTTTTAACCTTTTTTTACTTTTTAAATTACTGTGTGTGGCTTGAATAATTAATATTTCATTTTCTTTATGTTTATAAATATAATAATAGCAACATTAAATAAGATTCCTTAAAATATTAATAAAGTTTTGCTAAGAATTAATTAGAGTAGTAACGTAAAATATTTATTTACAGAAAAAGTAAAATTAAAACGTTAATAAAGTCTGTTACTAGGTGACATGAAGAAAGACCATAAATTAGTGTCAAAATAAAAACTTAGTCTATGCCCAAAACTTTCTGACGCATACTTTTTGATTGGCGCTCTTTTACTTCGTGCCTCCTTCATTCGCTCCGCTCTTTCAATTTTACAGAAAATGGCTACCGAAGAATTGGTGACTGAGCAATTTCAATTTTTAGGTATAGAAGTATCAAAAGAAGTTTTAAGTAAATGTGAGTAAACAATAAGATACCTAAATATGATATACCGAAACGCCGAAACTTCTTACAAACTTATTCAAAAGTTAAAACTTAGTTGTTGTTAGTAAAGTTATAACGCTAAGAAATTAACGTTCAAGGTTGTTCTGATATTCATTTCTTTTTAGGTGTAAGTCTATGTACAGAATATAGTGTAGATGCTGAAACATTTATCGAACAATGGATGGCATTCAGTTTAACGACATTAAACGGCGCACCGCCAACTTTAGAAAACTTAGAATTGCTTGCAAAGAGGGAATTTTCCAAACGTTCGGCGATCCAGCCTAACGCTGTTAGTAACGAACTCTCAAGTACCGGCAAAAGTTTGACTGTATATGGAACGTATGGAACACCCGACGTTATACAGTATCCTTTTCGACATTTGCACGTGTTTATGTTACTTACAATTATTTTTTGTTGTTGATATTAGTATATATGTAATCCCAGTTGTAGTATGTATGATAACAACTTTTGTATTCTTTTTTGAGATATCCTTTACTAATTTTAGTATGGCCATTTGGTCTTTTTATATTGAGCAACAATAATTTCTTAAAATTTAGATCAGAAAATGAAGTCTTATCGAATTATATGACTGGCACTCCAAAGGTATGTACATCTATATTGAAACATATACATGGAATGTTTTTGACATTTTCACTTTTAAATTTTAATAAATAAATTTAGGTGTCTGTAGCATCAAGCATGAGTGTTTATGAATGTATTTATGTGATGGAAAATGCTATGATGATGATAGAAGAAATTGGCTTTTGCTATCAGTCAATGGGTATAAGTCTAGTACCACAGTGCAGTTTTGTGACTAGATCTACACTCATTGATTGCTTGTGAAATATCAACAGAAGACTACTAGAAGAAGTTCAGATTTAAAGAATTTTGAGCCTATGTAAACTGCATATTATTGCATAAAACTTGTTTATTATTTTTTGTTTTGACATTTGTTTTGCTTTTGAAATCCATCCACCAGTTCCAGAGTTGGAGTTATAAGTATTTTTATTAATCTTGTTGTGAAACAAGTTAAGATGTAGAAACCAGGGGAAACTAGCAAAAGAACTGGCTAACTTTGTACTTTATATTTGTTTTATACAATTACATACATTTTGTTTTTAAATATATTTTATTGCAACTATTTTGACTTGATGATCTTTGTGGGCGAGTTTGCTTCTGGTTCATGTCTCAGTAACATCATGACTAGATCCATACTCGTCTGCAGCCATCAACTCGATCAACGACAATTCTGTCTATGTTACAAAGGATTCAATTCTTTAAATATAGAAAAGAAGTATTTGGTTTCAAATAGCTAGTTTTTACATAAGTATATTTAAAGTGTTTTATTGCATTTATAAGTAGAGTTAAAGTTAAAAAAAATATATAATTTTATTTACTGATAAATAATATCAATAGTAGTATAATTTTATAAGTAGTGTTGGTTTTCTTATCAAAATAAATATTGATAGGTACTTCTTATATGTCTTATAATTTATCTACAGGGCTATGTTACTGTTATTAAGGAATATGTTTCAGAGAATAAGGGTAGAAGAGACAGAGCAGGGTAAACCTCATAATAATGAATTGTGTCCTGCAACATACTCCCCCAATGTGTAAGTATGTGATACAAATTAATGATAGGTATAAGGGTCTTCAGGAACTTAAATTCTTTTAAAAATATATGAGAAGATTCTTGTCGTATATTTGTGCTAATTTTCTATTTCCTAGACACAACTTATTTACGACTTTGATTTTTTTAAATAAAACTATCTTTTCGGATTATTTCGCGGATTTATTTTGATTTTTGGTTCCCGACGTTTATATATTTAATAATGTCAAACATTCGCGTAAATCTAAAAAAGTTATGTCATAAATTAAAAAATGTATCGAGTGGTGTGTATTAGTATTGATCATACAAATCTTTAACAAAAATAATCAACTTCTCACTGTTTCACTCACCATTTCTCATTGAGATTAATTATGTACACAATATTATACTGTAACCGTAGAGCATTTCCTAAAACTAACTCTTTGGTTTAGTGGCTAATGTGTATGGCTGTAGGTCGGAAGGTTTTAGGTTTAACTAGAGATTTTTTTGTCTCTAAATAGCACAAGTTAGGGAGATAGCGGCTTTTGCAGTCTCAAAAAGCTCATTATGTTGTGGGGCCTGCGCCTTATTTTTAAGATTTTTCGTCTCGGCGGACTTTAAATTCCGTTCTCTCTAGTTTTGTGGAACATAGAATGCACTATATACTTTCTGTAAAGTGTATACATTTGTGCACTATAATAATTATTCTATATTAATATTAAAAAAGATACAGAGTTTGTTTGAACGCGCTTATCTCAGGAACTACTTATACGATTTGAAAAATTCTTTTTACATTACATAGCCTTTTTATTGAGAAAGGCTATATGCTACATATCACCATGCCACTAACCAAGGGAGTGGAGCAGTAATATATAGTGTACCTAAACCATAGTCCATACTAACCGTTAAAACGTACTTAGGGACGAACCCGAGCGAAGCGAGGGTGCCGCTAGTATGTTATAAGATTGGTTTTAACTGCCTCGGTGGTGTAGTGGCTAGCATGTACGGCTGCACACCCGGAGGTCCTGGGTTCGAGTCCCGGGTCGGGCCAAGTTTAGTTATTGAGTCTTCCTGTATAGTAAGTCTCAGTAACAGCCCGGAGTTGGGAAGTTGGCGGTGTTTCACCCCCGTGCCTCGGGGAGCACGTAAAGCCGTCGGTCCTGCGCCTTAACTCTCACCGGTCGTGTCGAGTGGTCGTCCCACCGGAGTATAAGAGTGACAGGAATAGAGAGTGCACTTGTGTCTGCGCGTACACTTGAGCACTATAATATCTCCTGCGCAATTGGCTAATCTCATTGAGATTGGCCGCCGTGGCCGGAATCGGCTAGGAGAACATCATAAGATTGGCCACCTTGACTTAAATCGGTTATGAGGTATATGCCCAAACTATCCTTTACTTAGGCTTAGTTACAAATTTTAAATCGATTTTAATTCTGATGATACACAGTTCTGTAATAGCAAAATTAATATAGACGATTATGAAACAGTTTTAAAACAAACTGAAACGGTTATAACGGCTTAGGTATAACTTACACCACCTGTAGGTACCTAAAGAGAGAGGTATCAAGTAGGTACTTTTCTGAGGCACATAATTTACTTATTACCACCCGACAAAGAACTAAGACATTTTCTTGAAGTCTAGTACCGTAATGTCCAAAAGTGCGGTGAACAGATATTTAATTGTATTTCATTTTCCTTTAAAGGGACTAGTTTCAATAAATATTAGCTAACCTAATTGTATTTTTTAACTGTTAATATTACGAGGACAATAAATTAATTACGA
This sequence comes from Brenthis ino, assembly GCA_921882275.1. NCBI lineage: Eukaryota > Metazoa > Arthropoda > Insecta > Lepidoptera > Nymphalidae > Brenthis > Brenthis ino. The sequence continues at coordinate 16,227,261 of OV170227.1, read as the reverse complement.
AACATTTATTGAAGGACGACATATAATTATTATAAAATTTTCTAGCACAATGATTGAAAAATTATGTAACTATATGTATGAATAAGTCGGTGCTGTGAGAAGAGTGGGCGGGCCTTACGTCATTCAAATTTCCATGAATTATATATTGCATTGTTTTTTTGCTGTTTTTCTTTTACTTAGGCTTGTCGTCTTCACGTACGTTCAATGTACACTTATTACATAATATATTAAATTATGACGTGTACGATGAACGTACGTCAAGTTTAATCACAATTCACAAGCATATTTTTAATGGTTTAATTTTATATCTATCAAAATAATAAAATCTTTATATAAAATAAATATAATATGTACTATATAATTAATTTTACAAGGATTTTAATTGATTAATCTACCAATATTATAAAGATGCAGAATTTTTTGGTTTGAGCGCACTAAGCTCAGAAACTACTATCTTATTTGAAAAATTCTTTTCGCATTAGATAGCCCGTTAATTCCTCAATAGGAAGGCTGTATGCTATATTATATCGTCATACTACTACCCAAGGGAGCTGAGCGGATTAATCATAATTGTCAATAAATCTGGCAGTATTCCATACATTATTGTAAAACTGATGTTTTTAATATGTTTAAATACACTATACTATACTGAGCTCATTTCAAAAACGCCTTTTGCATAAAGCCAAAGAGTTTTTTTGTAGTTTTAGCAAGCAAAGCTGCGGGTTCCGTTAGTAAATGTATATTACCTCTTAAGTAAATTTCTAAGAAATTAATTAAATTTCTAAGAAATCTATTGTTAACTGTAACGCCGGCGTGTCCGCGGTCGAGGAGGGAATAAAATTGTTTTAACCTAAGTACGAAATTGTATAAACTAATGGCTGATTTTAAGTGCGCAAAAGTTTTTAAAGAGCGACTTTTGAGCTTCTCGCCGGCTCTTCTAAATTTCTTTAAGAGTTGATGGGTGCTTCCTCACGAATTAATACTTACGTTTAATTTAAATGAAAAAATGGCCATTCAGAGGTGCTTGTAAAAGTAGTTGAATAAAATACGTATAAAACACACATTCACATTCAAAAAACAAATACTTTACGGTTCTAAGTTTTTATTTTGGGGGAAGTAAATTATTTAAGGCCCTGTCCGCACTGCAATTGATATTTTTTTTTTCCGCGTGAATTTTTAACCGCCAGTGCGGATACTCCTATAAGATTCAATGTGTTAAAGAATTGCGAGAATAAAAACGTGCGGTGAAATATCGCAGTGCGGACAGGGCGTAATTGAATCTGAAAAAATCTATGATTTGATGCAAATTGAACGCGATGCGGCGCGGATATATTTCCACGCGAATGTTTTGTACAGTATATAGAAGTATGGCTATGGCCGCACTGCGAAATAAAATTCGCGCGTTTCGCTCAGTCGTGCACCGACGCTATTGGTTTATCGAATGATTTTGTAGTCATTCTGTAATATCCGAAAAACTTTTTACTGTATTTTCGCAGCTCTTGATATTTAATGTAGAAAAACATCATTTTAGATTACTAAAATGTCTCAGTAGATATAGTAGATTTATCATTATAGACGTTTGTCTCCGTCGGGAACTGCATCAAACTGACAAAAATCGTACGAAATTTTATTCGCAGTGCGTAATATGTACAATTTCGATCACGGAATATAATACGCGAGAATAAAAATCGCGCGGTGATATATCGCAGTGCGGACAGGGCCTTATTGAATTAGAAACAAGAATGTTTTTTAGAAAAATATATACCTATGTATAATAAATATTTTATAGTGATCATTCAGGAAAGTACAATTCACGGACAAACCAAGGTTCAGTAGTGCATTCGTACGGGGATGAGAAACTTTTGGGCGCTATCGCCACGCCCACTGGAGTAAATGACATGCTCGATTTGAACGTATTTCAAATACCTAACGATGATGGAGATTTGTATACTAAAGCAATGTAAGTATGTTATTTATAAAATATACTTTAAAAAATATCTTCAATAAAACAAAAAATCAGCAAAAGTATTATTTAGTACAAGTTATTAAATGATATTTTTTTTAATATTTTCCTCAGGTTTGGCTTTGAACTGCTTCACGAAAAAGCTGGTATTTTTGATAATCACATACGGTATATATCGCAATGTATCATGAAAAAGAATGGTATTACTGAGTTGACTTCAGTTAGACACAAAACGCAGGTAACCTACCTTAGAAAATCTTGTTTTTATGAGAATATGAATAAATTAAATAATAAAAATTTAAAAAAAAACTGGCTGCGTAAAAAGCTAACTAAAAAGGAGGGAACAAAACAAGCAACGCCAATAGTAGCAAAAGCATTTTTAATATCGTCTTTAACTTTTTTAGACTCAAAAAGTTGTATTACAATTTAATGATTTAACGAGCCTATTGCTTGCAGACCGAAGTATACGTAGCGGGACGCATTGAGTGCGATGCTGATGCGAGACTCAACTCCAAGAGTGTAGTGTTACAAGGGACGTGGGAGGAATCCCTCAGCCAAGCTGTACCGGTTGATTTAGACAGGTATTCTATAAAATAATAAAAAAAAATTAAATGTGGCACTCGGAGACTGCCGCGGTAAAGCTATTGCATAGCATTTTTTATCAACTTATGCAATTATAATTTATTTTTTTATTAATGCAGTATTTTTTTTCCTTGACTTTCTTTATTAATAAATGCACTTTGTTTATTCATATTTAAAACACTTAGTACACAAATTATACGAGTACAGATATTCACTGTTGTACATAGATGATAAATACCTATACACCTATATACTTTCTCACAAACAGCTGATTACGGTAGTTTTCAAATACAACCAATGCCACCTAAAGGCGGGTTGCTGAACTAAAGAGACAAGCGTGATATTTCAAAAAATCATTAAAAGTTCGGGTATTTATCGATAGATGGAAAAACTAAAAAGTATCACCGCTGTGCCGGTCGGAGTAGGGGGTGTCAGGTTTTTTTCGTTACGGAATTTCTGGATTCGGTCCCCACGCTCAAGGCCCGCGATAGAAGCTATGCAATAGCTTAAAACTATAATGAGGTCTGAAATGTTTATTGAAAGGAGATTTAGTAGATACGAGTTTCTACTTTTTCCAAAAAATAATAATTTCTATAAAAAAATATAAAGAAATCGTTTTTTAAAATTGAAATTAAAACTAATATCAAATTTAATGAAGAAAATATATTAGTTTATATAAAAATATTTAATAAAACTATCTTTTCGGATTATTTCGCGGATTTATTTTGATTTTTGGTTCCCGACGTTTCGAATGCTTTACAGCATCCATGGTCACGGGAGAGACTGAGGTGTTACATGTCTTGAATGTATAGTTGTTACAGACAGCCTACCCACAATTAACAAAATGAAAATTGCACCAATTACATTACAATATTTTTTAACTTTAAACATTTTTATAATTTTAATTATAATTGAATATGGAAAATTATTTATTTAATTTTTGCTATTATTTTTATAATTATTACAATTTTAAAATATTAATTAGTAATCTATATTTAGTGTTGCCATTATTATATTCATAACCATAAAGAAAAATATAAAATATAGTATTAATTATTTAAGCCATATTATTGTACTATGTGTAATTTAAAAAGTTAAAATTAATTAAGGATAATAATTTTAATTTAGTTTGCTATTATTTAAAACAACTTACTAAGCAACACTATTAATATCTACTTTTACAAATGAAAAATATTAATCTGATAAGCTGTCATTTTGATCTACACAGTATGAACTTACTACATCTGCCTGTCTGTTATGTTTATATTTATTATTTGATTTTATTATATTAATAACAGGATCCCATGACGATGGTAGTACCCAGCCATCTTCCCTATTGAAATTTTGGATGTTTTTTAATTTCTATGGCTTCTCGAATCATTCTAGGGCGATATCGGTTTTCTTTCGCCAGGATTTGAGGTCTATCGAAACGAATATAATGGCTTGGGCGGTCCTGGCTATGTTTGCAGACAGCAGATGTTGTATTGCGACGGTGTTTCACATCAGCTATGTGTTCTTTGACCCGTGTTCTAATGGATCGCTTTGTTTGTCCAATGTAAGAGAGCCCACAATCACAATCAAGTTTGTAAACTCCTGCATCTTGTAGAGGGATGTGGCACTTGACAGGTGATAAGAACTGACTAATTTTCTTTGGTGGCTTGAAGTAGGTTTTAATTGAAGCTCGCTTTAGAATGTAGCCAATCTTGTCAGTGACTCCTTTCATGTATGGCAAGACTGCAGGGACGCGCTCGACTGTGGCTGGTTTCACTCGGTCACTGTGACGCAGGCGTGGCACTTGCAGCTTGTTGTCACGCAGAACTTGCTTGACATGTTGCAGTTCTCCGGCCAGGTGTTGCTCGTCACAGATCCCGCGCGCTCTCTGAAACAAAGATTTTCCCACGGTAGCTAACTGTGAAGGATGGTGGTGAGATTCATCATTCAGGTACCTATCAGTATGGGTCTTCTTTCTATACACAGTATGACTCAAGGTGTTATCTGGATTACGTTTAACTAATACATCTAGGAAAGCTAAGGTATTGTCCGATTCTAATTCCATTGTAAATTGTATTTTAGGATTTATAGAATTAAGGTGTTCTAAGAATACAGTTATTTTATCAGATGGTAATATTGTGAAAGTGTCATCTACATACCGCTTGTAGAAACAAGGGGTCACGGGTGATGTGTTCAGAGCAGTCTCCTCGAAGTCCTCCATGAAGATGTCGGCTACGACGGGGGAGACTGGCGAACCCATGGCCACTCCATCCACTTGCCTATAGAATTCACCATTCCACAGTAGATAGCCGGATGTTAGGCAGTGTTTTAAAAGTCAATGTATTCTATTGACATGTTGTGATCTAGTAGCTTCCTAGATATTATTTCAATACAGTCTTCCACTGGTAGGCTGGTAAATAAAGACTGTACATCGAAACTAACCATTGTTTCATTGTCCATGAGTTTTAGGTGTTTAACTTCATTGACAAAATGGTAAGAGTCCTTTGTGAACGCTCTTGTTAATCCTCTGAGTGGTGAGAGTACTTTTGCTACTAGTTTAGCCAATTTGTAAGTCGGTGAGTCGATCTGACTCACAATTGGACGTAGCGGAGCGTTAGTCTTGTGTATTTTCGGAAGTCCATACAACTTAGGTGGTTTTGCACATGATGGAATAAGATTTTTAACATCAAGATTTAATGTGTCGGAGTGTTCCTTAATTAGCTTTTTAGTATTATTTAAAATAGTGGTAGTTGGATCCGTTTTAACCTTTTTGTACGTGCTCTCGTCCGACAAAAGTTGTTTTATTTTATGATTATAATCTGATGTATCCATCACAACGGTTGCATTTCGTTTGTCTGCGCGTAGAACGGTGATGTCTGACCTATTGCGTACGTTCTTCAACGCTAAATACTCTTGTTTATTGAGATTTGGTTTGGGCCTAGTACTGCGACGTAGTAAAGACGAAACATCTTGACGTATGGCCTCCATATCCTCAGTTTTCATAATGTTTTGGGCGCATGTAATGCATGGGCGCAAATAATGTTTTCATAAGGAATGCGCGTAGGCGTTACAGCAAAATTCAAACCTTTATTTAGTACCCGAATAGTAGGTTCGTCCAACGTTTGTTTTGACAGATTGACAACAGCTTGAGGTCCGCACGAGTGTGTATCTGTGGTAGACGGGCGCGTTCCGTTATACTCTATGGTTTTCTTTTTCTTTTTGATGTTTAATTTTTCAACGAGTTTTTGATATTTTAAAATATGTTTAATTTTGCACTGATTATATTTGGTTGTTTCACGCTTATTTAAAGTTTCAATGCAATCGTTGAAATCAGATGGTGTCAATACTGTCTTAACAATATTAGACGTCTGTTCAATGTCCCGGTCGTTTCTGCGTAGATCGCGGCGATTTTGTCGAATCACTGTCCGTAACAACTTAAAACTTGCCTGGTTTACGATCTTAGCGCTTCCTCGTATGTTCTTTTTTGGAAGATATTTTCACACACGTAGGAATGAGACGATGATCACGACATCTCTTCAAGAAAGTTAACGATGTTAATAATCTTGCGCGCTTTGTCTTTAGATCTTCTAACCGGCGTATCTTGTTTGCGGTTTCCAGTCCGTACTGGTTCACATAATACTTTCTTAGATTTACGCGAATGTTTGACATTATTAAATAAAACTATCTTTTCGGATTATTTCACGGTTTTGTTTTGATTTTTGGTTCCCGACGTTTCGAATGCTTTACAGCATCCATGGTCACGGGAGAGACTGAGGTGTTACATGTCTTGAATGTATAGTTGTTACAGACAGCCTACCCACAATTAACAAAATGAAAATTGCACCAATAACATTACAATATTTTTTAACTTTAAACATTTTTATAATTTTAATTATAATTGAATATGGTAAATTATTTATTTAATTTTTGCTATTATTTTTATAATTATTACAATTTTAAAATATTAATTAGTAATCTATATTTAGTGTTGCCATTATTATATTCATAACCATAAAGAAAAATATAAAATATAGTATTAATTATTTAAGCCATATAATTGTTCTATGTGTAATTTAAAAAGTTAAAATTAATTAAGGATAATAATTTTAATTTAGTTTGCTATTATTTAAAACAACTTACTAAGCAACACTATTAATATCTACTTTTACAAATGAAAAATATTAATCTGATAAGCTGTCATTTTGATCTACACAGTATGAACTTACTACATCTGCCTGTCTGTTATGTTTATATTTATTATTTGATTTTATTATATTAATAACAGGATCCCATGACGATGGTAGTACCCAGCCATCTTCCCTATTGAAATTTTGGATGTTTTTTTATTTCTATGGCTTCTCGAATCATTCTAGGGCGATATCGGTTTTCTTTCGCCAGGATTTGAGGTCTATCGAAACGAATATAATGGCTTGGGCGGTCCTGGCTATGTTTGCAGACAGCAGATGTTGTATTGCGACGGTGTTTCACATCAGCTATGTGTTCTTTGACCCGGGTTCTAATGGATCGCTTTGTTTGTCCAATGTAAGAGAGCCCACAATCACAATCAAGTTTGTAAACTCCTGCATCTTGTAGAGGGATGTGGCACTTGACAGGTGGTAAGAACTGACTAATTTTCTTTGGTGGCTTGAAGTAGGTTTTAATTGAAGCTCGCTTTAGAATGTAGCCAATCTTGTCAGTGACTCCTTTCATGTATGGCAAGACTGCAGGGACGCGCTCGACTGTGGCTGGTTTCACTCGGTCAGTGTGACGCAGGCGCGGCACTTGCAGCTTGTTGTCACGCAGAAAACTTGCTTGACATGTTGCAGTTCTCCGGCCAGGTGTTGCTCGTCACAGATCCCGCGCGCTCTCTGAAACAAAGATTTTCCCACGGTAGCTAACTGTGAAGGATGGTGGTGAGATTCACCATTCAGGTACCTATCAGTATGGGTCTTCTTTCTATACACAGTATGACTCAAGGTGTTATCTGGGTTACGTTTAACTAATACATCTAGGAAAGCTAAGGTTTTGTCCGATTCTAATTCCATTGTAAATTGTATTTTAGGATTTATAGAATTAAGGTGTTCTAAGAATACAGTTATTTTATCAGATGGTAATATTGTGAAAGTGTCATCTACATACCGCTTGTAGAAACGAGGGGTCACAGGTGATGTGTTCAGAGCAGTCTCCTCGAAGTCCTCCATGAAGATGTCGGCTACGACGGGGGAGACTGGCGAACCCATGGCCACTCCATCCACTTGCCTATAGAATTCACCATTCCACAGTAGGTAGCCGGATGTTAGGCAGTGTTTTAAAAGTTCAATGTATTCTATTGACATGTTGTGATCTAGTAGTTTATCAGTGAATTCTATAGGCAAGTGGATGGAGTGGCCATGGGTTCGCCAGTCTCCCCCGTCGTAGCCGACATCTTCATGGAGGACTTCGAGGAGACTGCTTTGAACACATCACCCGTGACCCCTTGTTTCTACAAGCGGTATGTAGATGACACTTTCACAATATTACCATCTGATAAAATAACTGTATTCTTAGAACACCTTAATTCTATAAATCCTAAAATACAATTTACAATGGAATTAGAATCGGACAATACCTTAGCTTTCCTAGATGTATTAGTTAAACGTAACCCAGATAACACCTTGAGTCATACTGTGTATAGAAAGAAGACCCATGCTGATAGGTACCTGAATGGTGAATCTCACCACCATCCTTCACAGTTAGCTACCGTGGGAAAATCTTTGTTTCAGAGAGCGCGCGGGATCTGTGACGAGCAATACCTGGCCGGAGAAATGCAACATGTCAAGCAAGTTCTGCGTGACAACAAGCTGCAAGTGCCGCGCCTGCGTCACAGTGTCCGAGTGAAACCAGCCACAGTCGAGCGCGTCCCTGCAGTCTTGCCATACATGAAAGGAGTCTCTGACAAGATTGGCTACATTCTAAAGCGAGCTTCAATTAAAACCTACTTCAAGCCGCCAAAGAAAATTAGTCAGTTCTTACCACCTGTCAAGTGCCACATCCCTCTACAAGATGCAGGAGTTTACAAGCTTGATTGTGATTGTGGGCTCTCTTACATTGGACAAACAAAGCGATCCATTAGAACCCGGGTCAAAGAACACATAGCTGATGTGAAGCACCGTCGCAATACAACATCTGCTGTCTGCAAACATAGCCAGGACCGCCCAAGCCATTATATTCGTTTCGATAGACTTCAAATCCTGGCGAAAGAAAACCGATATCGCCCTAGAATGATTCGAGAAGCCATAGAAATTAAAAAACATCCAAATTTCAATAGGGAAGATGGCTGGGTACTACCATCGTCATGGGATCCTGTTATTAATATAATAAAATCAAATAATAAATATAAACATAACAGACAGGCAGATGTAGTAAGTTCATACTGTGTAGATCAAAATGACAGCTTATCAGATTAATATTTTTCATTTGTAAAAGTAGATATTAATAGTGTTGCTTAGTAAGTTGTTTTAAATAATAGCAAACTAAATTAAAATTATTATCCTTAATTAATTTTAACTTTTTAAATTACACATAGAACAATAATATGGCTTAAATAATTAATACTATATTTTATATTTTTCTTTATGGTTATGAATGTAATAATGGCAACACTAAATATAGATTACTAATTAATATTTTAAAATTGTAATAATTATAAAAATAATAGCAAAAATTAAATAAATAATTTTCCAAATTCAATTATAATTAAAATTATAAAAATGTTTAAAGTTAAAAAATATTGTAATGTAATTGGTGCAATTTTCATTTTGTTAATTGTGGGTAGGCTGTCTGTAACAACTATACATTCAAGACATGTAACACCTCAGTCTCTCCCGTGACCATGGATGCTGTAAAGCATTCGAAACGTCGGGAACCAAAAATCAAAATAAATCCGCGAAATAATCCGAAAAGATAGTTTTATTTAATAATGTCAAACATTCGCGTAAATCTAAGAAAGTATTATATAAAAATTTTAATTATTTTTATCTTTTGAAATATATGGTTAATTAAATTTTTTTGCGGACATAATATTTTAAAGCAGACATTTAAACCCATTGACATAGTGGTTATACACTGTCTATATCGACTGTCTGTAGTGCAAACGGTGATCAAATGGTCCCACATTGATGGTTTAACAATGATACAGTACTTCGTTTGTATGTCATAACAAATGCAGCACTGTATTACCAGAAGATTGGTTCTCGAAATATCCATTACAAACTCTGAAATTTGAAGGTTTTAGAATAAAAAATGTATCTCTCTATAATCTCTTAACTAGTAAATTCTATGCAAATTTGAATTACCTCATTAAAAATAATAAAATTTAGACACAATATTTTTTGTATGTCAAAATGCGGTCTTTTTGCATATTTTTTATGTATCCACGGTTAGGTAAGTTAATTCGTTAATGAGATTTTACAAAAAATCGCATTTAAATACGAAATGACTTACGACCTTTACGACTGGGCAATGTCAAAACGAAGGGTTATGATTTTTGTTTTGTAAATTTGTTGTTGTTATTTACGTATGTTCCACCGTAGCGCCTAAACTCATTTTCATTCACATCCGATCTTGATATAGACGTGCCAATCGATTCGTTACAATGCCCACGTGACTTAGGCTACATTTTTTTGCTACTATATTTAATTTATTTACGCCTAGTCGGATTAAAGGTTTTGGTTTTTGTTTACATATAAGTGCCAAACATTTCATAGACACTATGAAGGTTTAAGGTACGAAAATATATAATTTCCAGTGTAAAGCAGTATTCGCTTTTCCCGGGGCAAGTGGTTGTAATGCGCGGCGTCAACCCGCGTGGCAACCGCTTCATCGCACACGAGATATTCAACGATGCTGCACGCCCCATACCTGACGCTAAGGCCGACATGATGAATGTACTGAAAGGTAAGGCTTATAAGACTTCATAAATATACAATACTAACGATATATCGTAGTTTCGCTTGCGTGCGTTTTTAGGAATAAATAATTTACTAACGCGTAGAAGGCAAACAAAGAATGAAAAATTCTTTTTACACAATTAGTCGCCCAAGTTTCACTACAAACGCATGATTAGAAACGCATAGACGACAAACATACAAAGAAACATATATTATTATTTATATAGATTAATTATGTATAGATCGTCATAGTGCCAAAACAGTTAAAACGATATTTAAACTTGATTTTAAATACATTTTTTTTGTAATTTTTGTTTTAATCAATGAAACAGTACTAAGTACAAATGGAAGTCTTAAAATTTGACTTGAAAAAAAAAACACATTTAGTACAACAATTACTGAAATAAAATTAACATTATATAATATTTACAGGTACATTGTCCATGGTGGTCGCAGCTGGGCCCTATACAACTTCTAATAATATGGCCTATGAGCCCTTAAAGGACTTCATCACTTACATCAGAACACATAAACCACACATAGTGATAATGACAGGACCCTTTATGGATTCAGATCATGCCAAAGTAAAAGACCACTCTATGGCAGAAACATATAAATCTTGCTTTGAGAAATTACTTGATAATTTATCAGAAATATCTAGCACAAGGTTAGTTTACTAAAGTATATTAAGTTAAATACTTATTTATTTAGATATACATATAATTAATATAACTGCCTTGGTAGTCAATTGGTTAGCATGTAGGCCGCAGATCTGGAGGTCCTGAGTTCGAGTCTCGGGTCGGCCCAAGTTCAGTTATTGAGTATTTCTGTCAAAGAAATTCTCAGTAACAGTCCGGACTTGGCAAGTTGGCGGTGTGTCACTCCCATGCCTCGGAGAGCACATAAAGCCGTCGGTCATGCGCCTTAACTCTCATCGGTCATGTCGAAGTATTGTCCCATCAGACTGAGAGTAAAAGGAATAGAGGATGCACTTGTGTCTGCGCGTACACTTGTGCTCATCTATATCTTCTGCTCATCTGGCTAGACTTAATGAGATTGGCCGCCGTGGCCGAAATCGGTTACAAGGACATTATTATTATTAATTATTGAAGAACCTATGTTTCGCAAGATATATTAAAAAAAATATGATTTCTTTTTCTCATTAAATTTTAGCTATTCTCTCCTGTTATAGATAAAATTTAACATTTTTTTAATATTTAAATAAGTTTATAACTGATATATAATTATTAGTACTTATGAAATCACTTGTATAATTTCATCAGTTTATTCAAACTTGTCATAGCTAGTCTTTTTTTTTATTTCTAGTCCTTTCACACAAATCTATATAGTATCAAGTAACAAGGATGCATTCAATGTGAATATCTACCCCACACCCCCATACAAAAGCAGAAGAAAACACCCAAATATACACTTTTTACCTGATCCGTGTACTCTAAATATAAATGGCATTATAGTTGGTGTCACAAGCACTGACATACTGATGAATATCAGTCAAGAGGAGATTTCTCTGTAAGTTATATTTATGTATTATTATATAGTCAAGTAGTAGTATTGGCTTAAATAAAATAAATAAATCTATGTATGTATGTATGTATATTTATAAAACCATTTCAGGTTTCTTACAGCACTTATAACTCAAGAACTGCTGGACCAATTTTCATGGTTTTTGATTGGTTGGATTTGTCTCCACCCCGAATTCATTTATTTAATTCATTTAATTCGTGGTAACAAAAATGTATACAAATATACTCCTTAATCTAGCGACAATTATTGTTTAACAAAACATTGGCAATGGAGTGCTGAGACGCACGCACTAGGATACCCTGTGTCGCGCACGTCTAAGAATTGCAGAATAACTATTAAAATTAAAAAAAATTACGTGGCTGACAACTATGTATATCTATTTAAAAGGTACCTAGCGACTCCTCGCTCTGCTCGGGTTCGTCAATAGCTCCGTTTTTACGGTTAGAATAGATTTCTCAGAAATGAAATACTTTCCCGTGGTAAAAAGTATACAATATGTTAACCTGGATAACCAGCTATAATCATACCAAATTTCACCAAATTTTGTCCAGTGGATTTCTCGTGATGCGGTCACAGACTGACAGACAAAAATTCTAAAACCTATACATTCGGCCTTTAGATTTTTTGACGACACGTTTGGCTCAGTTGGTAGTGACCCTACTTGATGTGTCAGCGGTCGCGGGTTCGAATCCCGCTGGGGGCACTGTGATGAGTGATGAGCACGAATGTTTGTACTCCAGTCATGGGTGTTTATATTTATAATATGTATGTATTTAAAAGTTATATATATGTAGTGTATCAACTATCTGGTGTCCATAACACAAGCCTCGTAGCTTACCATGGAACTAGATGGCGCTGTGTGTTAATGTCCCAACATTTATTTATTTATTATTTATTATTTCCAAAAAATAATGTGTACTGTCCCAGTTAGAACAGTACAATATAGTTGTTATTAGAGTTTGGAGTGCACAAGTTAAAATACTTCCAAGTTTAGAAATACTTTAATTACTGAAGTTACAGTATAGTTTTGACGACTAGCTGGCCACGTCTGTTTGGCTCAGTGTCTAAATGCACATGTAAAAAATGTAGGGAAGCATCGCCTCGAAAAGCTATTGCGCAAAGTAAGCAAAACTAAAATTGTACCTGCGCCCCGCGGGCCCATGCGGCAGCATCAAAAATCGCATTATAAGATATCTTTGTTAAAAAAGTAACTACATCGTTAACTTGGAATTACGTTTTCATTAAGACCTAAATAATTTTTGCTTGCGGCCCTCGACACCATGACTGAAACGTGTTTGTGGCTCCTATGAAAAAAGGTTGAGTATGGCTGTTCTAGAGGTATGGGCGGTGACAAGCTGTCGCGGCTGGCGGCGCACGTGGCGGCGCAGCAGGGCTACAGCGCGCTGTGGCCGGCGCCGGCCGACGCCGCGCTGTGGGCGGCGCACGCGCAGCTGCCCGCCACCCCGCACGCGCTCGTGCTGCCATCCAACTTCAGATATTTTGTTAAGGTATTGTAGCATTTGTGTTAGATAATATTTTAGTCTATAGAAGCGAAATATTTAAAGCTCTTACATCATCAGATAAGCTACCCAGTATCATAATTGGAATTGACCCTCGGCAAATTAGTTCATAAAATAAATTATAAACTTTACATTGGAAAGTCTTTTAACGAAACTACAAGAGAAATCCTGCATACATATACCATGTATTATTTGAACTATTATTAGTAACTTACAACTTTATATTGTATACTAGACTTACCCTCGCTTCGCTCGGTCCCTAGGTACCTTTTAATTTTTTTGAGCGGAATCCTAATTCATTTTATAACATCAGCTATCGGCCAGGGAAAGTCCCGTCAAAATCAGTCCATTTTCCGTTTCGGAGATTAGTCGGAACAAACAGACAGACAGAAAAAAAATAAAAAAATTGTGTTTTTCTTATTAGTACTGTATACAATTTCATATGCATTGAGTAAAAAGCACTTATTTTGACATTTCAAACCAACACATCAATTTTATTTATCCGTGTAGATGTAAAGATTTGACTTCTCTGTTTAAAAATAACGAAATTTGAATTGCTGAACTTATTTGGACAATTAACATTATTGAAACACACTGTAGCTTACGCAGAACTAAAAGTAACCATTTATTGCACAGATAATACAACAGCTTATTCACCACAGATATCATTCACAATACTGTAAATGAAGAGATTAATTAGATAAACATAAATAAACTAGCAGAACCCGCGGCTTCGCTCGCGCCAAAACTACAAAAAATCTAAAAAGGTTTTTTCATACAAACTTTTGATCCTCTATTTTATCCCGTTTTAAGATGAATTTCGAAAAATGCTAAAACATGTATTTATTTAATTTTATTGAAGAGCATTAAATACCAAGTTTCAAGTAATTCTGATCATAAATATTTTTTTAGATTGTATTATAACGTGTTTTCCCATGGGAATTAAATAATCTCTAAGTCACTCTCCAGCCCTCCAACTATCTCCATATAAAAAATCACGCCAGTACGTCACTCCGTTTCCACGTGAAAGAACGACAAACAAACAAACGCACTTTCACATTTATAATATTAGTTTGGATATCTTACATAACATATTGCATTTTTGTGTTACAGACAGTGAATGGATGCGTCGTGGTGAACCCCGAGCACTTGACCAAAGGCACGGGCGGCGGCACCTTCGCCCGGTTGCGCCTCACTGCAGACATTAATGCACCCGACGGGATCGCAGCACAAATTATCAGGATTTAAATTAAACATACTATTTAAAAGACCCTTTATTAAAAATCTGTAATAGACAGCTACAAAATATATTGGGTTTTTGTTCTTTCCCAAAAAAAATTTTAAGAGTATACGACTGACATGTATGTATCCATAACATAATACTTTCATCATTTCATGTCTCATTCAGGGACAATTGATGGAATTCCTTATTAGTATCCTTAATGGCTTTCCAATGCATATATCGCTACCTATTTAAGAATATATAAATTATGGCATAAAATATAAAAAATAATAAAATCAATATCTAAGCAACGTAAATAGTGTCGCTCAACGAGACCGTTCCGCCGGGACCGGAGCGCAGGGACATCTGCACGCCCATGAGCGGCGCGCTGCCCGCCGCCCGACGCTCTAACGGGTCCTCTATTTGACGGTAGCTGGAAATTATATTTTCATTAGGTACGTTTTAATTTTTTTAAGCGGAACACTAATTCTTTGTCTCAAATAAAAGTAGCCTATGTTACTCCCTATAACATCAGCTATCTTCCAGTGAAAGTCCCGTAAAAATCGGCTTAGCCGTTTCAGAGATCATCCGGAACAAACAGACAGATTGACAAAAAAATTAAAAATTGTGCTTTTATTATAAATACCGTGTATAATTCCATATGCATTTACTAAAAAAACTGTTATTTTGATATTAAAAACAGACACTTCAATTTTATTTGTATAGATTAAATTTTTGATCTTCTTTAGAATCGTGATTTTAAACAGAAATGAAACGGAAAAAAGAGAAACATAAATATATAGGATTAAGAAGGCGAGAGAAAGAGATAGTATACATTGCCATGTTGCCATGGTAACCGTTGTTATTGCCTGACAAATATATAATATTAGGTTTAACTTCTACCATGTATGAATTGCACGCACACGCACTTTTTTATATGTTATAACGGTGAAAAGACATCTTTATATTGAACAATAATTTATAAATATCCAGGATAACATATTATGTTTATTTAATTTTAAACCGGCTTCAAAGAAGGAGGTATTCCAATCGGGTATATTTTTCTTTGTTACACTATTGTGTCTTAACAATTATGAACAATTTGCATGATTTTTAATGAATAGGTATATCCTACTTCCAAGGATAATCATATAAATTCCACACATACTGATAGGATAATATTACATTAAGTTTAATTGACATAGGTGTTTTTATAGTATAAAATGTTATTATAATTGCAATATTCAAAATAGTAGATAAGCAACTTACCTCTTCAGTGTTGCCAATGGTTCTGTCTTGGCATTGCGAACGCCGGTTTCCGGATCAATAGTAGTCATAACGCACCTTTGAAAGAGAAGTACAAAAAATTATTATATAATATACAAATTCAATTAAATTTTCTTGTTAATGGCTTCAAAGCCTGTCAGTTGAACCTATTATAAATATGAAACAAACTTTACTCAGTGTTTTTGAAGTAAAACTTCTTTAGAATCGTGATTTGAAACTCGATGAAACGGAAATGCAACACTAAAAAGAGGCAAAGTTGCAAACACATACATAAATATATAGGCCGGAGAGAATGAGATAGAATACATTGTCTTGTTCCCATGGTAACCGTTGTTATTTGAGATAGAATACATTACACAGAAAGTGAAAAATAATAAAATTAATTACTGAATGATATGTAATGTATATTTAATATTTATGTCAAATAAAATGTAAAATAACTTTTAAACTTGTTAAAAATATAAAAAAAATAATAAACCTTATAATTATCCTACTCCTGATACTCTGTGTTCACCTCATTCTCTCATAGGTAACTTTTCTGAAGTTTCACTTCTACCGTGTGTGAATTGCACACACACGCACTTTTTTATTTTTTTATTAATGTAACATACCTGCCACATGGTTTAATAATTTCGAAAACATTCTCGCCAATTTTAACGTATTTCCATTTATCCTCCTCGTAAGGCTGCGCACCCGCCAGTACGAAGTTAGGCCTAAAATTCCGTGGAGTCACCTGACAGTCCTTTAATCTGCTATTTAAGTCTTCCACTGACGCCAGGTTTATAAGGTTGAAAGGAACTTCATCTGGGAGGGCCCCCTTGAAATTTCAAACATTTAAACTGTAAATTGTATTGGTTTTCTATGTTTTACTCTTACCTTACAACATTTAAACTTTTTAGCAATATATTACAACCTCAAGAAATTCAGCTAGCGTAGTTGCCGAGAATGTAGCTCGTAAAGGCCAAGATTTGTCACATACTGAGATTATTTCTCATATACATAACAAATATATAACTATGTATTAAAATCCAAGTAAGGCTGCACAATATACGTGTCCTTTAATTAATTATTAAATTAAATACGAATAATATTTTTCATGCCCTAAATTAATTTAAAAAATTGGATGGGGCTGTGTCGGGCACACCGACATTGGTTTAACGTGAAACGTCTATTTCAGCGAGTCTCTTTTAGTGTTTTTTATAAATAATTTGCATATTTAAAAACAAATTAGTAAAAACTGAAAAGTATACAAACAGACAAATTAGTGAGATTACTAAATCTTTGAGGATAGCAACGGAAAGAATATCAAATATATTATGAATTTTCAGACAATAACAAGGCAGTGGTAGCCCAGTGGTAACGCGCTCGCTTGAGAAACCGAGTGAAGCGGGTTCAAATCCCGGGTCTCGCACCTCTGATATTTTCATGTGCGAATCATTTCTAACATGATTACCACTTGCCTTACGGTGAAGGAAAACATCGTGAGGAAACCTGCATGTCTGAGAGAACTTAGCAAGTTTTCGAAAGACATGTGAAGTCCGCCAACCCGCACTTGGCCAGCGTGGTGGACTATGGCCTGATTCCCCTCGTACTGAAGGGAGGCCCATGCCCAGCAGTGGGACGATAATAATATTATAATATAAAGGAAATTCTCTGACCCGGTATGTTTCGGTGTGATTTTAAAGACGGTTCAGGTCAAAAATATTCGGGTTCGTCCCTAGGTACGTTTTAACGGTTAGTATGAAATACAAATATTTGAATTTCTCGGCTTTTCTGTACTATAATATTATGCATGTATTATACATATAAATTCCTCTTGAATCACTATCTATTGCTGAAAACTACATTAAAATCCGTTGAGTGTTGTAATAGATTTAAGCGAACAGACAGCGGAAGCGACTTAATTTTATACTATGTAAAGATCGTGCAAGACATTGTAGTACCTACCGTATCATTCTTAGTGAACTTATAGAATTTGTTGGAGCCCGGTCTCAACACGCGGCTGTGCTGTGACGCATAGTACACTAGTCTAAAATTGTCTGCAGATTTATTGAGCAGCCTGAAAATTAAAAATGTTTTATCATCTAAATACATATTATTATTTATTATATTGTTTTTTGCATGTCATCATTATTTAAATGCTGTTGCATTTTAAAACTAGACACGCGATCTATTTTCATACATATTTACCATGAAACAATTTTTTTTTTTTATTCCTTTAACAAGAAAGAATTCATAATTATAGTAAAAGGAATAAAATAAATATATCTATATAATATTATTTTAATGATTATTGTCTGTCCGTATATTATAGCCGCTTTGCTTGAACTTAGTACCAATTTGTAAAAAGAGTTGTATTTTGAGTAGTTAAGTGTCTCATGATATGAGGGGTGAAAAGAAGGTGCACATAAAAGTTTGTGGGGATGACTCCCGATTTATCTACTTAATTAAAATCATAAATTCATTTACTGACTCAATATCAGTCAACGTACAGCCTAACCGTGGATACTTAATGCAAGCAAATGTTTCGGAAGAGTTCTTTTACGTGACAAAGGTTAAAACCGAGGAAAAAAAACGTGTGTGTAACTTATGTACTTCTTTGGCGTAACAGAACAAAAATAGCTAAAGTTTTCATTCCGTTTGTCACAACTCTGTGCTTGTAAAAGGAATGCAGCTAATTTCATCATGTCGCTTTCAGACTTCAGCTAACTTCATCATGTGGCTTTTTGGCTGTCGGTGTGCGCGCGCATTGTAAAAATTTTACTCTCATTATTTTTTCCAAACGAGCCAAAGGAAGTATAACTTCAAAAAGCTCGTCATTTTTAATGAAAAAAAATTGGAAATTGATGATTAAGCTTATAATAATATATTAGTTTGGAAATCTCATCGACTATATTGCTTTATAATAAAGCATAGCATTGAGTAAGTAGTCATCCCTTAAACATACATCTAAAAATATTTAATGTGAAATTTGCAAATGGAATGATATGAGTTTATTTTAATTAAAGTACATATTTATGAATTTACCTAGAATACCATTCACTGGCAAATCCACCACAATCGTACACCGGCACCGTGATGCCCCACACTCGGGCCGTTTTAGTCGCTTGCAAAGCAATAACCTTTATAAAAACATCGATTAAGTTAATATAAATTGTAAATATTTACATAAAAATAATAATAATAATAATTGTCTTGAGATAAGATATATGAGATAATTTTTCAACGTCTCCTTACCTCTGCCAAGTCAATGTTAATGGGTTCCATGTCATGATGGTTCAATGTGAGGATGGAGTTTCGTATTTTGGGTTGCACTAACAATAGCTCTGGGAATCCTCTTGCGGAAATGAAGCTGCTCTTGTCATCAACTACCATCAAAACACTAAAACATGGTTCAATATAAATTATTTTGGTAAGTAATATTATATAGAAAAAAATCCGAAAAGATAGTTTTATTTAAAATGTCAAATATTCGCGTAAATCTAAGTATATATTTGTATCGATAATACAGTATTCGCCTAATGAGAATTGTATCTACGACCTTCGGCGCTTTATCCTAGATGCAGAGTGGGTAAGATACAATGTGATTTACAGCTTAAAACACATTATTTTTATCATTTGCGAGGCTGAGTAAATATCCAGTCACAAAGATTATCAAATTTTAGTAAGTACATGAATTTGCGATATCTAATGTAAATAGACCTAACGTAAATAATGTAAAGATTGAATTAATACAAAATTTGTTCTTAACATACAGCATGTGATTACGATTCTGTTTCTTTTTTAATTATAAAAAGGTTAAAACAAAAATTACAAATTATTTTTTTGTTATTATTTATAAAAGATTAAATATTCGCTCATAAACATTAGCTTACCGGTCTCTCAACCATCCGTCTTTTAATCCTAAAATAGTGCATTCCGCCTTGTTCAACATTATTGGACCACAAGATTTTATGGGATAAACATAAATATCTTTCAAAGTCCCAACTTCTTTCCATTCCGTCGGTAACTTTGGCTTTTGATACTCCTTATAAATATGGTAAGCGCAGTAAACACCGCCAATGGCACCCGCGGTAGCTAAGGTCGCAGTAATGTAATGACCTGATAGATGATATTAAGTTAAAATGTTTGAGGATTTCATAACAAAATAACACAAATAACATAGAATTATTTAAAATTTAAATAGCATATCTTTATTAAATAACAGCTCATACTCGCTTTGCTCGGGTTCGCCTCTAGACAAAAACAAATCTATCCCACGGGGACCGTACATTTTCCCGGGATAAAAAGTAGCCTATTTGTTATACTGATGTATGAACTATATTATTGTAAAGTTTCATTTGAATCCAATCAGTAGTTTATGTGTACTAAGCTGTATAAGCGACTAGTTTTTAAACTATTCCCACGGGAACTCTTTAATTTTTCGGGATGAAAAGTATCTGAAATGTTGACCGGGGATATAAGGTACCACCATGCAAAATTTCATTTAATCGGTCCAACATTCGGAAATTAGCCCGTACAAACACAGAGAAACAAAAAATTTGAAAAATCTGCATTTATTTTATTTCTCTTACATCCCCCTGACTCGGTTTTTAGCATTTTTTTTCTATGTACAGACATTCGACCTCTATAGTTTAATTATATCTATACTTATTATAAAAATAAGTCCCCCGGCCGCGTCTTTCTGTCCTCCTGTCTGTCTGTACGCGATAAACTCGAAAACTACTGAACGGATTTTTATACGGTTTTCAACAATAGAAAGAGTAATTCTTGAGGAAGGTTTAGGTATATAATTTATTATGCTTTTATGTAAATTAGCTGAAATACGGCGACAAATGTTGAAGAGGTCGCAAAAAATCTCGCCAAATGGGAACTTTCCACGCGAACGCCGCGTAAACTAGCAAAGATACAGTTAAGTAATGTACTAGAGAATTCAAAATCTATAAAAATGCTACAAAAAAGTCCGCGACAGCATATCTCTATCTCTTACGGTTGACTTACAATAACCACTTTTATGTTAACATTTTTAATTAAAAACATTACGTTATTTTCAAAGTTATTTTCTTTAGTTCGGTATTAATCCTTATCCAAATGAATATTTTAGTTAGCTTAGTCATTTAATGCAGATTAAAATTGCTCTTTACACTAAATCAATCAGATGAATAGTTTTTGAGATATCGTTGTTAGAAGTAATTAGTAGCGAAACATTTTTAATGCTTGGCGAGCATTGAGATGCCTACGGCGAGTCCATCCCCTCTGCCCCGCATCGCTCGACCGCCTGCTCAAGCTATATAAACCGGGCGATGTAGCGCGCGATCCTAGGATACTTTTTACCGCGGGAAAATATCTTATTTCTGAGGAAAAATACAAAAACTGCAATGTAAGAGTATACTAATATGTAACACCTAAGAATTTAGTTTTTGGTCATCTGAATACTAGATAAAACAAAGTCGCAATACCCGTTTCTCTGTTTGTGCGATAAGACTTTGATACTAAAGTAAAATAAAATATTAAACATGCATTTGTTCTTCACTGATTAAAATAACTCTAAAATTATTTTAGGTTCGATGAACGTACTAGGTACCTTATATTTTTTTAAATATGTACTATGAATAACAATTTGCCTGTTGCAAGTTTCGGCGCTTGCGATTTTGTTTTTAAGAATATCAAAAATAGTGATGAAATAATTCTTTCAATATATTTAATTTCTTAAAGAATTACATTATCTTACCTTGATAAGACATTATGTAGTATTATAAAATAGGTAAGTATGCGTATATCATTAAATACGTTCCGACACCAAACAAATGCGATATTGACAAGTCGTTATTATTACAATTAAACAAGCAGCAGACGTGTTAAGATGTTAGCAGTCTGTACTGTACTACGTAATATCAACTATGTTATGATAAATATAATCCTGGGTTATCGCAAGTGCTATATATATATCAGTATATTTGTTAATTAAGAAGTCTATTCGGTATGTATATAAACAGGTTTTTATGATACCTGTAATCAATAATTTATCTAAAACCAGCGTTATAGGTAAAATGTTAAGAAAAACTATTGATATATTTTTCAACATTCAATATAATAAAGGATTAAGAAAGTTCAATTCAAGATATAAATAAATAAGAGATGTCTCTCCGCGTAATATCTATAAATGTGTCGTTATAATCCCTATAAAAAAACTCCAATAGGATCTCATCAAAGGCGACAAAAGTCACATAGAAACCAATAAAAGCCACATAAAAACCAATAAATATTTATTAAATAGTTATGGGGATGATGGTAAATGTTATATTTTAAATTAGTGCAGTTCTAAAATACGCGCCATAATCCTTGTAATCTAATTCGTTTATCGTGTACCTATCTAATTGGTATTTTTAGAAAGAAATGAAATTATTGTATAGATTTGGGTTGTCCTTGTCCACAACAAAAAGTGTTTACTGTGTAAATTAAAAAAATGTTTCCTAGTATTAAAAACCACGAAGTAGATCTATACATATAATAAAATTCTAACTAAGCCGAATCTCTACATTAAATATTTTTTGGAAAATCTAATTGAAATAGACATTATTATCGATACAGAGTCCTAATCTATAGTTTTTAGAATTTTTGTCTGTCTGTCTGTCTGTCTGTTACCGCATCACGAGAAAACCACTGGACAGATTTTGATGAAATTTGGTATAATGATAGCTGGTTATCCGGGTCAACATATAGGATACTCTTTACCGCGAAAAAATATCTCATTTCTGAGAAAAAATACAAAAAGTGCAATGTATGAGTATTCTAATATGTAAAACCTAAGAATTTGGTTTTTTGTCATCTGACCGCGGGCGGAGCCGCGAGCAATGCTAGTTTGAAAGAAAAATGACTACAAAAAAATTGATTAAAACTTTCAAAGATTCGTGCTTTTTTATTGGGCAAGTAACATTGGATTTAAAAAAAATCATCTGTCATAATGACACTTCAATAATGTCGTCAACGTGTATTCCTGTCAAATCCAAATTGTCTTGCGTGGTGTGTGAATCGTAAAGGAGTGATTTCTTTTAAAAAGCCCAGACCGTGATTTTAAAATGTTTAAAATATTTTTCTGTATTAAAGAGTAAAATAAGGACATCATTTAATTGATTATTCCAAATATCTAATGAAATAAAAGCTTATTGTTTACATCTTTTATAACCATGGTCTTGTTAGAGAATGATGAAGTATTTTTTTTATTCTTAAATTCACTAGTGAAATTCGTTTATTTTACTTTAAATTATAAACTATTCTAACATTTCAGTTCTTGATGGAGCTCTCGAAATTATTCCAAAAGGCTAGAGTATCAGGATCCGTGACGATGACGATGAAGAGATGTAAGTTCAATAAAGCAATACCATAACATTGAAACATATTTATATTTTTTAGAAAGTCTTACATTTTAATATGTCCAATATCATGTTTTAATAATATAATGGGAGATATTTAAAAATTATCTATTATTTGTTGCAGATGATGGACGAACTAAGCCAGTACCACGAGATGGAACTCCAGTTGTTAAAAATCCGGAATATAAATGTCTAGTGAGAGCTCAGTCAAGTAGCAGAAAAATTTCAACAGTAATAGAGCAAAGGGATGTTGAAAAATTCACTGATGCTTACTCTAATTTACTCAAAACTAGTGTGAATGGGCTAAAACGGTTAAAGAAACCTAAAAAGAAGGCAATGGCAGCTCAATAATTTGATTTTTGCCAATGTCAAGAGACTGAAGCAATATAATTAATCGTGATGTGTAAATGAACTTTGTGGATGTGCCACTGCAGTCCTGCCGGCCTGTTGGTTAAGGTCCATTGAAGTGTGCTTTTCTCTCTGTGAGATGAAGAGTTGGAGTCTTGCCTGTATGGCTGGTGACTGTGGTGCTTTAGTCACTGACCATCTGTCCATTCTCCTGCTTATTATATATTAAAGTATTCCTCCTGCTTATTATATATATATTATATATTAAAGTTTTAAACATTTATCAAATAAATAATACTGCCGGTTCATAATTTAGATTTCTTTCATTATTTATTGATAAGAATATAAAAAAGATTACCATGTATTAAAATCAAAGTATGTAATTTATTAAAACAAAAATGCTTATAAAAACAATTTCAACTATATAGTGTGGGTATTTTTATAGATCACTAGACCTGCCTAGGCGTTGCTTAGCTTTTGGTGACAAACTAATACATCTAAATTGTGCATATTAATTGTACCTTTTGCATTTAGACTCAAAAATCCTAATTCCTCATATTGAAGGGAGACCTATGCCCAACATTGACACCTTAAAAAGGGCTGTATACAAATATAATCGAAATAATTCGATACAAATCATGCATTACTATGTGTGAATAAACAATAACTAGGAACATGTGTAATAATAACACACACATTATTTGATATTTGTTAAAATAATATTATTCTTAACAAAAATTGAAACATTGAAATAAAATGAATAATAAGAGTAACATAATTTATTCTCATCTTTTATATTTATATCACAATATGAGACCAATATAATATGAAACTAATAAACACTTAATATTTATTGATTAGAACAACTGAAAAAAGTTTGGTACATGTAACACATTTCATACTTGCCAATTAGGATTTAACATAAAGCATTTTAAAATTCTTAAAACTTTATAAATACTGAATTATTCAACAAAATCTATTTTTATGCATTTATACTATTTTTATGTAAAGCACTGTTGAAAGTTGCTTTAAGAACCAGCAACCTTTATTGCCAGGCGAAAGATATGAAATTAATCTTATTTAATGTAAGGCAATTAATAAATATTAATTTACATCAATTTTTAGTGGTTATGTTTGATTTAATTCAAAAAAATACAAAGTTGCCATTGCCAATTTCCTACTGTAATCCCATTAATATATGTTCACCTCCTCAACCTCATAAAAACCTTTTTTTTTTCAAAATGATATTCCTATTTCATATTATAGCATTTCTTATAAAAAATAAATTATTTTATAAATCAGAATGGTAACAATGTCATGCATATTAAAAGTGAAATAATTAGTTATACATTTATATAAAAAAATTAAACAGTATCAAATTTAATATTAGTATCTACTTTTATACATCAGTAATTGTTTAGTACAGTTTCACTCTCTCCAAAAACAAATTTACATAAAATAACTAAATTAATTTACATATTACTAGTTTCAATGCATATTATTTAACATATTACTTATAATAATACATTTGGTCATAACTGCATCATTCTTATATAGGATAGAATATTCAGCTGCAAAGTATGTGGTCCTGGCTTTCTATTCCTGATTCGAGTTATGTACATTAATTGAGATTTTGTATGTATTAAGAATCTCATAGTATTAGCCTAGAGTAGGTAAGTGTGTGGTTTTACACTCCCGCGTTTCCGAAAGTATGTAAAGTCGATTTTGCATCTAATCTCACAGTGAGTGTCAAAACTTCGTCCGACCGCATTATGACAGTGAAAAGAAATAAGAGTGCACTTGGGTCACACGTTTGCTAATTACGAGTCTAAATGACAGGCTTCCGAACTAACCCCCCAATGTGCGTTCACCTTGTCGTGGTAGGGGGGGCTCAGTAGTGCCCGGCAATCCAGCCGGGCGCGAAGCCAAAAAACGCACAGGTAGGTGGCCCACTTCGGTGGGCGGTGTACTGTGCGGGTTGCTCCTGGTACTTCTTTGATAGCAGAGTGGATTGTGGAACAACCCCATGGTTGTTGTGGTATGTTTCGGCAATCCTGCCGTCGGATCGTCGTAAATGCATTTATGGCCTCTGAACTAAGTCTTAATTTTATTATAAGCTTTATTTGATTATAAGTGTATATTTTTCGAGGTGAGTCGTTTGAGACAAGCATTCCGCACTTGTTCGTTGCCGAGCCGCTCCGCCTCGAGCAGCACGCGGCGCAGGTCGTTGGTGCGGTCGTGCCTCGCCGCGAGGATGTACGCGTTGCTCACGTTGCGGCACACCAGGTAGCACGATATCTGAGAATATGTTAAATGTCGATTAGTTTGTTTATTATAAGATCATTTTTGATTTATTATGGATGTCATCTATTTGAGTTTTGCTAAATTAAATAATAATTATTATTAATGATGTGCCAGGAAATGTGCTTGTATATCTATAAGGTTTTTATTGCACTGTTTGTGTCTTGTACTGTTTGAAAAAAATATTATATAAATTTAAATAAATAACTGAATAAAATAAACGGCAATAAATTTAACTCAACTTGTAGCCCAATGTTAACGCGCTCGCTTGGGAAACCGAGTGAAGCAGGTTCAATGAATCATTTTCAACTGATGAAACTTGCATGTCTGGGAGAACTTGGCAAGTTTTCGAAAGACAAGTCCGCCAACTCGCATTTGGCCAACGTGGCCTGATCGCCTTTGTATCGCCAATGCCCAGCACTGGAACATTAAAAAGGGCTGAATACAAATAAAACAACAATACCTTAATGGCGACACTGGTGATGTCGGCAATGAGCAGCTCGGCCTGCTCGTCGTGCAGCTGCCCGCGCGCGTCGCAGCGCGCCACCACGGCGCCCGCGCCCGCCTCCAGCACCTGGTCGCTCATTAGACTGCAACAAAACAAAACGTGAAAACTTAACACTTTTTGAAGTAAAACTTCTTTACGCACGCTCGACTTGGGGCGTAAGTTGGTGAATGCGTTACGAAAAAAAGTACGTACGTTTGTTGCCATGGTAACCGTTGTTATTGTCTGACAAATGATATATAATATATTTTCCTTAAATGATATTCTATAAATAATAAATATATGACTGTAATACGCCTAATATGCGTTATTTGTAGTATCTCACTTAACCTAATTATTTAAAACATCAATTGAATTTCATAAAGAGTACCGATAACCAACAGAAGTTTTACTTCTTGCGCGTGTACAGAATACAGATTCATACACGCACTCTTTAATCTTCTTTTTATTTGAATTGGCACTACTGCGCTTGAATTAACCAAGAGAGGTGCTAGTTGTAAAGTCTCTAGAAATGTCAAATGGCAGTGATTCTTTACTGTTTTCGAGCCAATCCCGGATTCTCATCTATAACTTATTCATGTTATTGTGCCATACCCGATTAATTATGGCAGACACAGTGAGCCTAACAATTGTCATTGCTTTAAAAGATGAGCTAAGAAAAAGTCAATATTTTATCCATTTGGTTATTATATATTAATTATTTAAAACAAAGTCGTGATAAACTGGTGCCGCGGTAACAATATTATTATATTAAATTTATGGCCCTGCCGCACTAACATACTTTTTTAATGACAGCGATCCTTATGCCAGTAGCGCCAAATGTGCCACCAGAAACGATAAACCTCATTGCCTCTGTGGTCTAGCAGCTAGCATGTACGAGTATATTCGGAGGTTTCGAGTTCGAGGCACAGGTCCAGCAAGTCGTAGATTGGGATTTTCTGACAAGAAATTCTCAATGACCGCTAGCTAGCTTGGAGTTGGAATATTTGGTGGGTACGCTCCCATGTCTTGTACGGCACGTAAAGATATTGGTTTTATGTCTGATATATAACCGCCAGTGTTAAAATGACGTCCCACCAGAGCAAGAGTGAAAAAATATAGAGTACGCACTTGTGTTTGCACACGTACTCTTATACAAAAATAATTAGTTACCTACTGATTAAAATAATTATATTAGAAATAACTTGTATTAAAAGAAAATGTTTTGAATGCAAAAGAATTATTAATTTTAGCTTACTTGGCTGCCGTCTCTTTAGAATTCCGTATACATCTCGCCAACGTCTTTACTTCCATGAATCGATCTGCGTTGACCAAATATTTGGCCACATGAGTGTATATATTCATTGAGTCTAATTTATGTTCAGTAATTATCCTGAAAAAAAAAATACAATTTATTACTTTTACGCTTTATGTAACATTTGTGTACCCGCTTTCGTAAAAGATACTATAATTTGACCCTAAAAACATCACGAATTTTTAGTAAGTACTATCATGTGATCTCTGTTAAAGTTAACAGACGGTGTTATACGCAACGATTTGTTATTGAATGTTGAAGTGTAAAAATAGTAAAGAAATAAATAGATCTAAGAAAGTATATATATAAAGTGATTTTAAAAAGTACAGTTTATCTAAAGCTAGTATTATCACGTGATTTTAAAAAGTACTCTAACCTACTATTATCACAGATCATACAATACTATACTAGTATAGATGCCTCATCCCATACAAAGAAATTGGCCAGCGCTAATTCGGGCTATTCTTCGAGCTATTTTTGTTTACATGAATAGATAATAGATATTGATTCGCAAATAGTTAAAATTGTTTTATTTTATAAAATATATGCAAACTAACGTATGGTATATAATAAATACTTAAAAGTTTAAGCTAAGCTTAAAAATACGTACTTAAAAGCTAAATCGAAGCCTCCTTCTATGGACGGTCCAGTAGCCAATACGACGGCGACAATTCTTATTTTATCTGTATTAGAGCCAAAGAGTGTTAGCGGCCTTGAGTCACTTTCCTCTTGCCGGCTGCTTTGAACCGGGATAATTTCCTGGAACACTTTCTCCGTCAGCCTGCCGCTGGCTTCACAATCAGCTAGGTATTTGGCTAACTCCATTTGCCTAGACATAGTAGTCATCAGATTGTCTATGGTCGCTTTGTCTAAGTTAAATTGAATTGATCTTGGGTCGTTTACTTCTGAAAATAAATATTTTTTTATATGCAACTTTTATTTACATTTATAATGTTATTAAACATTCAATCTCCATATATTTATAATAAAATAGTAACAATATTGAGTTTATATATTAATATTTTTACCGGAAACGCAACATATTGTGGATTCAAAAATGCCTTAATTGCTTTTTAATCATTCCAAGGTGATTTGATTATGACTCAAAACGTTTTTCAGATTTTAACGGACAATTAGGTACTTATTAAATAGTTCGTTGTGTACAGTGTTACACAAACGTGGAACAACTTTAGAGTTGACGGGTATAACTGTAACTTTGCCACAAGATGGCACTATACGAGTAGCACTTTAACATCGAGACATTTGCCATGACAATTGGCATTCTTTAACAAGCCTTGTATTTGACAGCATTTCCGTTAAAACCACCTGTTTATTCTTCTCCGACATTCTAACATTGAAAGAAAAAAGACAATTGAATTATATATCACTATCACTATATATAGTATAAAACAAAGTCGCATCCCGCTGTCTATTTGTCCCTATGTATTATTAGATCTTTAAAACTACGTAACGGATTTTGATGCGGTTTTTTTTGTAGATAGAGTGATTTAAGAGAAAAGTTTATATGTATAGTACATGCATATCATAGTACAGAAAAGTCGAGAAATTCAAAGATTTGTATTCATACTAACCGTTAAAACGTATCGTAAGAACAAACTGTGACGTACTATATATTAGCAGTGGGCACGCAGAGCGCGTAAAAAAGACAATTGAATTATATATAATAGAAGGAAGAGCGAGGTGACGTAGTACGTACTGTTGGCGGCGGGCACGCAGAGCGCGAGGTGGTGCAGCGCGGCGGCGAGGCGCGCGCGGCGCGCGTGCAGCGCGGCGCAGCGCGGCGCCGGCGCGCGGCGCGCGTACAGCAGCGCGCACGACGCCGCGGCGCGCGCGTGCTGCGCCGTGCCCGTCTGCAGCGCGTACAGCGCCTCCAGCTGCTTGCGCGCCTCCAGCGTGCGGCACACGTGCATTATGTACTCCTGCAACGTACATACATATGTTATACTCGTATTACTCTATCCCCCTCGTACTGAAGGGAGGCCCGTGTCCAGCAGTGGGACGTTAAAAATGGCTGAATACATACTCTACTAGCGTATGTGCTAGCGCTTATAATTGTGCCCATCACCGCACATATAGCTCTAGTATTGTTTATATATTTAGCTACTTTTTTTACATTTTAATAAAAAATATGCACGGCATATTAATAAAAAGTATAATCAGACTACAGTTGTCAGTTATAATTGTAAAAGTTTGAATGTGTGTAAATGTTATGTTTGCGTATTTATATGTGTCTATGAATGCATGAGTGTGTGTGCTAGTGCATAATTGGATAAATTGTGACGTGTAATACATTTTGTTCTAACTAATAGGAATAACTATAAGTGACAATAAATGTTAGGGGTTTAAACTCGCCATGCGTTTGCAATGACATATATGTCATACTCATGTCAACATTTTTATGTTCAAATTGGACTATAGCCTGATCCCTCTTGTAGTAAAGGGAGGCCGATGCTCAACAGTGGAACGTTAAAAAAACCTAAATATATTAATAATTCAAAAATAAAATTTGTAACAAATATAAGCGATTTTTGTTATACAAATATCCGTACAAATCGCAAGCTATCTAAATGCATAATATCTACATGATATATAATTTAAGTAAATGAACAACTCACCGACCATATCCCAAAAGTTGAGTCCATATCGCTCATCGCCTTCAACAGATCACTCACTTTGTCCTTCTTTAGGCAATCCATATAAACTGATTCTGTAAAGGTTTCCTTGTCCACCGTATTATCATAACAATATCTAAGTACTTCACCCAAAGTGCTATGCTTCATATAAAACATTATATTAGATACGTATGATCCATAATTACTTAAATAATACACACATTCTTTATAAAAGAAGGGGTCAAGTTTTTTATTATGGTGGTCGACTTTCGGTTCGGCGTGGTTGTTATTTCTTCGTAAAAGTCCTTGTGCTAAAGACTTTTTCGGTTGTACGGTGGCTGTTTGGAAATCGCTGTAGTCACCTTGCTTTATCTTTTTAACACTGGCCAAAGTATGCATTATGTTTAACGCCGGTTCCGTTAGCGTTATTTTCTTTTTACTCGTATTCATTGTTGATAATTTTTCGTTTGTAGCCTGCGAAATAAAAATGAATGAAAATGAAACAGAACAAGATAATACAGAAATAATAGCAAAACAAATGTCTGTCTTTAGTCTTAATTATTATTAAGCCCTAACAACTTACCCTCGCTTCGCTCGGTGTGGCCCTAAGTACGGTTTTTTTTTTGAGCAGAACCCTAATTCTTTTTTCCAAATTTAAATAGCCTAACTTACTCCTTATAACATTAGCTATCTGCCAGTAAGAGTTCCGTCAAAATCAGTCCAGCCGTTTTGGAGATTAGCCGGAACAAACCAACAGACAAAACATAAAAAAAAAATGTGTTTTTCGTAATTAAGTTCCGTAAATAATTTCATATGCATTTAATAAAAAGCTGTTATTTTAACATTAATAACAGACACTTCCATTTTATTTATCTGTATAGATTTGAAATCCAAAAGACAAACTTACTTTTATATTTTCGGCCTTGTCCAGTAACTGTTGGTTTACAGGATAGTTCATTTCCTCAAGCATGTTAATAATTTCATTCAACAACGGGTTGCTTCTTGAGCGGCCTTCGGACTGAACGCTGGACATCGAACTTGTTCTATCCGAAGACCTCATAGAATGCAATCTTTTGTTCATAAAATGGGACTCCGAAGCTTCTTTCCCATACTCTAATTCTTCAGAAACCTCTACACATACATTTGGTGCGTTTTTAAAGCACAAAGCAAATTTTCTTCGAGCTTCCCTGAAACATCCAGCTTTGAGACATGCCTTGCCCCACGCGGCGAGGACGCTCGCGCGGGGAATACCCGATTTGGTCGCTATTTCTAATGCCAACTCCCATTTTTCAGCTTCTAACAATGAACGGACTATTTGACCTGAAATTAAGATACGATTTTGAAATCGAATTAAGTGCTTCCTTCTATAACTCCTTAGTGTAAATATGCTCACATTAGCTGACGAAAATTCGTGTTGCGACAAATATATTCGATTCTAAAATTGAGTAAGTTGCACTTAACGGAACTTCTAATATCGATGTTAGTAAAAATATTCGGCTTTGTGCAAAATTTGGCAATATGAACTCCATAGAATAAGATTGATTAATGTCTGCCACTGGATGATAAATCGAAGAGAGACAGAACGATAAATTGGATTCTTACCGAAGCAGAAGTATTTATAGAACAAACTGAACTATTAATGAAATAGAGAACAGCACTGATAGCGCAAAAGCTAACGTGCGGGGGCAAACGCGGTAGAGGACCTCACGACTGTGATATTTATATATGACACTCGAGAAATGGCTTTAGGGTTTGTGAGTAGGTAGGTATAACTGTAACTTACCACTGAACTGTAATCATGGACATTAGTAATTCCATGTAATATCTATTTTAAAAAGTGTATAAAAAGTTTCACAAATTTTCCCGTGACCATGATTGCTGTAAAGCATTCGAAACGTCGGGAACCAAAATTCAAATAAATCCGCGAAATAATCCGAAAAGATAGTTTTATTAGGTACGTTTTTATTTTATTTTTGTGGAATTTTAGTCAAAATCAGTCCAGCCATTTCAGAGATTATCTGGAATAAACAGACAGACAGACAGAGAAAAAATTAAAAAATGTGTTTTTCTTATAAGTACCGTATATAATTTCATATGCATTTAGTAATTTATCTGTATAGATACTCAAGTGTAAACTCACTGGGATGCGCGCCCTGGTGCGGCACGAGGTGGTGCACCTGGTGCTTGACGAGCGCGGCCATGGCGTCCGCGTGCGCCAGGCAGCGCGCCGCGTGCGCCGCGCCCGTCTCCGCTACGCGCGCGCCCGCGCTGAACACACCAGATAATACTCATTATTTTTGAGTATATATTATATATTATTTATATGACTACGCCTGTACGAATTTAGCCTGCTTTATAATACTTATATCTATCTCACTACCATAGGTTGCCTGGAAGAGAATTCTTCTAGAGATAATTCAACCTTTACAAACAAAAATTGTATTTAAATTACTTATTGATTTTTAAGTGCAATAATGAATAGTATATAATAGTCACTTCTTTTTAGTTAAATATATGCTAAATATAGTGGTAATGTCTAGTGATAATTCTTTTGTGTCATAGAGGAAGGAACTGTCGTCTGTAATACGGGCTCGGCCTAGTACAGTCGACGAAGTGTGAGTTTAAATGATTTAAAATGTTTACAATTTCAATTGTTGAACTATCGTCATTTGACAAACATCTTAACAAATATCCAAAAACTTGATTCAAACGTTCTATGTGATGTAAAAAAATTTGTAAGACAACATTATTAATGTATAACATAAAAAGTAATAACAGAAACATACGACTTTTCATTAGGCGCTCTTGAGTAAATCTCCGCGGCGGCGATGAGAAGCGAGCGCCTGGCGCTCACTAGTAGCCGGGAATCCCCGCCGTTGGCGAGCTCGTGGGCCACTTCGTCACTCCGGTCCAGAAGAAACCTTTTAAAACGTATAAGAAAAGATTATAGAAAAGTTTGTACTTTATTTATTTTAGGGAAACAAACAGTGAAATCTATACGTATAATAAAATTCTAACTAAGCCGAATCTCTACATAAAATATTTTTTGGAAATTCTTATTGAAATAGACATTATTATCGATACAGAGGCGGCCAAATCTATAGTTTTTTGAATTTCTGTCTGTTTGTCTATCTGTTACCGCATCACGGGAAAACCACTGGAGGGATTTTGATGAAATTAGGTACGATGATAACTGGTTATCAAGGTCAACATATAGAATACTTTTTACCGCGTGAAAATATCTCATTTCTGAGAAAAAATACAAAAACTGCAATGTAAGAGTTAGAAATTTTATGTTATACTGTACTTATGTATTAGCTGTAATTAATAATTATGTATTAACAAAAAATTAATATACATGTATATTGTATAACCTTCGCGTTTTTACTATTTGACATGGACTTGGTAGCTTTTTTAAATTATTAATTTTATATTTAATGGTAGTAAATGTCAGTAAATTATAAGTCATCAATCATCAAATATACATTTTTCAAAGCAAAAACATTTAAATTTCCAAATTAAGAAATCATATAGGACAAATATCTCTTTGGCGCTAAGTCCATCAAGTTAAATTTATACAAATAATATTCTATATAAATAAAAATATTTGTATTGAAACTGTGAGCGTATAAGTTCAATACGGAGAAAGTTGGCGGACTTCACATGCCTTTCAAAAACTTGCTAGGTTCTCTCAGACATGTAGATTTCCTCACGATATTTTCATTCACCGTAAGGCAAGTGGTAATTATGTTGGAAATGATTCGCACATAGAAATAATTGGAGTGCGAGTGATTTGAACCCGCTTCAATCGGTTTCCAAACGAACGCGTTACCACTGCAACGAATTGTCATAAACAACAAAAACAATACAAATACCTACCTAGGATAATCTAAATTGATAGAATGCATTTTCATAATCGACAGGCAAAGTGTCACATTCGGTGTAAACTCGTAACTAAACTCTGCTCTGACGGCTTCGTTCTTCTTAGGATTGGTTGAGAGGCACCAGTCCATACAGACGGTGCCACTCGCGGCGGAATCCGAGTTGCTACTTTGCATCATGTTGTCTTGGTCAACGTTAGATTTTCTATTCATCGTTTGTGCGTAGCAATCGTCGCATACACGGAATTTTACACCGCTGGGATATGTTGGCACCTTAAATGAACGAAAGTTGATCGCTAAAATATATCGACACTTTCATAAAAATATATAAATAAGGACTGATTGCGATGAAACTTTGCATGTGATAGCTTGGAAATAAAAGTTTCATTGGATTCTGATAAATGTAAAACTTTTCTGAATGGATATTTACATTATGGCCTCGGTATGTAAAAAATCACGTCTACATTGTACTCCATTGCTGCATGATGCATGAGCAGCACAAACCAAAAAACAATTTCGTTTTTGTACATTAGTATTTTAATAAAAAAAGAAAATAATAACAAAATGTTACCTGCATTTTATTTCTAGAGCACCCATGACACACGAGCCTACCGCAGCGTCTGCAGTGATGTCGTCTTATAATCATAGAAAATATTGACATTTTGCACAGCATACATCTATCGGTTGTGTAATCTTCGACCCACTGATCTTTCATTGGCACATTTTCGGGCATCACAAACGGTTTAGATGCAGCTTCTATATTTATTGAGTCTATGGATTGTAACAGTGAATCGTCCCAAGGCTTTGGTGGAGACGGGCTAGAGTGGCTTGAATTTTTCATATCTAAGGCTTTCTCTGCATAATACCTTAATAAGGCATCGACAGCATTTCGCGATATTAGCAACGTATCTATAGACTTTATATTGTAGTATAGATTGTCCCCGGAAGGATCGTTTTTCAGTTCGGATGAAATTCTATTGATGATCTGCGCCAAGATTTCCAATTTGGCGTTCATCAAAAGCTGCTCGAGCATGATCAAAGGTTTTTCTATCAAATCCCAGAATAAGGCTCTTGCATTCGCTTCAATTTCTATCATTATTAAGAAACCAATTTTTATATTTTCAAATGTTTTCCAAATGGTTGAGTTTGCGCTAATAAAATCGATACACACTTGCAAAATTTCTATATTTCGAATTTTAGCTATTTCATCTGCAACTAACTCTGTCGCTTGAGGTTTTGGCAGTCGTCCTAATAATTCTCGTACTAAAGATGGTGTAGCTTGGTTTGTATATTCAAATAATTGCCGCAAGAGGTTCACAACGATTAAATTTTTCATGTGTTCTGAAACGTCATGAGCATCCGCCCATTCCAGACATAATTTGAACTGAAAAAATATTTAAAAAAATATATATTATATTATAAGCGAGCGAACGACCCCTCTCACGTACCTAATTGGTAAGTGTTATAAAAAATATATCATATTACAAGACTAGGTTCATTGTTGCTTAAATATTATATTCTATATATATACTACCTGTTGGCTATCCATGAGAACTTCGATAATATTTTCCGGACTCTCCAGAGATTTTTCGTAAATCACATACCAATGGTTACTCCCCATTATGGAAGAAATCTGCAAAAAATATAATAATTTAAAGAGATTTCATAATATATAATCATTTCTGTGTACTCATTAATTGTTTACCTGTTCATAAAGTGGTATTTTTATAATCCAATCAGAACATTTTTGATATAAGCCATCTTCCATCATAGATTGGTCCAAGGTGAATCGTAAGTAGTTAATAGCTTCCATAGCGCCTTCCGCGGGCCACCGAGACAAATTGTTGAGAATAAGACCTTGTTTCAACTCTGAGCACTTTAGATATTGGCAATATTTCCAATTGTATGGAATTACGGGATTAGTTGCTATTTTGAATAAAATCAAATCTCGTAAATTCATTAAATTCGCGCTACACTTAAGCTGGCGTTCTGATAGTGCGTCTATTATTTTTAAACACTGCAAAATCTTTCCGGATTCTAACAATTGAGGCATATATAAAAACAATTTGTCCAAATCTATTATTGTATGAAGTGAAGCCAAGCACTTATTTCCTCCGAACAAAACTTTCGTACAATCAAATTTGTCTAATTCCATATATTTATTAAGATATTTAGTACGGGCGTCGGTATTCTGCTGCGTAGTACTTTCTGTTAGAACGGGATGTATCCTTCTAATAATATGAGCTAACACCCAATTGTGTAAGACAATGTATGTAAGACACTGTGGGTCAGGAGTGCGGGGCAATGGTGCCATATCGGCGATTGGTTCGACAAACAATTTTTCCTCCGCATTTTTAAAATCATACACAACTTGTAACAGATTATTAAAATTTTCCTCGCTGGCTTCTCTCAACGAACTAGCCAAAGTAATCGAAGGACAAAAGTTGAGAATTAGTTTAGGGATCAGGTTTATGTTTAATTTCTTGCATATCGGCTCCAAATATGTTATTGGTAACTCTTTGTTATTTAGCATACTTCCAAATATATCGTGCAACTGTTTTTCTAATATGTGGAAATACGGAACATCAGCGTCAGTTTCATTATCCTTATCTTCCTGTTCAAGTTGAAATACAGATTTTGTGTACATATAGCATTTCCTTAAATAGTGCACCCGAGATTTTTTAGAGCCGTGGCGAGAAACCTCAGCCAAATTATATAGATCTTTGTCAGAAGCGGCAACAACATTCATATAAATTTGATGATATTTTTGTAATGCTTTTTCGTCCAAATGGGTAGCTTGGCTTGGAGTTACAACATCAGCTAAATCCAAACAGCATTGCCTGAGCTCTTTTGAAAGCTGATTTAATTTACAAAATTCTTTATGTTTAATTGGAATACGACAATCTGTTATAATTTCACAGATATTATCTGCAAAATCAAAAGATTTATCTGTGTTACCAAATATTTCGAAAGTGACACTTGCTACGTCTTCAACGAATCTAATATAGTTTGTTTTCTTTACCGCAGTTATGTCTGTACTGCAACGCACTTCTGCAAGTTTTCGTTCGACTACGTTTATTAAGCCATACGTTATTTCTCTATTTAGTCCGCTGCTCAAAAGAATATCAACAGCGTTAATAAATGGTGCGTTTTGATGACTATACAGCTGTAGATGTGGATGTCGGACGCCTAATTCGATAATGTCAAACGAATTAGGTGGTCTATTTGACGCTAGGAAGCCATCTACGAGGCCCATAACTTCTGTAGAGACGACTGACAGCGCCGATAGCTCTTTAGTAGGGTAGCGGGAACAATCTCGATAGCAAATAATATTTTTTATTTTTGCAATCAAATGTCTCAATTGCTCTGTAAACGTTACTTCTGTAGCAATTTCTGAATCTGACAAATCGAACATCTGAAAACAATTTTTACTCTTGAGTTCATATCTAAATTGGGAAAACTTACATTTATCTCACGAGTAAACACATAATGTGGTAAGAATATTTAAAAAATATTGTGGAATATTTCTTTTTATTAATATTATTTCAAAAAGTTATTACTGACTTATTAGACTTTATTAAGTTAATTGTATAGGTATGTATATACATAGTTATTTCATCGTATATGACACAAAAGATGTCAAAGCATTATTATAGTTAAACTTTTACATAATTATTACCTACTCACTATGGACAGTTTTATAAGATATTCAATAATTATTTTTAGCCTTCACATAATTATTGCTGCTTCTACCACTAATGCTAGAAAACTAAATAAAAGTTATCACCAGAAAAACACCGATGATTTTTTTAAAACGAGCAAGGATGACATGGTGATTTAAAATCTTTTTAATGTACTTATATTCAAGTAAATGTATTTTTAAATAACTACTTCGGTTGTACATAATAAAATTCATCAAAAATATAATAGTGCATTGTTTACACGCTTCATTACCGTATCGATAGGTAAAGTCATAACTATAAGCCACGTATTTTCAAACAAACCAACATCATATTATGTACCTACTCGTAGGAATGTATTTGCATTACATCTCTGATAAAGTGTATCTGTTATATTTCCTAGGAATATCAAAGTATTTTCAATTAGCAACTGTTTACATAACATAATTATATTGCGTACGTATGAGTCAGGGTCATATTGTTTACATTTTAACTATGAACATGTATTCACTATCGATAAAACGTGAGACATTATTATGCCTCGCAGGTTAATGACTGCGCTGATAGCATACTGTCGTGAAATCACAGAAATTGCAACTTTTGAAAGAAAACCTGCATCTATACTCTATAGGCATGGATGTACGGTACTATGTAAATGTGATGAAATCTTACTAATATTATAAATGTGAAAGTTTAGATGTATGTTTGGATGTTTGTTACTCAATCACGCCAGAACGGCTAAAAGGATCTTGATGAAATTTGACACAGAGAAGATTATAGTCTGAAATAGCAATAGTTTTTATCCCGGGAAGATGTATGGGTTCCGTGGGATAGATTTGTTTCAGTTTTTCTAGAGGCGAACCCGAGCGAAGCAAGGGTGAGCCACTAGTAATAAATAAAAAGTACCACATTAATTTTAATCTTCAATGATTATAAAAAGAACTAGCGGTTCACCGTCGCTTCGCTCGGATATGTCCCCAGGTACATTTTAACGGTAAGTATGGAATATTCTTTCACGCCCAAACAGTGACGGATTGGCGTGATTTTTTTTGTGTCGATATAGTTCGAGGGCTGGAGAGTGACAGGTATACATAGGTATCCCCCCCAACGTGCGTTCACCTTGTCGTGGTGGGGGGGCTCAGTAGTGCCCGGCAATCCAACCGGGCGCGAAGCTAAGAAACGCACAGGGAGGTTGCCCACTTCGGTGGGCGGTGGGAGGTGGCCCTCTTCGGGGGGCGGTGTACCATGCGGGTTGCTCCTGGTACTTCTCTGATAGCAGAGTGGACTGTGGAGCAACCCCATGGTTGTGGTGGTCTGCTTTGGCAGACCTGCCGTCGGGGCGTCGTAGTTGAATGCGTAAGCGATCCTGCGACGCCCCATTAAGACGGGGGAAGGTTTTGTTGGGTTTAAGTGGGTAGTACTGGCTGTATTACGCCGGTGAGTCCCACACATCGTGCATAAATGCATTTCCCAACGTTAAAAAAAAAAAATTACATAGGTATGATGAGTTGTTGTGGGTTGTAATATAGCGTATTTTTGTTCGTATTAGGAATGAGATAATCTCCCGCGGTAAAAAGTAGCCATGTTAGTTGTCACTCTCCAACCCTCCAACTATCTCCACACAAAAATCCAATCCGTCACTCTGTTTCGACGTGAAAGAAGGTTAAACAAACACACTTTCACATTTATAATATTAGTATGGATAAAATATATTAAGTTTAAGTAATTATTATTTATTATTTCACTTTTACCTTAATGAATAACTTAAGTCAAAATAAAAA
The DNA here is from genome assembly GCA_921882275.1 of Brenthis ino. Lineage (NCBI taxonomy): Eukaryota > Metazoa > Arthropoda > Insecta > Lepidoptera > Nymphalidae > Brenthis > Brenthis ino. The sequence continues at coordinate 16,187,427 of OV170227.1, read as the reverse complement.
TGTTTGGTGGAACCATGATTGGCGAGTCAGAATTGTACTTTTTTACGGTTCATAAATTGATGTAATTGGTATTTTTTTTATTAAAAACAAAATGTTATGACACCTTATTAAAGAAGAAATAATTATGATGGGCACGCAGACTGAATACAAATCAAAGAACAAGAATTATACTAATTTACTTACCAAGTATGACTATTCTGAACAAAACATAAATTCAGGGTGGAGCAGACCTTACACGAAAGAAAGGAAAGGTAAACCGAAATTATATGTGAAAGGATGTCTGTCTATTTATTTGTAGCACCTGATCATACAACTAAATCGATTTCATTGAATTATTCCTCAAAGATAGTTTGCATGAAGAAGAAAGCTACTAAGTATTAGAAAAAAGAAAACATAAGATATTTTTAGTAGATACCTACCTAGTGGCAAAACTATGGAAGGATTCTGATATAAACTACATATATTTGCTTATACTTTGATCAACACATATAATCTATACTAATATTATAAAGAGGTAAAGTTTGTGATGAGTTAGTTGTAGGGGGTAATCTCAGGACCTACTGAACCGATTTAGATGAAATTTGGTAAGAAGATACTTTGAGACCCTTGGAAGGACATAGGATACATTTTATCCCGGAAATCATCCCTTAAGGGGTTAAAAATGGGGATGAAAATTTGTATGGGGAATCTGGAGAATCAATCTAGGGATGAACCCGAGCGAAGCGAGGGTAAGTCGCTAGTATCTAATAAAGAGTCCCCCCCCCCGCGCCTAACATAAATTTAATTTTACATATATGATAAACAATGTAAACATCTTTAATTTCTAGGGAACAAAACAAACCATCTATTCCAATCCGTTTATGATATTCCAATAAACAGAAATTATACTAATGAAAAGTTGAATGAACGCTTCAAGTCAATAATCGATATACTTCAAGATAAAAACATTATACGAATATTATGCATCCTCTATATAATGCTAGCAGTTCCTTTATGGTGTACCAGAGGTAAGATTTCTAAGAGTTTTGCCTATTGTATATGCACCTAATAAAACATACAGACATACGGACGAAAAAGTAATTGTTTTAAGGGTTCTGTTTTACTGAGGCTGGGTGTACAATGTATTAATAAATACTAAGATTTATTTCCATTTAAGTTCATCGTTCTAAGCACTCAATTACTTACTCGCGGTGAATAGATTTCAACAATGACTGCTTCGATAGTAACAAAAGCAGTACTTGACCTGAGAGACTTAAGTAACAGTTTTCATTACTCTATTTTTTAAAGATACTTTAATCTATACTTACTCAATATAACATCAGTAAAATAATGGATTCAGATAGTTTTGTAATTATTGTAGTATAGAAGGATTTAATATGCGAGCAAAGCTTCAAGGAGAACAAATACGCGTAATGCTAAAGATATAAACCTATTCTCGAAACCTTTTAAAATCTATAATTATATTATAATATTATAACAGAAGCCATCGCTTATGTTTACAATTTATTTAATAGACTTTTAATGTAATTTTCTTTGTTGTAGCTATAGCTAAAAGTCATAATAGAAAACAGTAAGTTCAATTAAATCAAGTAAATAACAGCCAGATCGCAGCATACATAATATATATTTATTTTGTTTTAAAGGTTGGTGTTGTTGCTTTTTATTTTGCAAAATTTTCAAACCAGACAAAACTATAGAGGAAGCTAAGAAGTTCGTAGAATTGAATCCTCCGGGAGTATTACTTCATGGAGACACAGTAATACATTACGAGCCCAGTGATAATGAGAGACATTGTTATCAAAAGTTCGAGCACTTAATAAGGACTATTATATATACTATTATATAGGTAGCTATAGTTTTTACTAACACAAAAACACTTTACATTCTTTACAATGCACCTATTTTATTAATGAACATGTTTACGTTAAAATTTTTGTTGACCTATGTAGTAAAACGACACATGCTAGTTGCCGACTGATTTATTTATATTATACCCACACCTTTATATCTTAATATTACTACATCTTCCCCTTCAATGAGAAAGTTATACTTATGAAAAATAGAAATATACAAAATAGCAAAAATCTACAATAACAAAAACAATGAAGTATTTTAATGTACTATATACCTATATTATTATTATTTTTAACAATATAAACCATATAAATCGTATACCTACACTGATAATGACAAGGCTAAATAAAATCTTTGTTTTTTCTAAAATCTTTTGCATCTATACATACAATGTACATAATAAGTATTTTTGTAATTTCCTTTAATGCTACTACTTATGTATGTATATTAATAAATTTTATCGAGATATACAATATAAATATAACAAAAAAAATATATAATAAACATAGTAACAATCCATATTAGTACATATTATTCTCGTTTTTTAATAATAATTTAGCTTGCCTTCTTGTAATAGGCCCATAAATATTTTTTGGAGGGCTACTACGTGCATGCTTAGAATCGCTATTCTGTTCTGAAATTAATTTACTTGTACAGCCCTCTTTAAATGGCTCACCTTTGCCTACTACGCTCGCTTTGTCCGAAGTTAACGCCGTGTCACCCGACTGTATGATGTCATGTTTTGCTTGTGCCCGTCTGCGCACTAGATGACGCCTATTTCGCCTATATTTACGTCCAGCTTCATCTTCTACAATGTATGATCTGGGTTCAACTGCCTGATGCAAAACTTTTACAAGTTTACGCTGCTTACCGTCGACCATGACAACTTTGTCGTTATTATGCAGGACCGGGAGACATTTTGTTGTTTTATCATAATTATACTTTTGCTTTTCTTGTTGTTTAAGCATAGCCCGATGATTTCTTTCACGGTCAACTGGTACGTCTAATGCTTTATGGTAAATGGGTAAACGTGTGTTTAATTTTCTTCCCATTAGAATTTCGGCAGGTGAAACAACCTTTTCCCGAGGCGTCGACCTAAAATTCAACATACTTAAATAATAATCATCTCCTGAATCGGAACATTTTTTTAGTAAATTTTTCACTGTACGTACGGCTCGCTCACTTTTGCCATTACTTTGCGCATAAAAAGGAGAGGTTTTTGTATGTTTAATATCCCAATCACAAATAAATTGCTTAAATTCGTTAGACGCGTACGCGGGACCATTATCCGTCACTAATTCCATAGGGATTCCGTATCTTGAAAATTGTTCTTTCATCGCTTTTATAACTGATTTACTATTAATTGAATTTAATTCATTAACTTCAATGAAATTTGAAAAATAATCAACCAAAATAAGATAATATTTATTTTTATATTCAAATATATCAGATCCTAATTTAATCCAAGGTATATCAGGAATACTGTGCGGAATCATAGGTTCGCGCCGCGGCATCTGTACGTGACGGGTACAAGTCGCGCAATCACGTACAGCGCGCTCGATGTCCCGAGACATACCTGGCCAAAACATCACTTGCCGCGCCCGCCGCTTACAACGTTCTATACCGAGATGGCCTTCGTGTATCCTATTTAACATTTCACCTCGCAAACTAGCAGGAATATACAATAAATTTTCTTTTACGATCAAACCGTTGATATAGTGTAAGCTTTCGCGATAAGACCAAAATATTCTGAGTGTCGTTTTTATTTTATATTTATTTTTAGGCCATCCTTTCATAATGTAAGCACACAGATCCTGACATTGTTTATCTTTTGCTATATGTTCCCGCAATAAATCCAATTTTTTATCGCTAAATTGAAAATTATTAATTAAAAAACATGTTTGTGCTTCTAAATTACGGTTTAAGCGGTCATACGTATTATAATCTGATAAGGGTGCGCGGGATAGTGTATCTGCGATATACATATATTTTCCCGGAGTATAGATAACATTAACATCATAATGCTGTATCCGTAACAACATACGCTGTAACCTCGCAGGTACCGAGGACAAGGATTTTTTAAAAATTGATTCTAGTGGCTTATGATCCGTATGTATAGTAACATCACACCTACCATAAATATACTGATGAAAACGTTCACATGCGAAAACAATAGCCAACATTTCCTTCTCGATTTGAGCATATCGTCGTTGCGTATCAGTAAGCGTGAGCGAAGCAAACTCGACCGGACGACCATCCTGCAGCAACACTGCGCCCAGCGCCTCTGAGCTCGCGTCCACCGATAGCACAATAGGTAGATCAGTAGAATAAAGTGCTAAAACTGGGGCTGTTGCTATTTTACTTTTAAGTAATTCTACTGCTTTTGAGTGCATTGATTCCCATATCCATTCTATATTTTTTCTTAACAACCCCCTTAGAATAGCTACTGATTCAGAATAATTAGGAATAAATTTTGAAAGATAATTAACCATACCTAAAAATCGTTCTAGAGATTTTCTATCCGTTGGAACAGGCATATCCAAAATCGCTTTTATTTTATTTTTATCTGGTCTCATACCATGTTTATCAAACACGTGACCCAAGTACGTAATTTCTTCTACACCGAATTTGCACTTTTCTTTATTAAACCGCAAGCCAATATCTCTTGCTCTTTCTAATAATCGTCTCAAGCGTACATCATGTTCTTTCCGAGTTCTTCCCCATACAATAATATCATCAATAAATGAGTCAACACCATCTAAGTCCTCTAAATGCTGCCTCACTTTCGAGTGAAACAGTTCGGGTGCACAGCTTATGCCATATGGTAAACGCAAGAATTGATACCTGCCAAAAGGTGTACTAAATGTACAAAGATCCGCACTGGCGTCGTCCAGCTGCAGCATCCAGAAGCCGCAGCGCGCATCCAGCACACTAAAGTAGCACGCGCCGCTCAGTCTCGCCGCCAGCTCGGGCACAGTAGGCAAAGTGTAATGCGTCCGCTTTATTGCATTATTTAACGGTCGCGGATCTAAGCATACACGTAACTCACCGTTTTTTTTCGCTACTAAAACAATAGCATTGACCCATTCAGTCGGATGCTGAACTTTACGAATGACCTCTAAATTTTCCATACGTTTTAATTCGTTAAATAACTTATCTCTAAGCCCATGAGGTATTTTCCGTGCTGGACATATACTAGGCTGTACCGCCTTATCAATTATTATTTTATGCATCCCTGGCAACTTACCTAAACCAGAAAATAATACAGAAAAATCTTTATCAATATTGAGAGAATCTACTCGTTTTATTAAACCCATTTTTACACATGCATTCAATCCTAATATATTTTGACAATTCATATCACAAACAACAAAGTTTAAATTGTACTCATTTTGCTTGTATATAATAGACAAGTTACACTGCCCTATAATCGGTACGACATTACCGGTATAAGAACTTACACGACCATTGTAAACACTAAGTTTTTGACAACTAAAACCCAAATACTCGTAATCCCATTTTGATAATACATTTAACATTGATCCTGTATCTAACTTAAAAGTTAATTTCTTACCATTACAATATAAATTATCAAACCACTCACGAGACTCTTCACACCTCTTGCTGCAATTTATCATATTAATATAAATTATATCACTATTGGATTCTTCGGAACTCACACTCAAGTTATGCACACGTTTTGTCACCTTTTTGCACATTCGAGCAAAATGACCTCGACCTTTGCAAGAATAACACTCTGCCTGCTTCGCTATACACCTTTGTTTACCGTCACAAAACTCCTTGCCGCAACGCCTACATCCACGAAATTCGCCGGGAACACGACCACCGCCACGCACTAGCCCTGCTGCTGCCTCGCCGTTGCGCCAGCTGTTACGTGGGCGCGCCCGCCATGCCATGCTGGCGTCGCGCTCCTTATCTCGCATACTTTTACTATTACCACAGCCCGCGACTTCATCGATTTGAGTACTGGAAGATGCCTCTTCTATCTGTTTACTTTCATGCCTCGACATTTCATCCGCTTCACAAATTTGTATAGCCTTCGCCAAGGTTAACTCATCGGTTCGAAGAAGCCGATCGCGAACGACATTGTTTGAAATTCCACATACAATGCGATCTTTAATTAAATCATCCGTAAGATGCTCGAACTTACAGCCGTGACTCAGCACTTTCAAGGCTGTGACGTATTTGTTAATTGTTTCGCCTTCGATTTGATTGCGCGTAAAGAACTTAAATCTTAACATAGTCACATTAGATTTCGTCCCAAAATGCAAGTCGAATTTATTTTTCAAGCATGTCAAATCATCTGCACTTTCACCTTTGTTGTATGTAAAAGTCGAAAATATTTCGTATCCGTCCGGGCCTATGAGATTCACGAGTAAGCTAGCCTTTACATCTGACGGCTCTTTTACTACACCTGACGCCTTAAGAAATATTTCGAATTGCTTCCACCATCTTAACCACGCGTCAGCGCGTGCGGCGGGACTGCCTTCTATCTGCAACTCCGTTGGCGGCCGAGCGTGTTCCATAATTTATTTTAATAGTAAAACTTCCTTTTATCACTTTTATCGTTACTTATTTTGTTTTAATAACTTCTATACTTGAGAAATCTTTTATTAAATATCCCACCGCTGCCACCATGTAGTAAAACGACACATGCTAGTTGCCGACTGATTTATTTATATTATACCCACACCTTTATATCTTAATATTACTACAACCTATAAATAAATAAATATTGTATAAACTATAAAGCATTCTTCAGACGTGCCCTTATAATTATTATTTTTGTAATGACGTTACACACTCCACTATGGGACTTCTATACATATAATAAAATTGTAACTAAGCCGAATCTGTACATTAAATATTTTTTGGAAAATATTATTGAAATAAACATTATTATCGATACAGAGGCCGAATCTATAGTTTTTACAATTTTGTCTGTCTGTTTGTTACCACATCACAGAAAAACCACTGGAGGGATTTTGATGAAACTTGGTATGGTGATAGCTGGTTATCCGGGTTACAACATATAGGATACTTTTTACCGCGAGAAAATATCTCATTTTTGAGAACAAATACAAAAACTGCAATGTAAAAGTATACTAATATGTAAAACCTAAGAATTTGGTTTTTGGTTGTCTGAACGCGGGCGGAGCCGCGGGCAATGTTATTAATAAATCAACTTATCTGCAATCGATCACACAGTAGTTAAGTAGTTTAATATCGCATAAATAAAATATGTACCTTTTAGAAAAATAGACATAAAACATACCTCTAAGATTTGATTTGCTTTAGAAAAATCGTTTTGGTATAATGCCAACGCAACTAAGCAATTCGGTTTGGCCAGCATTATTGAAATGAAATCTATAGGGTTCTTCTTTAATGAACATGCTGGAAATAATAAAATATTTAAATTTTAATTATTTTAATTTTTTGTCTCTATTAAATTGTAAAAGAACAAATAAATTGTTGTTATTATTAATATACCCTCTACCAACCATGTCAATTTTGTATATATAACAAGGTTAGGGCAAAGATATATGTACTTAATAAAGATTTGTACTGAGAAGGAATCGAACCCTTGATCTTTTACAGAGTCAAATCGGACAGAGAATCAGATGTTCGACTACGCGTATTATCATACAAATATAAACAAATTACCATCCTCAGTTGCTGAGATAGTTGAAGTAAGCATGGCTTGTTCAACTTCTGGTTTTGGATTTGTATGACGTCTACGAACTTTAGGCTTTTTTCTTAAAGCTTTCTGATCAAATTCCCGGTCTTCATCTTCACTACTTTCGTCAACTTCCACGTAATCAAGACACAGTTTTAACTGGAGTGGATTTGTGTCCGGTGATAGTGTTGAAACTAATTGCATCTTCCATATCGAATGATTCACTACATTTGCAAGTGTTTTTAAACGCACCGAAGTATTCGGATCTTCCCTTTCGAGATTACTTATCTCGGCCCTTTCCCACAACGACTCCAAGCATAACTTGAGAGTATTCAAAATAATTTGAGTCGTAAAAGCATTGCACATAAAACCAGTAGTAGAACTATTAACATTTTTAGGACTTCGTGTCTGCTTTTTAGAATAAAAATAAGACGTTTCTGAATGAGTGCCACAAGGATAATCTTGATTCTGTTCATAGTATGAGAAATATTCATATCTCAAAAACAAACATGCAAATATAGTTTCAATAATTTCAATGCAATATTGCAAAGGTTGAATTGATAACACTAAGCGTTTAATGTCGTCCATAGATGTACCAATTTCTTGAGTGCTATCAACAGCTTCAGATGAATTTAATATTGTATCTATAATCTTAGAAATAGCACAATAACTGTTATAAGTTGAAATATCCCAACTACTGTTGTTTTTGTCAAATTTTTCATGTTTTTTATTACTCAATGATAGTAAATCTGAAATAAATTCATTATTCGTATTCAGTAATCTAGATACTTTATATCTATCCACCTTTGATAATCTGCAGACTTGTGATAGGACTGTTAAAGCACTCTGATTTAAAACCTGGTAGAATATGGATGTAGTCAAGATCTTGCAGTTGTTTTCAAGACAAAATTTTATAACTGTTAATTCTCTTTTCACTTCAGTCATGTAAAATTGTAGATTTTTATCTGTTGTGGTATATGTATCAAGTATTGAAAATACATTGGACAATTGATTTACAAGTGATGCCAAGTCATATGTCTCTGGACAATTTGTGAGATCAATAAGCACCATAATGAGTATTTGTTTTGTGAAGTTATTTATTTCAAATGTGACATTTTTCATATCATGCAGCTGCTGTTTGTATATTTGGGCAGCTTTTAGAAGCCAATGAGTCTTGTTTTGATAGCATAGCTCTATCATATACTCAGCTGTCAATTTGAAGTTCTTTTGTGATTCATTTCTATGCATTAAATCACAAGCGATACTTATTAATTCTGGTTTATCATGGGGTACCAGACTAATAAGTATTTGCTTCCTGTGCTGTCTAAATATATCATCGGAGAAATATTTAAATACATTGTTGATAAATTGAGTTTGCAAATTGTCATCCCACTTTGCTAATGACAATGTTGTTATAACTTTATCTAGACAGTTGTTTGATATATGATTTCTAAGCGCATTTAGATAAAGTGTCTGAATTTTATACAAATCTTTTTGAGTTACATAGATTTGTAAAAAATTAAGTATTACTGATGTTGTAACTGGATTACTTAGTAAATTAAGTTTTAAAAATTCTATAACTTCATCAGATAACTCTTTTAGTGGTTTAGATTCTTCGACACTATAGAAAATATGTAACACTTCCTAAAAATAAATCGAAATAAAAATTAGATATTCACTTATAAATTAACATTTCGAATAGATATATTTCTCATTCTCGGCTCTCACCTCAAATAATTCAACTGTTAAATTATCTAATAAACGGAGACAGTATTTTAACTCTTCTTCCTTCATTTTGATTTTTTTTCTGTAAATAAAACTCAATTTATAAGTATAAGCCGTAATGTAATTCTGCAACTTAAAATATTGTATTATCCAATTCTACTCATTTAGTACACCATTTTAAATTTTAATCGCACACAAAATATTTGATTAATTACTATACTTATTGTTTAAGGATAATTTAGAAAAACATAATGTTTAATAAACACATAATATATTATGCTTTTATGAAGCTAATACTTTTATGAAACGCCAACTAGGTATTAATTGTAGTTACATGAATTTGCTTATTTGATAACTTACCTTAAAATATTCACTTTATGTAGTAAATACAAAAGATCCTTGAAATTTATTCATGATAGTAAGAGAATGACGGCTTTACTAAAAAGTAAAAGGTAATAGTAACTGAGGAGAGACAAACTTGTTTATTTTGGAACTTTAATATAGTCTAAGTCCAAACAATATGAAATAACACTGACATTTTAATTTTGACATTGGCATTTGACGTTTCACAAATATTTAAAGTTTTTTTTTTGCCCGAACGCAAGATATCTGTCCCTGTTTTCCATTTACAGAGCAGAATAATAATTATACTCTGTAATTGGAAAACAGGACTCTGGCGCACAATGCCGAAGTGTGTTAATGCTTAATTAGTCGTCTTATTTAGTGTTGTCATTATTATATATGAAATTTAATGTTAAAATTAATTAAGAATTATAATTATGTAATAATTACATTACGGGATTTAAACGTGTGAATTCACCTTTAATTCCCGTAATTTGCGTTTAAGTCCCGTTGTGTAATTATTATATAATTATGGAACGCAAAAAGTTATTTAGTTTGCTATTATTTAAAAAAAACATAATATTAAGCAGCACTATTACTACATAGATTTACAAATGAAAGATATTAATTTCAAATACTGTAAGTTCTATGGAATTTGCTATAACTGTACTGATCCTCATTAAGTGAACCGTTGAACCGTCGACTCATCGTCGATCGGTTGATTGGACTAGTCCGTTCATTCAACGCCCATCGTTAATGAGCAGTCCTTTTGTCAACTGGCCAGTTCTTAAGCCAGTGAATATGTGAAATTTGTTTCTGAACGAATTGTGAATGTCAGTGTCAATGACAGCTAGCGGCTGGCCCATACGCCGAATGCCGAAACGAAATAACTTTGTAAATATTTTAAATTATCACATATTTGTATAAATTTAGGAAACAACATTAATGTAAATGCTTACATTTTGATATACATTTCCAAAAATGAGGTTTAAAACATGTACATATCTAAGACAAATTTATTCTATAAGTTGTAACCACTATCGTCAATATAATGTACTAAGTACTACTCAGAATATACTTGCAGTTCATCGTATTAATAAAACTCCTTTTAAGCTTTCATCCTTAATATGTGTATATTCTTCGGATAATAAAAAACATTTACTAGAAAAGAAAACAGATGCTATAAAGAATGTGCTTGAACAAAAAAAAGAGCAAATTAAAGAAACTGAGTATAAAATTCGTCAAAAAGGTGTAGAACTTGTTCGAGATTTGAAACAGCAAAAAGAAATAACAGGTCAAAAGTTTAAAGTTAAAAAAGATCATTTGGTAAAAGATATATTAGAAACGAGAGCTAAAGTCAGAGAAAAGATTGAAGAAGTTGTTGAGGTATATATATTTAGTGTAGTGTTTTATCGTGTCAAATATAATATTTATTAATATCTAATCTATTTCAGAAAGAAAATGTTTTTACAGTACCTAACATATTGTGTGTAACTAGGATAGTTATGTCACCATATTTGGGTTATATTATATTGCAAGATAATTATAATTTGGCTTTAGGACTATTAGTATTTGCTGGAATAACTGATATGGTAAGTCTTCATATAAACTGAAATATTTTATTTTAAACAAAATTTAACTTACCACATTAAGAAACTGTAACAATGACTAGTATATGCATAAACTCAAATTGATTATAAATATTATTAATACTATTTTTTGTATCTGGTGTTACACTGTAAATTTTTTGTATATGTATAGAATTGCATTATAAGACCTGAATATTGTTTATTTCGCTATTTTTAACTAAAGTTAATGTATAAAAGACCTTAAAAATACTAGATTATATATTTGTCTACTCATATTTTATTGCTTTTTATTATTTCTATCTTATACAGCTGGATGGTTGGATAGCAAGAAACTGGGAAGGTCAGGCATCTAAGATGGGATCTTTTTTAGATCCCATGGCTGACAAAGTATTAATTGCAACTCTTTTTATCAGCCTGACATGGCAGAATTTAATACCTCTACCCCTGACATTACTTATAGTTGCCCGTGATGCAGCCCTTGTTGCAGCTGGTTTTGTTATTAGATATATTAGCCTCCCCCCACCAGTAAGTATTTTACATAGACATTATTTTGAATAGTACTAAGAACTATATAATATAATATTCATTTATCTTGAAGTTATTCTAACTGCTATCTTTTTTAAATAAAAATCAATACATATTTATCAATATCTATTTAATATTTCCTTTGCAGAAGACACTCAGCAGGTATTTTGATGTAACCCATGCAACAGCTCAACTTGCGCCCACATTTATAAGCAAAATGAACACTGCAATTCAACTGTTATTGGTAATGGCCTTGCCCTTAATAATCTTGATTTACTTACAAGTTATGCAGTCCAACACATTTGTAGAGCAGAGTATACAATTTAATTGCATTTCTTAAATACTTGAAATTACCTTTTTAAAAAGCCCTCAAATGTTGGCTCATTACTCAAAATTGCTTATTAAAATTAAATTTTGCAGGTCGGAACAACTTTGGCGTCACCCGTCTTTGGCTATGTTGATCATCCCGCATTACATGTCCTTTGTGGGTTAACAGCTGCATCAACCATTGTTTCAGCACTAAGTTATTTAATAAGTAAGGATACTTATAAAGTTTTAAAGAAGAAATTATGAGTTGAATGAATGACAATATATTTGTGTATAGTCTTCCGGTGCTTATTGTTTGTACATAGTATTCAGAGTGAACACTTTCTAAATTAAATTATAATCAAATCATTTACATATAGTCATAAAGGATGAAAATTTTATATTAAGAGTTAATTTATGGTTTAAATAAATACTCAATATGTATAAAATAGGGTAGTTTTATTTTTTCATTCTATTCACATGAATAAACTGCACATAATGCATAAAATATATTATAAAAATGACGAAGTACAAAATTATACTTAGACCAACTAAACAAAACAAAAATTTTAAATGTTCACATGAACAAAATATACTGTTGTTCCTTAAATATCGCTGAATTCATGAAAGCAATCATATATTTAAAATGGTATGAGGTAAAAACAATTTTGGTTCACATATAACATTTACAAAAATAATGTGTGGAATGTTGAAAATTGTTAAAGGGGAATTATTTGTTATTGTTTGTTAGCCAATTGTTAATTAATATATTATTTCCATGATTTTTATATAATAAGAATAAATCATATACAAATATATAAGTCTAGACAGAATAACCTTTCTGCTTAAAGTACTTCCCAATACAGAATGCCAAAATATTACAAGCTGTAATATTTTTGCATTGTCAATATTACTAAGGAATCTTGGACACTACAGTTACTATATCTAATAGTCTTAATATTACAAATTTCAAGAAAAATCAGTTATAATTTTCTGTTTGTTACATTGGACTGAATGGATGGTGAGTTCATTTTTTAAAGGCACACTCACTATACAACCAAATAGATTTTTTAATAAATAAATACCATATATTAATGAAAATATTGAATATTTAGTTAATTAAACTACCTTACATTGGTGGAGATAATTGGAATAGGAACAGAATTTTAGAATATATTTGACTAATTTAGGCCAATGTGAAATAAGCAATGTTTATTGTGAATGAAAAAAAAAGCATTTAAAACTAACTTCACTTCACTAAATATTAAACACTTAAGACTTCATAATCTCTTTAGAAAACATACAATACAACTGTTCTGAAAATAAGTTTAAGACTAGATCAATATTTAACAAGCAAAATTTAGAGCCTGGATAAGGTATTTCCAACATGTAATACTTTAGAACTTATAATGACCATAACATAATTTTTTTTGTTTAATATTAGAAAGCACAATAATAACAAACTACTCTTATTATTGATATATTATAAGTTTATATATTAATATTTTGTTATAAATCAATCACTTATGGCAGCAAACATTTTATAAGTATCAATTATGCATTTAATATTCACAACAAAACCAAATTCTGTATAAAAATGGTACACAATAAATTATATCCGATTCTGACGACAAGTCACAAATGTCTCCATTATATAAAATTTGCACCATTTATGAGCATTCATGACACATTCTCTTAAACAAATCTTTGGATATTTTAGAGAGTTTGCTAATCAACTACTAAAGCATTTATTAATAGTTGTAAATATTTTTATTGTTTAGTGAAAATTAAGAATATGTTCAGCAAGCATAAAAAGGGCTTATTAAATTTTTGCAAAGCACCAAGTGAATTGCTTGTTATTGCATTAATAAGATATGACACAATTCACAAATAATATAAAATTAATAATGTCATAAGGTAAAAACTTAAATTATAATTAATATTTTTTTATAATTGTACAAAAATAAAAAAATGACATTTTAATTGCACATACTATTAATAAACACATTAAATACAATGTAATTTTTATTAAATGGTAACAGCACTTGCTTGCTTTAAGTATTTATAGTATGATACATTAGAGTATTTGTGAGGGATTATGCTCTAATGCTGTTTGTAGGTTTCTAAATGTTGATTAATTAAATGAAAATGATTATGAGTGTATAGTCAATGCATGCAGTGTTCCAATAATTAACCAACTTTATTTATAAGCTCATCACAGATGGCTGTAAGCTCTTCATTATCTTTAATTTTCTGCGCTAAAGATTCTTGTAGAGAGGAGGCATGCACCTCACTCTTTTTAAGCATAGCATTTAATTTTAAAATTTCAGCTTGATGAGATTTTTTCACAGAATCTAATTCTGCATTCGCTTTGTTTAATTGTTGCATAGCATGTTGTCGTAACGTTTCATACCTGGCCTCTAATTTTTGAATGGCATCATTATTTTCTTCAACTGTTCTCTTTAAGGTCTCTTCATTGCCTTTATACCCTTGAATAATTACTTTGCATCTTTCATATTTTGTATGAACATCATTGAAAGCATGTTCCATAGACGCTAGATGGGCTGCAGCCTCATCTCTTTCCCTCAAAAGCGTACCTCTCTCCTCAGTCCACCTTTTGGCCTCAGTTTCTCTTTCTCCTATCAAGGAGGATATTGTACGTTCATATTCTTCCATAACAACACTCATTTGCTTGTTGTTTCTAACTTTTTCAGCAACTCTTTGGGATAGAGCCTTTTCTTTTTCAGCATATTCATCATTTTGGTCTGAAAGCTTTTTTATTTTTGTTTCACAGTCTTCCAGACGTTCTCGCAACTCTCTGTTAAGATCTCGTAAATTTTGTGCTTCTTCTTCTTGTGCTGTCAACATCTCTTTAACAGCTCTCAATTGTTCCAAAGTATGAGGATCCATATCAGATGACCTGGTAATAACAGGTGGTGGAGGAGGAATATTAACACCCAAACTTAAAAGTCTATCAATAGTTGCAATAGCAGGAGAAACAGGATTTGTTTTCACCGGTGTAACTTTGGCTGAAGCTGCTTGACTTCTATTAACAGCAGGTGTGACAACTTGAGTAGGTTTCTCTGTATGGCCACTATTAGTTGGTTGCACAGACAATTGTTGCAAAGAGTTAACTATATTTTGCTCTGTACCTGACATGGTACTTTGCAGATTTTACACGAAATTTGTAATTGCACTATTTTAAATGGCTACAATCTTCCAACCTTTTCTTCTGACATCCTCTCCTAAAACCATATAAAGGAATGCATTTCCAAGGACAATGACATTGCTACACTACAGACGTTATTGACATTATTCTAAGCAATTATGATAAAGTAATTGAAAGATCAAATAAAGCTCAACTTTAAGCTCACCTGGTGTTTAGAAAAGTTATAAAATTACAAAATAATTGTAAACATCCCACGCATGGAAATAGGAATTTTCATTTTAAATTCGCAATTTTTATATATTTATCGATTCACCACCTATTGCTCTATAATTGTTCCAAAACACTTGTGAATATTTTAATACCCTTGGCACTGTTTCACACTTCACTTTATATGGTAATAAACTTAAAAATTTTCTCTAAATGGTCGACGGATGGATGACATCAGAATTCAGAATATTTCACAGACTTAAATAAAAACAGATAATATAATTGGAATGTCAAAGCATAAATGATGTCAGGTCAGAGAAGAATACATAGCAATCCGTAGCAACTCTTTATAGTTTGTCTTTGTGATGGCAAGACTCACGGAAAAGATAAAACTTATAGTCTACAGTCCCCTACGGGTTTTTTTTAATCATTATTAACACTAACAAATTAAAACTTATAGCTTCGTTTTGACCTACCCTACCCCAGCCTGCAAATTTATGATATTTGCAATGAAAAAAATACTAATCGATAGATTTTCAATAGCTCAATTTAACTACGTAGCCCTTTCAAATTGCTCACCTTTAATTATTTAATTAAAAATCAATAAAGTCTTTGAAAAAAAATTAATTTATCTGTATATTCAAACTCCTATATCTTTTGATGTATACAATATTTCAAATTGCTCAAAGTTCTAAAACACTGCTCAAGTTGCATTTGTAATTGCTCAAGTAGAGTTTTTACCAGCTCCACTTTCGCTGATTATTAAATAATTAAAAGTATAGTTGTAATAATTGTAACGTAGGTTAAGTGAGCGTGCGCATGCGCACCGCGCATTGTCGGTCGGCCTCGGCGGGCTTGGACAATCGTTCCAATTCAACGTCTTAATTCTGTTTCTCGGTGGATTTCTTTAAATTTATTGAATTTATGAATTGTTCACATTACGTGATTCCACTTCAGATATTATAACATAAAGAACAGATCTGGAATCTACCAATAAATGAAAATTAATACCAACAGATAAATTAAGACAAAATCTTATGTTCAAATGCTTATTCTATTAAGGTAATAGCCATGACAGGGATCATTAGTAAAATGTTATTAACATCAATACAAGACGGAACTTTTTTTATTTTTAAATATACATATAGTTTAATGACATTTTTATTTCAAAGAAACAAACTGCATGAATATAAACTGCCTTTAATATAAAGGAATTTTGAACTCTGATCAGCAATCAATAATTTAATAATACTGCTGCGATCCTTTTTAGCTCCTGGAAGCGCCACAAACATTCCATCTCTTGATGCTGAGCTGATCGCCTCTCGGATGTTCCATCTCATTTTCAACAGCTTCGTCTCACTCTTTGACTCCATCTCATTAGAGCCCTTAGTACCGTCCTCTTTTTCCTGATTAATTTAGCGGCGATGTTTCATTTTTCTTAGCGGAGTCCAGTTGTGGGCCGTTTACCGGCATTTATGCTGTTTTCCTTGCCCGAGCGAGACAAGGATTTCTCGTCGTCCTCGTCATCGTTGATTATGCAGAGGAGGTCTGATTCTGAAACTTCTTGGACTTCTACGTGTGTACCTATTAAAATAACAATTGATATTGTACATTGAAAATACTTGTATAGAGTGTGATCTTGAATATCATAAAGAAGATAAAGACATGCGTACCTTTTAAAGGCAATATGGATTCAAAGTTTCAACGAGCTCCTTTAGAAATTTATCATTCTTCTCACTGCTTGCGACCTCAGTGGTTTATAACTTAGTTAGACGAAGTACAGAAGTACAGCGTCAACTCTGGTCTTGTCACCGGTTGCATAGTGCAGGGAGAGAATCGCCAATATTCATCAGAACTTATTCAAACTATTTATATTTATTTAATAATTAAGGAAAGTGGAGCTGGTGAGAACTCTACTTGAGCAATTACAAATGCAACTTGAGCAGTATTTTAGAACTTTGAGCAATTTAAAATATTGTATATATCAAAAGATATAGAAATTTGAATATACGGATAAATGAATTTTTTTTCAAGGACTTTATTGATTTTTAATTTTATAATTAATGGTGAGCAATTTGGAAGGGCTACGTAGTTGAATTGAGCTATTGAAAATCTATCGATTAGTATTTTTTTCATTGCGAATATCATAAATTTGCAGGCTGGGGTAGGGTAGGTTTCGTTTTGACTAGAGGCCCAACTTTTCTTTATACGAAAGTGTGATATTGGTAAATAGGGAAGGATTTTGCCTTTTTCTCGCGCCAGATGTCGCAATCACTATGATCCTCAGTATATTGTAAAGCTCATAGCATCGATGGATTTTTTTTCATTTAAAATTAAATTAAAATGATAAATTGTGCACTGCAAGGATGCAAAGAATCATCTGTTCACAAAATATAAAAAATGAAGAAATTGCAGGCTAAAGCAATAAGACGACCAAAATTGGTGAAATCACAATCTTTATATTTAAGGCTGTGTGGACATCATTTTACAGACAGTGATTTTAAAACTCTTAAATCGTCTACAGGTGAATATTTTTGAAGTTATATTTCTTTTGGCACGTTTGGAAAAAATTATGAGTAAAATTTTTGCGATGCACGCGCACACCGACATGTGACATACGGGATCAAATCTTTACCTATTTTTGTACTCATAAGCTAAAGAAGTATAACTTCTTACGTGCGTATATAAGTACACACACATGTTTATTTTTTGTACTTTTTTACATATTAATAAAGAATTTCGTACAAACTTATATCCCCCATTTTATCCAATTATGGGATTGAATTTCGAAAAATGCTAAAACACGTATTTATTTAATTGTATTGAAGAGTGTCAAATAATTCTGATTAATTATTCTGAGTAATTTAACTGCCTCGATGGTGTAGTGGCTAGCATGTACGGCTGCACACCTGGAGGTCTTGGGTTCGAGTCCCAGGTCGGGCACAATTTATTAATTGACTCTTTCTGTATAGTAAGCCTCAGTAACAGCCCGAAGTTGGGAAGTTGGCGGTGTTTCACCCCCGTGCCTCGGAGAGCACATAAAGCTATCGGTACTGCACCTTAACTCTTACTAGTTGTGTCGAGCAGTCGTCCCACCGGAGTATGAGAGTGATAGGAATAGAGAGTGCACTCGTGTCTGCGCGTACACTTGTGCACTATATCTCCTGCGCAGTTGGCTAGTCTCAATGGGATTGGCCGCCGTGGCCGGAATCGGTCAGGAGAACATCATCATCATGAATAATTTTTTCTGTTTCTGAACATAAATAATTTTTTGCCCATATAAGATTTATTACCTCCTTTTACCACTTTAAGGGACGAATTTCAAAAAAATCTTTCTTATCGGATGCCTACATCATATAAGGAATACGTCCTCCAAATTTCACGTTTCTATGACTAGCGATTTATACTGTGTGTTGATCCATCAGTCAGTCAGGATCACCCCAGGATACACCTCTCCTTCTCAATTCTTCCTTCAGCTGGTCTAACTTCCAGGGTACAATAAGTAATTGCACAGATAAGATGCGAACACAATAGAAGCAAAAAACCAGGTACAAAAGAAATATCACAATTGCATAACCTCAGACTAAATGTAAATAGGCTCTGTAGGCTATGTGTGTGGCGCCCTCCTTTCGAGAAATCTTCCCAAATTTACGTGCAATAAAGATTTATTTATACAAAACTTAGGTTGTTCATAAAAATATATATCTAATTTAAAATATTTATTTACGATATTTACACTCCAACTATATATCTGTCTGTTTTATACATTTCATAGGCAAATTCTTCATTATGTGTTGGATCGAACTCTAAACCTAAAAAATAAAAATAAAAACATTAGAAAAAATAGAGATTCACTATATCAAGTTCTTATTCCATTAATAAGTTGTTTTAATCATACCAATGTATTCAATTTCAAGATTAAATACACCATTAATTTTGTCGCCACAAGATATACCAAAATGCGTGATCCTGTCTAATCGTATTCTTGTTTGTTTGTCCTGTATTCTACCTTTTGATCCCAAAATAAATTTAGAAAATGGTATCTAGAAAAAAAAACATATTTATTACCTACATCTATAATACTAATCCTACTAATATTATAAAAGTGAAAGTTTGTAGTCGAGCTACTCTTTAAATGCCTGGGCGGCTGGGCCTACACACTTTTAATTCCAGCCCTGGCAATGTCCAATGTTTATGTAACGAAAACAAATTTACGGTCATTTAAATTTAAATATTTTTAGAACTGAGATTTTAAAATTAGCCTTGTAGTGGTTATCTTATTTTTTTTTAAATACCTTTGCAATTTGCCAGTAGGGACCTCCTCTGGTATAAAGCACATAATGGTAAATGTCGTTCCATGTGATATCGTAATAACCTTCACAAGAAATATTCAGTAAATAAGATCTTCCATCTCCTCTGACTTTCAAGACTAGTGTATTGTATAGATTCCAATTAAATGTAGACTCACGTTTAAAGGATTTCTGTAAATAATCATAAAATAAAAACATTTTTAAATAAAACTATGTTTTCGGATTATTTCGCAGATTTATTATGATTTTTGGTTCCCGACGTTTCGAATGCTTTACAGCAATAATGTTCACGGGAGAGACTAAGACTTTAGACGTCTTATATACTCAATTAAGAAAAACTATGCATTACAAAATATAAAAATATTTGTTGTTAAACTTTTATTTTAAGTTTCTAGTATATGGTCCTATATAATATTCATAATTGGAATTTAACATCTATACTCCAATAGGTTTGGAGGAAATTGATGTGACAGATAAATAGTCCTTGGCGTAAAATCCTATGATGGTTGCACTATTAATTCCTTTTAACGCAAGGAACCCTAAAAATGAGTAAAACTTAATTCATGTATAGTATATACTTACCCATAGTCATGAATTATTATATTTCTACTTTAATAAATCTTAATATATTTATTTCTTCCGTACGTGTGTTTGTCACCTTTCTCCTCCTAAAGCGCTGGACCGATTTCGATGAAATTTTTATGTGTATATATTTCAATGGGCTCCTGGATGGTTTGAAAACAATTGGACTCGGTAGGTGGCGCTGCTGTCGGTGTCTGTTTCAAATTCTGGATAACAAACTCTGAGTTTGTATTTTTAGTAGTTTGAACGCGGGCGAAGCCGCGGGTACTGCTAGTATAAGTATATAAACGGTCTATGCCGTGATTTTCCGTAACCCAAATGTCTTAAATACTTACTCTTACACGTTTCGATCGCACAGCACAATATCCTGCTTTTTTTATTATTCCATCTTTTGGTATTCTGGTATCAAGGTACCCGTGGAACAGTGCTCGTCCAGCGGGACTCATGTCGAAACCACAGGAACTGTATCCTTCATTGTGGTCACTGTCACATGTTGTGATAAATTTATCTAGAACTGTGGGCTCATTGAAACACCAAATCAGATCTGTCTCACCTATAGCAAAAAATGGGATTGTATGACGAGATTTTTATTCAAATTAGTTAACCGTTGAGATTTTTGGAATGGTATTTTAGTTTGAATAATTTCTGGCGTCTTTGTTAGTTCTTATAAAAAAAAATTATAATGTTATCTGGCTGAAATGAAAATATAAATACAATCACGTAAAATCACAATTTTTGTCTATACATATAATAAAATTGTAACTAAGTCGAATCTGTACATTAAATATTTTTTGGAAAATATTATTAAAATAGACATTATTATCGATACAGTCCGAATGTATAGTTTTTAAAAATTTTTTGTCTGTCTGTCTGTTACCGCATCACGAGAAAACCACTGGACAGATTTTGATGAAATTTGGTATGATCATAGCTGGTTATCCAGGTCAACATATAGGATACTTTTTACCGCGGGAAAATATCTCATTTCTGAGAAAAAATACAAAAACTGCATTGTAAGAGTATACTAATATGTAAAACGTAAGAATTTTGTTTTTGGTCACCTGAACGCGGGCGGAGCCGCGGGCAATGCTAGCTTCAAATAACATTAGAAAAGAGTTTTGAACCTCATATAATTTATATAAATAAATAGGATTTAATTTTGACAGTGAATATAAATTTTACCTATTGTACAATGTATAAATAAATAGAAGTTTTCAAAATAAAATTACACTAGCCAATTACTATTTTTAATATTGATAGCCTAATGCATATGTTTGTAGGCTGAATACTTCAATAGTATAAAATTGTACTGTTTTTTATTTTTACATTATAATTTTTTTGTGAAATAGAGTGAATTAAATAAAAGATATAATTATTTAAAATTACTTTATATGTCACAAATACTTCCAAATACAAATGTCTCAAGCTATTACTAAAATAAAATATTAAATTTTGTTTAAAAAGATAATTAATTATAAAAAAATGAGACTCAATAAACACAATTTATATAAATCAGACACCTACATACCTTAATAATTTAGTCAAAGAAAGCACCACCACAAAAAGCACTTAAATTTAAAAGGATGACAAAATAGACATAACTAAAGAAATAAAATTACAATTATAGTCTTAATTTAAAGTAACAAAGTAACTAAATTCTTTTTGATAATTAATTGAAATTTTTTGTATATAAAACAATCAGAAAGTGAAATAAAGAACTATAAGATATAATAAAAGTTAATGTCACATTAGTTTAAACAATAAGTATATACTTTTAAAAAACATTAGCGAACTTCATTAATAAGTTGATCGCATATTCTGGTTAATTCTTCATTATCCCTTGTTTTCTGTGCCAATGATTCTTGTAATGAAGAAATCATTATTTCATGTTTCTTAATTGTAGCATTCATTTTGGTGATTTCTACATTATGAGCTTTCTTTATATTATCTAGTGTTTCGTTAGCTTTATCTAGATTTTCTGCAGTGATCTGTTTTAGATTGTTATACAACTCCTCATATTTGCGCATACCTACTTCATACTCATTTATTTTGAGATTAAGTACTGTTTCCCTGTTCTTAGATTCTAAAATCAAACTCTTGCATTTCTCATATTTGGCCAATAGATCATTAAAAGAACTTTCCATACTTGAAAGGTGATTCAACGCTTGGTCTCTCTCCTGAGTAAGTTTATCCAAAATCTCTTTTGATTGTATTTTTTCTTTTTGTTGCTCACCAATTATTGCAGAAATTGTTTTTTCATATTCTTCCATAACAATAGACATCTGTTTGTTACTCAAAGTTTTGTCATTAACTTGTTGAACTAATTTGCATTCTCTATCTAGTAATATGTCTCTTTCCTCAATTAACTTTTTAATTTTACTCTCCATGTCATTTTTAGTTCTAGAAAAGCTATGTTGAATATCTTGCAATGAAGATTTCAATTCTCTGTTTTCTTGTCGCAGTTGCAAGACTTCATGGTCCTGATTCTGTAAAATCACTCTTAAGGATTGTAAGCGATCTACTTCTGGTGCTTCATAATGTTTATGACGAGGGCTACGTGGAGCAGCTGTAGGAGGAGTACTACCAGATATACTGATCAACCTCTCAGTCGCTACATGACTAGATGTTAAAATAGCAGAAACACTGCGTATAAGTGGTGGTGGTGGTGGTTTAGTTTGTGTTGTACTAGCCTTGGAGAGATCAGCACTTACTACAGGCGGAACTACTTGGGTTGGTTTTTCTTTTCCACATTTAAGCACTGTTCCAGCAGATATTGAATGTTTAGGAGTTTCAATTATATTATCAGTTATGATTGAAGTTGTACTACTTGTTTCATAACCTGTGTCTTGTTCTGAAGGACGCATTTGCAGGTTTTGTTCCATAGAATCAGCAGTTTGTAAAATTTGCTTTGCATATAGGGGATCAAATTTAACAAATAGACTTTCTTTACCTCTATCTATTAGATTGTGTTGTCGATTCGATTCAGCACATTTAACTAGATAATCTAAACTATTTGCATCAATTAACATATCATCATACATTGGAACTTCTTGCATTGTAATATCACATACACTATCAAACTCATCACCTGTAAGGAGATCACTCGTTACGTCAGGTTGTTCCGAAAGATCTTTTGTTCTTTGAGGTGACAATGCCATAAGATCACCGACCGACGACACAGGAGTTAAGAAACTTTCATCAGAAGTTACGGTATTTGCTCTTGAGGATAACATGTTCTCGGTATTTTTAGCACTGGCTTCTATTTCGTGACCAAATAGATTATGAAATTTATGGTATATATTACTTATTCCGCCATTTTCATTATTAAAGAACGTTGAATTAGTTCTTATTATACTTGAAAACATTCGTTAATTGTACAATATATGTCGGTTCCTTTATTTATAATTTTTAGGAATAAGCAGTCTTTAAAAATAAGTGTATGAGCTTCCTTTATTCTTTACCCTTTTAAAACTTTAGTCAAGTAAAAGACACCATGCAACTATGAAGTCAAATTAATATTCAACAATCAACAATCATCACACAAACGGTGTAACGGATAAAGTTTGAAAGCGACAACTTGAAGTGACATTTAAATGTCAGATTCAAAATTTAAAATATTTAGCACCTTGCCAGAAACTAAAACCATTTTTTGTTAATTATAAAATGCTGAGTAGTGAGTACATGATCAATGTAACGATGATCACTTATAAATATAATATTTACGTACACACAGATACATTAATAGTTAAATTGTATTCTAATTCCTAGTCGTATGTCATCGACCTAGTTGTTGTATCAATGTATTATGTAATTAATTTTAGAAGTAATGTAGGTAACGCATATTATTAGGATTTATGTCATGTGATGATAACGAAAATCTTTACAGACATACATCGAACTCGAGAATATTATGCAGATTCATTGCAATTTTCGAGTGCAAAAGTAACAAACACACTAATTTATCTATAACCATAAATACATACAGTTGTAAAATCTAAAATGTAGGTATCTAGGTATAGTGCAGTCAATCAAAGAATAAAGGCGAAATCTACATAAAATAAATCAATTTCCGCGATAATGCCATTCGACAAAGATAAAGAAGTCTAAGGCCAAGTTTCAGGGGCGCCAGCGCCTCTCGGGCGCTGGTGCTCACTGTCTCAAAAAATTAGTTTTATTCAATATCTCCAGAACCGAAAACGGGTAATCCTAAGTAAAAATTATAGGGGATCTATTCTCTTTGAAATTAAATTTCCTATCTTTTTTACTTAAAAAGCGCGAGAAACGTACTTACAAATTTCGCTACCTTCGTTAATCGTTGGTTTTTCGCGATTATCTCCTTATCCGTTCACTTACATGCAATTTTATCTATTATCATTTATCTTTATTATTGATCTTTTAATTACCTACAATTTTTAATTAAAACTTTTTTCTATTAATAATATCTCGACTTGGCCTTAAACTAGACTAGGCTTAGAAATTTCCCCTTTATCGAATGGAAATATCGCGAAAATTGTTTTATATTATGTAGGTTAATTCACTATATTGACTGGACCTTGCGGGTATAAATTAAATTTATAAAACGCAAGAGGACGCGAATGCACATGTAACAACTCCGAAGGTCGTATAAACTTTATACATAAGACATAAGTGCCTATTAAAACATTCTGGTCACTATATAGTCAGGTTGACTAGTATTTTATACTATATTATATTAAATTATTAAAAATAATTATGTTGAGTAGTAATGTTTGTGTTATTTCAGGTCTCTATAGTCTACCTGTATATTTTTCATTTAAAATTTAAATCCATTCAGCCAGTCCAGTGTAAAGAAGTAACAAACATAGACACATACATATTACATATACAATACAAACTTTCGTTATTATAATAGTAGTCAGATTTATTATTAATAATACTTTTTATTTCTTACCGTTGAGCAAATTATCTTACAGTTAAATAATATCATGATCAAAATATTTTGCCAAATATAATAATTGCAAATAAAAATAGCAAACTTAAAAAAAAATAGTCAGGGTTTCACAGGGCTCTAACAACTATGCTAACAATAAACATGTGCTATTGTTAGCTTTAGGTTCACAAATCTTCCACTTTCAACGAACAAATGCTGAACGCTACGCTGTACGAGTATTTCGAAACAGTCCACAGCCAATACTTGGTCTCACAATTCGCAAGAGAGAAACCTACGTTGTAGGTCTTCCCTCTATTAGATGCAAAGGAAGCGGAGTAAATTGTTAGTAGGTATATCACAAAGTTATATTTTGTAAAGCCTGCAATTATCGCGCGTTTGTAGTTTTTGCCTCGCCGGTAATACTAAATTAACTGAACTGCAAACGACGTCCTCACACGCGTGAAACGATATCACAAGTCGTGGTCCTCGAGGTGCTCTTGTGATTCTCTCTTAACTGGAGCGACAGGTTCGGTTCTATCTGGCTTCTGAAAGCTATTTTGTAGGACCAGCCTTAAGCTGGTCTCATATCCCCCATAATGATATTATAATAAATATAATTTGTAATTTATTTATATACATAATTTGTAACTTGTCACCTGATTAAATTATCGGTTTAAAGTCTAAATACATTTTTAATTCTATTTTCTTATTAATGACGTGAGCATGTCAGTTAAGCAAAAGAAATGTTACAGTTTTTAGGAGCACTTCAGTGGATTAGTAAATATTAGGTATTGTGACTAGGGAGGTAGAAGGGATTCCAACAACATGAAATGTCACTTGTTGTATCATATGGACCTATACAAATTGATAAAAAAATATATATTGATTCCAGAAAATGGACCACACTATTTATGAGAATTTTGAATTCATTGGCTTTTATTTTGCTTAATTATTACATTTTAATCAAACAGTAATTCCTTCAAATTAATCAATCATCCATATTTATGCTATGTACCAATGTCACTTCATTACTTATTACTTTATCCAATATACTTTTTTGATTCCTTCCATCCATAGTAATAACTAGCTGTAAGCACACAAGGCTAAGCAGAGCACATTTATCAAGTTTTCAAAAGCAACTTAATCATTTATTACCAATAGTATTTACATGTATTTATTAAAATACCTTAGGCCTAATAAACTAATGATTGAAAGACCCTGTCCATTTGCTATCTTAATATTATATAGTATACATTAATAATGTTAAAGCACATTAATTAATAGTCGGCTACCAACATCATTGTGTATTCCTTCCTATTCCAATCAACTGCTTTTTCATTATAACATATTTTTTAAAATAATTACTACCTAACCTAAACATTTATGTAGGTATTTACTTTGTAGATATGTAGTTCGTTTAAACTTTTCATTAGTTATAGATAAAAGTTCAAGGAATGAAACACTGGATTGTTTTTGCTGTAACTATCATTGTACTAAGAATAGGATTAATAATGATTTCAAATGTGTCTTCCCTATATTATGTGAAATTAGTATTACTATGTACATACTAGTAACATTTACTGGAATAATATTACCAAAATATATTTTTTTACACACAAAATAATATATTATCATTTATACAATGTCTCACAGTTGCAATAATTAATTTATTTTAATATTATAGTAAAGCTTACCTGGTCTGGCAATAATTAATGGGTCGGCTGCTATAGTCTCCTTTACTTCTTGTGTCCATAATTTAAATTCAGATTTAAATTCTTTAACTCCATTTATAATATGTTGGATGGTTGAAATTTTTTCTTTAGTGTTATATCCACCCTTTCTATCTCTTTCCCAAAAAAGACATCGTTGCGGTAATTTATGTGTTACAGGTAGATTTTGCAAGAGGTTTTTATTAAGAGTTTTACTTAATGTAGAACATAAGCGATAACCTATATTTACTTTAAAAATTTTGCACAGAACCATTTTTTTTATTTTAAATGTTGACATTAATTATTAAACATTTTTATAAATATAACCTGGTTGTTACTTGCTTGGTATTTCATGTCATAAACTCATAAAACATTTTTAAATTTAAATTGACGTTTCAGAAAGTCAAAGTCAATAATCAGCTGTAGCCCACAGATTAAGGAGACTACAGTAGCCCTTAAATTTGAATTCAATAGAGGTACCCTACCCCAGCCTGCAAATTTATGATATTCGCAATGAAAAAAATACTAATCGATAGATTTTTAATAGCTCAATTCAACTACGTAGCCCTTCCAAATTGCTCACCATTAATTATAAAATTAAAAATCAATAAAGTCCTTGAAAAAAAATTCATTTATCCGTATATTCAAATTTCTATATCTTTTGATATATACAATATTTTAAATTGCTCAAAGTTCTAAAATACTGCTCAAGTTGCATTTGTAATTGCTCAAGTAGAGTTCTCACCAGCTCCACTTTCCTTAATTATTAAATAAATATAAATAGTTTGAATAAATTTAACGTATAGATAGGTGAGTGCTGCGCATGCGCGCAAACAGTAACGCGAGTCGCAAGGCAAAAAAATCAAGTGTTTCATAACCTCATCATAGTGAAATGAAACTGTAATACTCCAAGCACAACATCATCTATTATCAGGTATTTTTATTATTTATTGACTTATTCATTATGTTCAATTTATACAAAAATCAAATCATGACTAAAAGGTAACTTTATTTTGTAACTTTATGTAATAAGTCAATAAATAATAAAAATACCTGATAATAGATGATGTTGTGCTTGGAGTATTACAGTTTCATTTCACTATGATGAGGTTATGAAACACTTGATTTTTTTGCCTTGCGACTCGCGTTACTGTTTGCGCGCATGCGCAGCACTCACCTATCTATACGTTAAATTTATTCAAACTATTTATATTTATTTAATAATTAAGGAAAGTGGAGCTGGTGAGAACTCTACTTGAGCAATTACAAATGCAACTTGAGCAGTATTTTAGAACTTTGAGCAATTTAAAATATTGTATATATCAAAAGATATAGAAATTTGAATATACGGATAAATGAATTTTTTTTCAAGGACTTTATTGATTTTTAATTTTATAATTAATGGTGAGCAATTTGGAAGGGCTACGTAGTTGAATTGAGCTATTAAAAATCTATCGATTAGTATTTTTTTAATTGCGAATATCATAAATTTGCAGGCTGGGGTAGGGTACCTATTCAATAGATCTTATAATGTCAGTCAACTCTCAGTGCAGTCTCTGCATGGCATACGTAGTTTGTATTTATGGTTTGTATTTTATTATTTATCTATGCTTTGTATAGTAATCTTTAATCTGTACATGCATCCGTTTTATGTTAACTTTTGATTGGTTTTGATTTTGTAGTTTACTAATTAACTCCTTCAATTTCATAAATCATACTTGTGTTTGTTATTTACTCTTTATAAATTGTGATAATTTATGTTGGATTAATTGTTTAATAGGTAATATAAACATCCATAATGTCATATCAATTATATAGAAACACGACAATTGGTAATACACTACAAGAGAGCCTCGAGGAGTTGATACAAGTATATAACTTTACAATTATTTACTTAATTTATTAGCAAGTATTTTACTATACAATATTTATTTTTTTATTTTTACAGTATGGCCAAATAACACATTCATTGGCTTTAAAAGTCATGCTCCAGTTTGATAAATCTATAAATCAAGCCTTATCCAACAGAGTGAAATCAAGACTAACGTTTAAAGCAGGGAAACTTAATACTTACAGGCAATTAATATTTATAATACTACTATCATATGTTTTAATACTAAATGTACGTTTTAATTACAAAGTCATTACTTATTTTTTACAGGTTTTGTGATAATGTATGGACTTTTATGTTAAATGATGTAGAATTTAGGGAAGTTCAAGAACTGGCAAAAGTAGATAAAGTAAAAATTGTTGCATGTGATGGGAAAAGTGAGTATTAAATTGTTATTTATAAAATCTTTTTAGTATATTTTATCTTTAACCACCAAAAATATTTAACATATTTGAAGCTATTACACGATGAAATATATGTTTTTTCCATTTATGTAATGTGTTGAATTGAATGTAGGAAAAATATTTATATTACATGTTGAAACATTTGTGTTAAAAGTACATATTTGTTATGCTCATTTTTAAACGTAAATTACAAACCTAGATTCAATTTACATAAAATTGTAATTTATCCTTGCTTCCAGATGTGGAGGATCGGAGATAATGGTAGTTTTAAAACCATAAGAATAATATTTGCAGTTTCATCCAAACCTATATTTGATATACAAAAAATTCAGGTATTGTTAATAAAAGTAATTCATTAATTGTAACAAATTAAAATATAAAATATCAAATGTTTTATTATTTACTTCACATTAAAAACTTTAACTGGCATCCTTCGAAGGTATTAATAGGAGAATTGAGAAAACTTGTCAGGCACAGAAACAAGTATGGCACGGACTACTATGCCAACTACAACATATCAACAGCGTATCATACCAATATGTAATGGTCTTAGTGCTGCATATGCTCACCATTGCGCTGCCTGCGCGCAACGGTTCCGCAACGTCGCGTTCCATGCATGGAGTGCACCTGGACTGGAATAATATTCTCGTCGACAATTGTTACCGCTCCGTGCACGGCACGCGACTATGCTAGTCGGTGACGGAAAGTCTAGTGTGCAGTCTCATACTTTTCAATACAAAGAATATGTTTTTGCCTGACATAATCCTAGCATGGTCATGGTATGAGACAGTGGGCAGAGACCTTTAGGGTGCAATCTGTTTAATTTAAGTAGTAAGTTTTAAGATTTTGATTTCTCTACATAAATTGCAATATAGGTAAGAACTAAGAAATTATTACTAATATTATAAATAGAGGACAGTATTATACTTATACAAATACTTCACGGCTTAAAGAAGTCCTTATATCATACATAAATAAACCACTTTTTTTTTTCAACAAAATAGGCTGTAACTTTTAGAAAATTTTAGGCATATTAATTGTAAAACAAGGGACCCTCTATATTGCTCTTTATTATGTTTGATAATATCTTCTGTAGATGAAATTTTTTGTAATAACTTTGCAAAGTCCTTTTAGCTAACTACCATATGATTTTCCTATATACTACAGCTAGTAAGCTATTGAAAATTTCAAGACTACCTGTAAATTAAATTATGAGTATGTAAGTTGTAAGTAGATATCATAGAATAAGTCACACTTTAAATTTTTATCATATTTATTAGTTTGCTTTCAAAGTTAACATATACAGACCATATATGATATTCAAATATACAGTTTTTACAAAACCTTAGTACACACAACAGATCTATGAAAAAATAAAAACTTTAATAGACTTATCATAGTTTCAATACCTTTACATTAATAACTAAATCCAACTTTTATTCTTCAAAATAAACCACATTTAAATATAATGTGTTTCTAATAAAAGAAATGCATACAAAAATAAGTGATGTAATAAATATTGATAACCATAAACAATTATAACTTTTATTTATGAGGTAAATGTATCACCTACTACCCGAGAGTAAAATAAAATTTATAATAAAAGTTATTTATATAAAAAATAGAAAACCTCTAGCTCTTTCCTTGCTGTCACCTATATACAACATTGCCTGTCGAAAATAAGAACCAACACCTATACCTCTTTAATCCAAAATCAGTAAATAAAAAAATGACAATTGTTGCAGAAACCACCTTTGTTGTTGATAATTGTATTAAAACTTTATCTTGTCATAGTCATGGTTTTTTAATGTTGAATATAAAGATTACAAATATTTTTTGCTTAGTTATCAATCTTATGATCGTTCTTAAAAAGATTGTTAATTTGTAAATTGTTTATTTGATTAAAATTATTTTGTTGCATAAAAATATTTTTTATCTACACATTAAATTATATTTTAGTACATTGTATTTAAAGTCTTTAGGCAATACAGCATTAATATTCGGTTTCGGTAAATGAATATCGATTGTATATTTAAAATCGTCAATTCACAATTAAAAAAGTTAATTTTTTTTTATAAAAGTAAATTGTGCCAATACAGTACTCCTAGAGGCTACTAAACAAAGAAATTGAATTGAATGTTATGCAGTAATAATTATTTAAAAAAAATGTTTAAATTCTCTTGACCATTTGACTACCAAATAATCATACAAGTGGCAAATTATTCGTACAATCTAAGTTGGCATAGCATATTAAAATTGATAAATTGTTTTAATTATCTTAATGATTTAAAAGCATTGCACAAGCCATAATACAATGGTGTACAAGTGGTTTTAGTACACGTGTTCTAAATTATGCGCAATTAGTGTTTTATTTACAGGACATTTAAATATTCATGGGAAACAATATCAAGTTTTCTAATAAAAACTTTATACAAATTAAAATCTTCTCGTTCACTTTAGAATTAGTAGCAATTGAAATTTTGGTTATAATATTTATATTTGCATTTGCAATGATTAGATAAATCCTAAAAACCTTAACTATTTGTTCCTTCACATCTTGTTCCTTAGGTCCTAAGCACAGTAGGTGGGAGGGGAGGTGAGATCGGCTAGGAGGTCCAGTTCCTCTTCGGTGAGCTGGTCCCTGTGCTTGGGCCAATCGTCCTGGTGTGTTCTGCGGAAGTCAGCGAGGGCGGTGCGTATGGTGGCCGGTATCGGGTCCGGGGCGTTCGTATGTCGCGCCAGTTCAGCCAGCACGGTTCCCAGCTTCGGGCCCAGACTGTATGGCCTCGACGCCATGTACGCGCACAGTCCTAGCACACCGCAATGTCGCTCCACTAGCTCTTTGGATCGACAGCTTTTCATTAGAGATTTTAATGTTTTCTCCTCGTTTGGTAATGCGCGGCAATGCATTAGTCCCGTTAGTAATTTTGCTGCCGCTTGTCGGACCTGTTAAAAATATGATTCTTAAATAAGCGAATATGTTAAACATAACAAAAATATATAAATAAAATTATTTTTCAAGACGAGATGTTGGCTGATTTTTGCGTAGGTATTTACAAAAATCTCACCTCAACTCGAGAATCTCTCATGAGTTTTAATGCGAATTGCTCAGCTCGGACCGCTCGGCCTGCTCTATCACACAGCATTGGCAGTCCATAGAAGAGTAGTGGTTGTGCGAAATCCAGACAGGCCAGCCGTGCCCACCAAGACCTGCCATTGGCCAGGGTCTCCAGGACATCGAGGGCAGTGTCGAAGGCCGTGTAGGAGTGGTGGAGAAGTGCCAGGCTGGCGAGGAAGCCTCCGGCGGCGCGCGGTAGCTCCTCGTGCGGCTGCGGTGGGCCCCGCGATGCCAGCGCGCACGCCGTGCTTACCAGCTCGTACTGCGTGCACGTGTTGCCGTTCACGCCGCGCACTATCACGCCCATGCAGCCGCGGAGGACTACATACACAATTATATTAGTTACACACTCATATTATGTGTAATTTTTAAAGCAAAATGTTAATTATTTGAATTTTTATTTAAATTAGGATATTTATTTATTATAGTTAACCCAATATAAAAATGAATAAATTAATAATTTCATACACTAATATCTTTTATCTTTAAGGCTAAATTGTTATATTACTAACAAATATGGATGTAATATCTTGAATTAACATTATTATTATATTATTACTAGCATTGCCCGCGGCTCCGCCCGCGTTCAGATGATCAAAAACCAAATTCTTAGGTTTTACATATAAGTATACTCTTACATGCAGTTTTACTCACATAATACTCATAATAAACTCTTATAATTTGTATTTTTCTCAGAAATGAGACATTTACTCGCGGTAAAAAGTATCCTATATGTTGACCCGGATAACCAGCTATCTCCATACCAAGTTTCATCAAAATCCCTCCAGTGGTTTTTCTGTGATGTGGTAACAAACAGACAGACAAAATTGTAAAAACTATAGATTCGGCCTCTGTATCGATAATAATGTTGATTTCAATAATATTTTCCAAAAAATATTTAATGTACAGATTCGGCTTAGTTACAATTTTATTATACGTATAGCTTAATTAATTTTATTAAACTTAATATTTCAAATGAAATCTTGAGAAATACAATATGTAACGTCAAATATATATTTTACATTTAACTTAAAATTACACTAATCTCAAAATCACTCTAAAAGTAATTTCTATTTTTTTTTATTTGTGTATACATGTTGAGTATGTGTGTGTGTGTGTCTGCGCGTGTCACCTGTAGTGAGCAAGTTGACGGCGCGCGCGTGGTGGCGCTGCGTGGGCGCCGCGTCGCCGGCCAGCCGCAGCGCGCTGTCGAGGCGCTCCACAAGTTGTTTGTCCACGCGCTCTTCGCGCTCGCTCTCCGCTGCGTCACTGGTTTCACCCTAATGAATATCGTTGTATTTATTATTTATGATGATTATATTTCCTTAAATATTAAAAAAAAATGTTTTACTAAGTTATATACTGACAACTATGTCAGTCAGACATTAACTGAATGAATTGTTAAGAAGCGTTCAATTTAATGAAGAGCAAGAGTAACTAAAACAAAATAATTAAGCAATTTTTTTTATATCACTTATACAAAATGTAAAGCACTGATTACCCTGCGTCCAGTCAACTCTTTTTACATTTACGTCAATTAATCTTGTGTCATATGCCCGTCTCGTTAAAATCATACTATAGGTTTAAATCGAGACGCCTACATTCACACTAGGCGTCATGGTACATGGCGTTGACTGAGTGTAGGTCACTAAAGGCAGTGCATACTAATTTCGATAGAACCATATATGTAGGTGTGGCCGAGGCGGTTACATCTGTTGCACGACATAGACTAATGTAGTAAGCAGGAGTGTGCGTACGGCCATGGGGACTCATCAGGAACAAAGATAAATTTGTTCAAACAAATGTCAATAGATCACATTACATGTATCGATTTGTTATTGAAGTTGTGTTAAATTGACGAAAGATAAAACAATAGATCCCAAAAAGGTGTATTGTTTTTTTAAAAAATATTCTAAGTGAATGGAAACGAAATAATGCTCTCGTAAATATTATTTAAATATTTAAATTTAAATGTATTATTTTTTTTATTTGTATATAAATTTGTGGGAATTTTTTTTATTAATGTAACTTCTCTATTGTACATCACGGTTAAAATTTTTAAAATCACTGTTTTTTTATTTCAAGTTTAGTTTTATTCAAAAAAAAAAAACAAAAAACGTTAGAGAAAGTTTGTGTGCTAAAGGCTTAAATACAATAAATGATTTTATAGAAGATGGCAAGCCTTGGGAATGAAATGATCGCCTCCAAGCTATTTCAACTTGATAGAAATATTGTAAATTATAATTTAACTTCAAAAAAAAGATAAGGAGTTAATATTAGTCCCGCTGAGTTTCTTTCGCCAGTTCTTCTCATGACTGAGGCTTCAAGTTTCCGAACTGGTAGTAGTAGTAGACTGATGACGTTCAGTAAAAAATTGTAATAATTTAATCTATACTAATATTATAAAGTTTGTGAATTGTGCGTTAGTTTGTGACGTTGTAGGGGGTAATCTCCTGATCTACAGGACCGATTTAGACGAAATTTGGTATGAAGATAGTTTGAGACCCTGGGAAGGACATAGGATACTTATTATCCCGGAAATTATCCCTTAAGGAGGTGAGAATGGGGATGAAAGTTTGTATGGGGAATCAACCTATTGAATGCTAGTGCTGAATAAAATAATTTGAATTTTGATGTGGTACGGCGTACCTGCGGCGAGTGTGGCGGGCGCGGCGCGCCGGGCGCGAGGCGCGCGAGCGCGGCGGGCGGCGGCGCGGCCACGCGCTCGGCGGACAGCGCCGCGCCGGGCGCCGGCCGCAGCGCCGCGCCGCACCCGCCGGACGTCGACGCCGCTGTCTTTATTACTGCGGAACAGATTTCTTAACATGGGTCCGTATAGCGAGATACAAAAATATTGTTCTATAAATGGTTTAATTACTATTATTATATTTGCAAAAGTTTGTAAGTATGTGTATGTTTGTTACTTCTTCACGCTGGAACGACTGGACCGTGGACGAATTTACATGTCGAGCGAAGCGAAGTTAAGTTGTTAGAAAGTATAAGTCTATATTAATATTATAAAGAAAAAGTTTATTTGTTTATTTAAGCGCGCTTACCTCAGGAACTTCTAATCCGTTATGAAAAAATATTTTTGCCTTATATAGCCCGTTTATTGAGGAAAGCAATAGGCTATATTATATCATATAATATATAGTCTATCTATTTCATACTAACTGTTAAAATGCACCTAGGGTCAAACCCGAGCGAAGCGAGGTGAGTCGCTAGTTTTATATAATAGAATAGTAAAAATAATAAATCCTATGAAATAAACCAAATGTTTGAACGATAACATAAAAAATACTATAATCAAATGTCATGTAATGAATAATCAAAGTCAAATATCAAGTTACAAGACAGTTCATTTAAATCTAATAGACAATAATATTAATAGACATAAGTCATCACTTACCAATATCTCCATTCTCGTCGTACAGAGCCGTGAGACGCGGTTTCACCGTGGCAAGGAAGTCCTTTAGACGCGGCGCACCGCCTCCCTCTCCACCCGGGAACACTATCTCCGTGTCAAATATTGTCATTAATATGCTGTAAAAATTAAATAAAATTTGATTAAATAAATAAAAAAAGCACTGTACGGTATTCAAATAAAAACTAACTCGGAGGTTTTGCTAGAAGCGAGCCCATAAACAGATTAACTTAATTGATATCAAGTTATTGTATCAGCATTTCACATACAAAATATCAGATCGATACGACAAAATAAGCAGTGTAAAATAACCTTCTAACATTTTATACATAATGTTACAAGTGAAAGTAACGTAAGCGAGTTAAAAATAATGTTAAATTTTCATCAATCATCATGTTAAAAATCGGTCTTTGAAGTTCTTTAAGAGATGAAGATTTACGAACACAGTACACTGGAATTTTATATATAATATATAATGCGTGTAATCTATACAGATAAATAAAATTGAAGTGTCTGTTTGTAATTACAAAGTAATAGCTTTTTACTAAATGCATATAAAATTATACATATACGGTACTTATAAGAAAAACACAATTTTGAAAATTTTTGTCTGTCTGTTTGTTCTGGCTAATCTCCGAATCGGCTGGACTGATTTTGACGGGACTTTCACTGGCAGATAGCTGATGTTATAAGAAGTCACTTAGGCTACTTTTGTTTTAGAATAAGATTACGGTCCCGATCAAAAAAATTAAAACGTACCTAGAGACGAATCCGAGTTGGGCGAGGGTAAGTCGCTAGTTACTATGTATAAATAAAGCAAAGATTCTAACCTGCCGACACTTTCTCGTACATTCTGATATGGGTGTTGTATGAAGTTAGCAGCGTCCAGCCTTTTCAGAAGCTCGGCGGCCAGCGGCGCGCCGCGCCACGACAGCGACCCGAGAGCACCCTGTGGTATTTACTGACATTAAACATCAACAAACTCTCGTCGGATAAAACTAGGTAAAAAAAAAAATATTTTTATGACTATTTAAGTTATAACTCAATGTCTTAAAAAATGGGAACATTAGATTTTTTTAACAAACTTAAAAAATACTTCAGTTGTGGTACCCAGGAAAATAAGATTTATGAATAACGATACCTTAATAAAGAAATCTATCGAGTGGTTTCAAAGATATGAGGGAATAAAGAATATTACAAACAAACAAACATACAAAGATAGGCGCGAGAAACATAAGTCGGGTAATTAAATATGCTGCACGTTGCATAATTTTGCAACGTGCAACAGAAATAATTATAAACACTATTTATTGATATCAAAAGATTTGATTATGAACTTACGTACTTTTTTCCATCTTTAAATTGTCTACCTTTAATTAAAATAAGTGTAGAGCACACTATGAAAATGATGTCATAGGTACTCAGGATTGAGGGTAATAATAATACTTGGCTTAGAAATTGTATTTTTAAATCTTGAGAGATAGGACTAGTTTGTACATTACGTAAATAGTAGTAAATTTTACTAAAATTCAAACCTGTAAATAATTTTGTAAGCACTCCACCTTATTGTAACCTACATACATACCTATAATTAAAAAAAAAGCAAGCCATGAGGACTGCCGACAAAAGTGAAAACGTAAAACTATAAACAAACAGTTATTATTTTTGGATATAAAAATTAATTGTTTGATCTTAAATTAAAATTTGTAAATTAAAAGTGTTTACATTTATCTGGTTTTGACATCTATCGGCACTCTTAGTTTTAGCGTCACATGACCATGTCGATGACGACTTACATGAATTTACTCCCCATCCAAATCTGCCTATAGAAGTTTTCACTTCAAAAATAAAAATCTTTATTGAAGACGTTGTAACCTTTTTTTGCATAAAGCTTGGCGTACACCACACATGAGGTGTGGTACATAGTTGAGTAGTACTTCACCTTTACTGTAACCTACAAACATACCTAATACCTATAAAGCCGGGCGCACACCACAAACGAGGTGCGGTAAATAGTTGAGTAAGCACTCCGCCTTTACTGTACACTACATATGTACATACCTGCAAAGCATAAAGCCGGGCACACACTACAAACGACGTGTGCTGGTCGGGGTCGAGGTCGCCGCGTGCGGGCGGCGGCGCGCACAGGCGCAGCAGGCGCTGCAGCACGTGCTTGCCGCGCGTGGGGTCCAGCTTGTCCACGCCCGTGGCCAGGCACGTGCCCCAGTCCTCCATTGTTTCTGGTGTTACCGATGTTAGACCTGCGGTGGGAAATGACAATTGTGGTAATTACGCTTTAACATAATACCATAACACTTTCAGTAATATATGAATCTTGTATAATTATAATACTAGCGGCTCACCCTTGCTTCGCTCGGGTTTACCTCTAGAAAAGCAAAAACAAATCTATTTCACGGGAACCGTACATTTTTCCAAGATAAAAAGTAGCCTATGTATTATTCTGAAGTATGAGCTATATTATTGTAATGTTTCATTAAAATCGATTTAGTAGTTTTTGCGTGAAAGAATAACAAACATCCATACATCTATACATCCTCACAAACTTTCGCATTTATAATATTAGTATGATCTTTTATCAAATGTATGCAAGATATAAATCTTATATAATCCGTCCATCAGAAATATTATCCAGTATTTTTCTATAAATATAAAGCAAATTGTAATTAATGAAGATAGTAATCTAATATATTTAAACGAGCAATTCTTGCATATATATCAATATATAATCTGAATCTCGGAAACGGCTCCAACGATTTTTATGAAATTTAGTACACAAGGGGTTTCGGGGGCGATAAATCGATCTAGATTAGTCTTATGTCTGGAAAACGCGTGTTTTAGAATTTTCATGCGGTTTTCTTTTGCATTATTCCACGCAAAATATTATGTTCGATAATTTCGCAAGCTTGGATATAAGCATTATGTTCAAGCGGCCAAGGCGCAAGATTGAATAAGTGTCTGGGTTCGAATCCCGGTCGGATACAAAGGTAAAATTTATTTTTCTTTTTTTTTGTATTTATTTAAGTTATTTGTTTTTCTTTAAAAGAAAATTGTACTTTTGAGCAAAAACTCCGAGCGAAGCTCAGTGGCCCAGGTATTTTTAGAAAATGTCGTTTTATTCGTGTTTTCAATAATGAACTTTATCGATAATCAACTATAACATAAACTTATTTTTTTTTTATTGGAAAAAATAATAAAAAGGTGGCGTTTGGGTAGTCCTAATGTTGCCACTTAAACATAAACTGAAAAAATGACTCTTTCTGACATCTATTGGCGAATAATAATACAATATTTTTTAATTGTAATCTGAATCTCTGAAACGGCTCCAACGATTTGCATGTAATTTTGTACACAGAGGCTTTCGGGGGCGATAAATCGATCTAGATTACACGTTTGGCTCAGTTTGTAGTGACCCTACTTGCTGTGCCAGCGGTCGCGGGTTCGAGTCCCGCTGGGGGTATTCATTTGTGTGATGACGAATGTTTGTACTCCAGTCATGGGTGTTTATATTTATAATATGTATGTATTTAAAGTTATATAACATGTGTAGTGTATCAACTATCTGGTATCCATAACACAAGCCTCGTAGCTTACCATGGAACTAGATGGCGCTGTGTGTTAATGTCCCAACATATTTATTTATTAGATTAGTCTTATGTCTGAGAAAACGCGTGTTTTCGAGTTTTCGTGCAGTTTTCTTTTGCTATTCCACACAAAATATTGTCGGTAATTTGCACGCCCGGGAATAAGCATCATGGTCAAGTGGCCAAGGTGCAAGATCAACAATCACAGGTGTCCAGGTTCGAATTTCGGTCACATACAAAGTTTTTACTTTTAATACTTTCTTAGATTTACGCGAATATTTGACATTTTAAATAAAACTATCTTTTTACTTTTATTTATTTTTTAATATTTATTCAAGTTTTTAGTTTTTTTTAAAAAGATGCAAGATTGACAATCATAGGTGTCCGGGTTCGAATCCCGGTCGGATACAAAGGTATAATTTATTTTTGTTCTTTTTTGAATTTATTCAAATTTTTAGTTTTTTTTTTAAAGAAACTTGTACTTTTTAACCACAAACTCCGAGCGAAGCTCAGTGGCCCAGGTACTATATATATATATATATATATATATAAAGGTTTTTATATTTTATTTTTTAAGTATAAAATCTGTTTATATATATATATATATATATATATATATATATATACACACACACACATATATATATACATAATAAACTTATACATATTTAAATTAAAATAAATACATAATATATTAATATAAATAAAAATAATAATTATTATTATAAATGTTGCACAATGTCGACTTCTCATTTAGAGAAATGATCTAAAAAAAAAATTTTAACAGATTTTTTAAATATTTTCAATATTACTAGCACAAACACCCTACCACTTACCAGCTTCTATGACATCAAGCGCTTGTTGCTGCAGTGCAAGCGCGCGCTCCCGCGGCCAGTAGCGTGGCGCGCGCAGCGCTGCGGTGGCGACCTCTGCGGCGAAGCGCTGCGGCGCTTCCTGAGTGTCACCGGCGCAGCGCTGCGCGTGCGTCAGCAGCCTCTGGGCTGCGCGCTCACCGAATTGTGCGAATGCCATCTGTGGATATATTTATTTTATTAATAAGCTATTTTTATTTTAGAAAAAGAATTAGCGTTCCGCTCAAAAATATTAAAACGTACCTAGGGACGAACCCAAACGAAGCGAGGCTGAGTCGCTAGTTATATATATGATGTTTGTAGGTAAAAATGATATGAATGGATGGAATATGAAACGACGGTTAATTTATTTTTTCTAACACTTTTCTTATAACTGACATACACATACATAATAACACACAAATACCACAGATAATACATATACATATTCTACAAAAAGATTCCTGTTTTACATGTCATATTCAGGGGGACTATTTTTTTATAGGTTAAAGCAATTTACTTCTTTATGAATGTTCTTAATTTGAACCTTCTCCACGGTTAAACTAGATGTTAATCTGAGCATTTTAAAAAGTATTAGTTTTACTTGTCATACATAATTAAATTTAAAGAACATTCTAGCGATTTATTCATTTTATTATTAACCTGTGTTCTATGTGGTATTCAAGATCGTAATATATCTGTGTGCTAAACTTCATCTAAATTCGTAAAGCCGTTTCGGCGTGATTCCTTCACGCAGACTGTATGTTTATACACACATATATGTTTTCTCATTTATAGTAACAGTAAGTAATTGTTGGAGTGAGGAAAATAATGCAATAAAATATCGATTTACCCGGAACATGGCAAAACGGACACCATTGAACTTGTCCTTTCCTTTCTTCTCTTCCACAGTGAGGAAGGCCACGAGCTTGTCTATATTGGCGTCATTGTTAAAGAACTCGAATAGGTACCGCTCACTTTCTGTCATTTCTTCAGGTGGGGTGTCAATTGAATATTTCTGTTCGTTCACTGGGGCTGCAACCTAAAAAAAGTATACTTAGTAATTCTTAAAATCATACACAGCAATTAATTAGTATTATAGTAATATACTCGTACATAAAAATATGCATGTATTTTCTCCTTTTTTAAGACAGTCAAAAATACATCAATTTTGTCGTTAATTTCTTGGCTTCGCACCCGGCTGATCAACTATTAGATACATTTCTAAACTATAGATAGGATTGAAGTAAAATATAAATGAACAAAATTATTTTATTAAAAACAATGTTTTTGGCAATAGGGTTTAGGAGAAATATGCATTTCGCTGATTGAAAATTGATTAATTTTACCTTTATTTTCTTGGGCCATGAGTAGAAGCCGTAGCAATAGTCTCGTAGCCATGGCTTATCCCAATCTTCATCCGTGTTTATTTCCCTGTCCTCAGACCACATTGCCCATTCCAGGTCTTTCCTATATCCTTAAAAGAAAATTCTTTATTATAAAATTGGTAGAATACGGTAGAACTATAGAGAATCTTATCAGTTCAATTCAAGAAATGTATTTTCAACCATTTGCAACTTTATAGAATTTCCTTAATATTACAATTTGTTACAGTATAAAACAGCTTTTAGATAAATATTTTATTTCTGACTCATAGATCACGCTATTAGCATATTTTTAACTGTTTATCTTAGTTTTGATATTTGTATAAATATTTTTGCATATTTCAAAAAAATCATTATTAAAGAAAAAAAAACTTTATAGAAACTTTACCCATTTTATGCAAAAATCGATAATTCGGGGGCATTTTTTACTATGCCGAGGGGCGGCGTTAAGGTTGAATTCGGCACTGACCATACTCGAGTCTTTCGTCACTATCTGATGGGGCGGAAGGAAAAAGGTGAAAGAAAAGAGATGGAGGAAAGATATAGAGAAGAGAAACCTAGAATGCTGAGCCTTTAGGCCATGCCGTCCAATTAAAAAAAATATGTATGTTCCTC
Source organism: Brenthis ino (assembly GCA_921882275.1). NCBI lineage: Eukaryota > Metazoa > Arthropoda > Insecta > Lepidoptera > Nymphalidae > Brenthis > Brenthis ino. Next base: position 16,145,212 of record OV170227.1, on the reverse strand, counting down.
CATATGTATGTTGCTCCAAAACCACTCACCAGGCACATGTTTCTCCGGCCTCTGCACACCAGCCACCTCATATGGATCAACGTCTATCTTCTTCAATTTATGCTTGCACTGTTTGAGCGTGTAGTGGGTGAGACGTAGCGCAGTGCGGCGTACGGCGATATCGTCGTGTATGAGCGCGCGGGCCACAAGGCGCGCGGTGCAGGGAGGGTAGGGCGTTTGTATTAGCGGGCAGTAGGTCAGCAGCTGCATTGCTAGCTCTAGGCGACGCCATTGACTGGAAACGTATCAAAGAAAGATTTTGTATAAAGCTATTTCAGTTAAATAAAAATAAAATAAAAAAGCCTGTATTTCCTTATCCTTAATTTCCATTTCAAATGTTGGTATTTGTTTGTTAGTGTTTAGTTAGTTATTAATGTTTTGCTTATTGTCTAAATGTTAGTAATAGTTAGTTTTTGCTATTGGATAAGAACCCCTCCTCGGGTGAAGGCCTCCTCCAGTCCTTTCCACTTATCTCTGTCCTTGCCGATAGTTTGCCAGTCTTTTCCTATTAATTCGGTTATATCGTCAGCCCATTGTCTTTTCGGTCTCCCTACCCTTCTTTTGCCAATTGGCCCTTCCCACCTTGTAGTATTAATTGTCCACCTGTTGTCTGTGTATCTCGATACATGACCTGCCCACTGCCATTTCAATTTTAGAGCTTGTGTGAGGGCATCTGTTATCTTTGTTTTCTGTCTGATTACTTTGCTCCTGACTTTTTGTATTTTTCTTATGTTAAGGATACTTCTCTCCATAGCTCTTTGTGTTGTTGTAATCCTTTGTTTTGCTTTTGTTGTGTATATCCAAGTTTGGCAGCCATACAGTAGACAAGGCAGTATACAGGTGTCTAGTACCGTTTTCTTAAGGTTTATCGAGTAGTCTCCTTTTAAAATTTCTTTGAGTGACCAAAATTTCTTCCAGGCTATGTTTGTTCTTCTTTCAATTTCATCTTCATTGTGCGTTTTCAAAAATGATATTTGTTTGCCTAGGTAGATGTAACTGTGGACATATTCTATATATTTTTCTTTTACATTAATGGGCCGTTCTATGCTGTTTGTCATGATTTTGGTTTTTGTCGCATTCATCTCTAATCCTACTTTCGAGCTTGCTTGAGCAAGACAGCGGAGCATATCTTGTAATTCATTTGCTGTTTCAGATAGTATGACTATGTCATCCGCGAATCTGAGATGGCTGAGATAGCTGTTGTTTATTTTTATGCCTCTAGTTTTCCAGTTTGTGTTTCGAAATACATCTTCCAAAACCGCAATAAATAATTTAGGTGACAGGGGGTCCCCCTGTCTGACTCCTCTTTCAATTTTAATTGCATCGCCTCTAGATTCTAACATGACATTACTTATGCTGTTGTTGTATATGTATTTTATAATATTTATATATTTCGAATTTATGTTTAAATTTTGTAGTGATTTCCATATAGAATTGTGGCTTATACTGTCAAATGCTTTACTGTAGTCGATAAAACCTAGATAGAGTGGCTTATTAAACTTTACGTATTTTTCTATAACTTGTTCCAGTGCCTGTATATGGTCTAATGTGCTAAACCCAGAGCGAAAGCCAGCTTGTTCTATTGGTTGTGCATTTTCAATCTCTTGTGTTATGCGTTTAAGGATTATAGATGAGAAGACTTTATATATGTTTGCCAGTAAACTAATTGGTCTGTAGTTGTTGATATCTAGAGGGTTTCCTTTTTTATAAAGTAGTATGATGTCTGACGTGCACCATTGGATTGGTACGGTTTCAGCTTCTAGTATGAGATTGAATAATTCTGTGAGAGGTCTAAGTAAAACTGGTGCACCTATTTTCAAAGCTTCATTGGTTATTCCATCGGGACCAGGACTTTTATCTGATTTTAGTTGTTTCAACTGGGCGTATATATCTTTTTCTTCTATCGGTCTGATTATTTCCATGTTATCACAATAGTGTGATACGTTGGTTTCCTCGATGGTGTTATCTTTGTTTTTGTATAGTTCTTGGTAGAAAGAAGTTGCCTGCTGTATGATTTCTTGTCTCGTTTTAGCTTCTTTATGTTGGCCTTCTAATTTTTGTATCCAAGTTTTTCGTAAGTTTAATTCTTTAAATGCTTTCTTTGTGCTCCTGAATTTGTTTAGATTTTCTGTTATTATCCTTTGTCTGTGCTTACTATAGTCTCTTTGGATTGCTTTGCTAGTTTCCTTATATAATTTGCTTAGTTCTTTCTTTGTATTGGCATCCTTATTCTTTCTTATAGTTAGTTCGCTTCGTTTGTTAATTAAGGCTATTGTTTCTTCACTAAATATTTTATGTCGTTTTCCTTTTTTATTATTTTTTTGGCTAGTTAAACTCTTTGTTACAGTTCCTTCTATCGCATCATAGTAAGATTGTACGTTTCTGGTATCTACTGGTTGGTTTTCGATGTTCAATTTGAGGCTATCAATGTAATGTCTTGTTTCCTCTTCAGTTTTCGGTATTTTTAGAGGTGGTTTAAAACCTTTTCTACTTTTTTTTGATTGGCTCAATAGGACTGTTGCTCTAATTAGTCTGTGGTCTGTTCTGAACTTTACGTTGTTGAGAACGTCATAGTTTTGGATTAATCTTGGGACATTTGTCATGATGTAGTCAATTTCGTTTTTAACACTTTCGTCTGGTGACTTCCAAGTCCATCTTCTGCTAGGTCTTTTTTTGAAATAAGTGTTTATTATTGCTAGTCTATATTCAAATGCATATTCTAGCAATCGTTCGCCTCTTTCGTTTCTTTGACCTAGCCCATACTGTCCCATGACGAGTTTTTCTTCTTTTCTTGGTTGCCCTATTTTTGCATTGAAGTCTCCTAATATTATGATTTTCTCATCAGCTAGTGTGTGAGCTTTTTTCAGATCATCGTAGAATTTTTGTGTTTCTGTATTGTCAGATCTTTCCGTAGGTGCGTATGCCTGGATTATAGATATGTTTAGTCTGCCAAATTTCATTTGTAATAACGCTACTCGCTCCGAAATGCCAGTCAAAGCTATTTCAGTTATAACAATATAATTACAATGTCAAGTATGGGTATAACATCGTTTTAGTGCTTATTTGATCAATTGATTAATACTTGTTGTAATTCATAATAAAGAGCTTTTTTGGTGGTTATAAAATATAATAATGGCAACACTAAATATAGATTACTAATTAATATTTTTAAAATTGTAATAAATATTATAATAACAGCAAAAATTAAATAAATGATATTCCATATTCAATTATAAAACTAATTAAAATTATAAAAATGTGTAAAGTTAAAAAATATTATAAGGTACTTTGATGCAATTTTTCAATTTTTGAATTCATTTTGTTATTTGTGGGCAAAAGCATACACCTCGGACAATTTGCCTCTATTTTCCAAGCAGAAGTCTATGCTATTCTAGAATGTGTAGAAGCAAATCTGTCTAAGCACTACACAAATCAAACTATCTATATATATTCAGATAGCCAAGCTGCACTACTAGCGCTGGACTCAAACACAGTCTCATCAAAGCTAGTGGAGCAGTGCATGGACCGACTAAACCTCCTAGCAAAAAGCAACAAAGTAGTGCTAAGATGGGTATCGGGTCATGCATGGGTAATTGGCAACGAGTGTGCCGATAAGCTCGCTAGAGGGGGAGCTCTTGGCATGCAGCAGGGCCCTGAGCCCTTCTGTGGAATACCTAAGAGCCTAGCTCAAAGAACCCTAATCATAGCATGTCTCAAGACTGCGAACAAGGCTTGGACTGAATCAAAGGGAATGAATCACTCCAAGGCACTAATTAGAGCCTACGACAAAAGGTTTAACAATCTTATGCTAGGGCTGAACAGAAAAACCTTACGAACACTGGTAAGGGCTTTTACTGGACACTGCTGCTTAAATAAGCACATGTTCAATCTGGGGCTGAGCGAAACGCGAACCTGCAGAATCTGTAGGCAGACGAAACGCCACTACATCTTCTGAAGGAATGCGGACCGCTCATGCACAAACGCAGTATTCATCTAGGAAAACAATTTCCAAGCCTTGATGAAATAAAAGAGTGCAACCCTAAGAAAATCCTGCAGTTCTTAACATCAGCAGGGTTTAGTGGTTCACTCTAGCACAAATAGCGGCGATCACAATAGACCAGAAATGGTCGATGTGATACCAAATAGCCGCAAAACGGAAATAAAAAAAAAAGAAAATATTTGTGGGTAGGCTGTCTGTAACAACTATATAATACCTTTGAGACATTTAACACGTCAGTTTCTCCCGTGACCATGATTGCTGTAAAGCATTTGAAATGTCCGGAACAAAAAATCCAAATAAATCCGCGAAAAAATCCGAAAAGATAGTTTTATTTAAGATGACAACATAACTATAACATAAAATAAAATATGACTCACCCATTAGAATTTTCAGCGACGTCAACTAATTCTTCTATTAACTCATCATAAACTCGTTCTGCTTTATCAGAAGTAGCGATCTCTTTATCAACGGCTTTATTTAGCTGTTGTATGAACTCTGCATTATTTATTTGCGTTTCGTTTAGGAGTTTCTTAGCCGCCTCTATTGCTGTATCGGATATGATTAGACGCGTATTCACTATAGGGAAGTGGCGTTGGATGGAATCGCAAAATGCCTGAACTAATCTGTGAAATAAATTAAAAATATCTGTTAATCTGTATGTCATGAAAGCCAAAATGGTTGCATTTATGTATTCATTAATGACTATACAGAAACATTCTTATAATTTTGTTCCTCATTGGTCTAGTGACTTTAATATACGGCTGGTCCTAGGTTTCTGTCATGAACACTCAATAGCAGCACGAAGTTAGAAAATCAGTATCCACGCATCGGAAGGCACCTAAAGCTACTAAAACTTCTCTTCTACCAAATAAATTATCATGAACCATCCTCAACTCACCTATGTATACTGGGTTTCTCACTTAGCGGAGCTTTCAGTACCGCAGGCCATATAGCTCGTACCACCTCCCAGTCCTGCTTGGCTACTAGTGGCCCAGCTTTAGGTCCTAGCATGATGAAGAGAGCACCCTTGTGCCGCGCGTGCCACTCGTCGCCCTCGCCGCCCGCCGTCAGCAGGTCCACCAGGCGCGGGACTAGCGCGCGGTACGAGTAGGGGTAGTGACTCAGCATCCAGTAGAGACGGATCTGTGCTAGAATTCGCACCTGTTGAGGAATTTGTATTATAATTAGACTCTGAAACTAATAATACTAATATTATGTCAAATTCGAAAGTTTGACATTCATATGTGCCATGTTAGCCAAAAGGACCCAGGGTTAAAACTTATGAATCAAAGCAAAGTCGTTGATAAAATGATATTGTTTTGTGCAAATTTAACCATTTACAGCTTAAGTTGTTGATTATTTCATCCATCAGAAATAGATATTTTGACTGAGAAGCTTCAATAAAATATCTGTAGAACAAACAGTGGTTTTTTAGGAATATTAAAAAAAATAAAATAAAAGCATTACTCACTGAACTGTAAGTATTGATAGCGAGCTCGTACAGAGCGTGCAGCGCTTGAAGCGCTGAAGGGGTGATGCCGGCGTCGCATACTAAATCCAATCTAGATTCGTCTTGTAATCTAGCGGCGTCAGCGACTAGCATGCGCAGACGTGCAGCTTTGCCCGGGTCCCCCCCTGTGCCCACTCCGCCTCGCCCGTCTAGAGCTCTCTCTAAAGCACTGTATGAGCGCAATCGAGCTTCCAGGCCCGGTCCAGTGCGAAGACCTTTCATAACCACTACGCGTTCCCACACCTAAAAAATATTAAGATTGTCTAGGCTTTCGTTCTTGGTTAGGTATTAAGAGTTTAGGTTGAAAGTCTTAAATATATAACATAAATGCCGCTGATCTTATGTTGATAGAAAGTGCGATAAATACTAATTGTGTTCATAAAAATGTCTCAATTAACAACAAACATGACTTCAACATATTTCAAAACATCCGGAAAGAATATTCATTATTATATCGTTTATTGATACTTTAATCTAAACTTAAATGATATAATGAAGAATTTAATCTAATTGAAAATTATTATCCATACTAAAAATTTACTAATTGTACAAGGTTCTGCTCACGACCTATATTATATTAGGTTAAATGTACAATAGCAATACCTGAATCAACATCTCCAATCCTCTCGTATCATCAGACTTATCTGTGAGCATTCGCTTCTGAACTTCAAGCAAGAGTCGTGTGAGCGCCACACGCATGTTCTCTCCATCCAGCGTAACTGTGTATGGAACACCATTAGTGAATGGCATACTCATTGCTGGCACTTGTGATTCTAATCTGAAAGTATTAAAATACATAGATGAGTATAAGATTATAAAGTATAAAAATATTTAAAGTAATAATATTAAAACTTACAGAGACACGGGTGTTTCATTTGCCTGGGGCAGGAATGTACTGCAAGACAACACTGCATTTATAATATGGAAGCTCCTTAGTCTACGCTCTTTACACATTGGTCTCTCCCCACTTAGCCACTGCTTTAGTCTATTGACCTCATGCTTTAAGTACCTATCTGATATCATCTGGGCGCATTCTGCTTCTTCAGCAGTAGGTACGTGCCATTTAAAATTTGCCTCTTTCAATAAACAACCGCGACCCCATTCTCGAATCGGCAGCCATTTTTCAGGAGCAGTACCAAAGTCTTTGGACGTACTTCTCCATTCCTTTAAGTCTACGTATGACAAAGAGTTTAATATATGGCTTAGAACTTCGCACGCTCGTACTAAAGCGTATCTAGTGTGGAGTTTTAATATCCTATCTAACACGGGCAGTATTTTCGGAATATATTTGAGCAAAACTGTTCCGTCACACTCTACAACCTGCATCAGAAGAACTAATCTGTACACGAGGTCTCTGGGAAGATTTTCTTCGCGTAAAGCTTCATCGCTGGATATTAGTTCTTCTAACTCTTCCAATAGTTTAGGCAAAAAAGCTGCTAGCGTTGACTCTGAGTCTATTCGAGCGAAAACATGTAACAGCACACCGACCATACTTCCAGATACATTAGTTTCAAACGTTGTCTCAGTTGCAAACGCTTTAAACTTTCTTAACGCTTCTTTGAAAATTTTCGGTGAGCATTGAATCAAGACCGCCGTAGCCGCGGACGATATGGCAGTTTCCATCACCGCATCTGTCTTACTACGAATCCAATCAGTATCTTTAGTATCTAAGCGTGCTTGTTCTAGAACACTAGACTCTATAATGGTGAAGATTCTATCTAAGAAGATGAGAACGAAATCTTCAAATTGAGCGGTAGATTCGCAAACCAACAATTCTTCTTCCGTGAGATCTGGCCAATGTTCGTAAGCTGAACTACAATCAATATAAGGTACCATACCGCTAAAAATCAATATAAAATGTAGGGTGACCAATGTTTTTTTGATATCGTTTGGATCAAGGCCAGGTAGCACGGCCATGAGGAAAGGAACGACGTGTGTTGGACCTTCTGGGTAATCAGCATCTGCTCCTCGTAACATTGGCCTAGCAACGGCAGCCACCGCCGACATGGCCGCTGTAACTCTATGGGGCTCAGTGAGGGATGTTAAAGAAGTCCTTAACTTTTCTAGCAATGGCGGTATTACTATTGCTGGCCGAAGAGTGGCCAAGTTTTGTAAAGCTATTGAAATATCCAGCGAACCACTCCTGCTGTACACGGCCTGGAATGTAGGCTCGAGAACGATTTTTACGAATTCAGTTATATCTTCGTCTCGCAGCTTGTAGGCTTCAGGTGTTAGATTTTCCCAAGTATCCCTAAACCGTTTCTCACGTTCACGACGGACCCTGCGATTGTAAATTATTATGTAATAATAATATATGAATAATACTTTCTTAGATTTACGCGAATGTTTGACATTATTAAATAAAAGTCAGTCTCTCCCGTGACCATGGATGCTGTAAAGCATTCGAAACGTCGGGAACCAAAAATCAAAATAAATCCGCGAAATAATCCGAAAAGATAGTTTTATTTAATAATATATGAAGATAAAATTTCGATGAATAAATTATTTCAATAAATGAAATACCTATTAAGAAATTCCCTTGCTAATTTTCTTAATAAATCACGTAATTTATAAGACCATCGACCGGAATTCGCGCTGTGCAAATAACTCTCCACACCAGCAAGAAAAGATTTCAGATGTTTTAATACAACACCATCCGGATTGATCGTCCATACTATCCACGAGGCTACATACTTCATATCTGTATAAATGAAAGTTAACATAAATTAGTAAAAAATGTTATATTTTGGTAGAAAGCGTTATTTTAGTTTATTTAACAATATATTACCTAGGGAATGGTTCCTAGAGTATTGCATATCTTTATAACTGACAGGTAAGTTTAAGGCATGAAGAAACCTTACAAACATTTTTGGTACATGTGGCGTCCAATCTACTGCACCTGGGTTTCTTTTTGCTAGGCCAGAAAAGCATATCATTACTTCCTGTAAATATAAAGTCAAATTAGAATTAGATTAAAATGACAATTTATTATAATATATATTTTCATGCCTCTCAAGAATTTTGAATAACTATAATATTTCGGATGATTGTACGGCTGGAGTTTAGAATAGGGGACATTACCCCTGGCGGAGTGGGTGGTATTTCTGGATAGGGCACGTGATAGGGAGTCGAAATGTTAAATAAAATTTTTTCCGGAAACGTACGAGTAAAAAGTTATTGAGACTTAAAGTTACAACATTTCCATACATTATTTTGACATTACTACCATTTAGACACTTGGAAATGTCAAAACGTCACTTTCAATTATCAAAATGATCTCCAGATGATTGTCTTTATTTGTACTTTGCGTGAAATTCGAATTTTCTAGTTTTCTAGTCATTTATGCCACTCGCCGGACGCTACCGCGGCACGCTCGCTTCGCTCGCTCGGCTCGTGCGTTGTGGCAACTGTTCTAACCTAACCTAACCAAGATATGACGAATAATAAATAAATAATGTATTTATGAAGTGAAAATAATATTTTTCTTTTTATTTATTTATTAATATTACCAACAGAAAAAGCAAAAATAATCAAATATAATCTGTTGTCATTTAAGCGGTAATATAAAACAAAGTGATAGTTTTGCTTTTGTCAAAATGTAAGATCATTTTGTTTGTGTTGTGAAATTATTAAAATATTAAATACAATAAAGCATTAATTGTTGTGAAAATATGTATTGTACATAAAAAAGGATGCGTACTATTCGTTAAAGGTATGTTTATCTGTTATAATCACTTATTTAGGTAAAGAAATGTATGGAAATGTGTTAGATATGTTATAACTTTAAGTCTCAATAACTTTTTACTCGTACGTTTCCTCCAAATATTTTTAATATATTTTGACTCTCTGTCACCTCCCCTATCTAAAAATACCACCCACTCCGAATGGTGGTAAAGAAATATATGAAAATGTATGGAAATGTTGTAACTTTAAGTCTCAATAACTTTTTACTCGTACGTTTCCGGAAAAATTCTTATTTAACATTTCGACTCCCTATCACGTCCCCTATCCAGAAATACCACCCACTCCACCAGGGGCAATGTCCCCTATTCTAAACTTGTGCCGATTGTACAAACAATTGCTTACCGAAATACCGCCTGGAACATTATAACATGTGTCCCACAATGTCATAAGTTGGTCGAACCAGAGCTCATGACCCTGTTTTGCATATTTCGGAGGAAGACCGACCGGCAAAAAAGCGGATAAAGGACTCAGCATCTGGGAATTCCCTGACCATGGAAATATTAAAGGAAGAACTTCGTCCAATATCTCCTGCGTTGCATTTACTTCAAAGTACCTAAAACATTTTTTTTTTAATAATCATCTCGAAACATGTTATGAATCATTTGAAAAATATGAAGGTAAACTTACGGCTTTGCACATTTTACCATGGACATGTACGATCCCTCTAAGGACCTGCAAAATCAATTTTATGAACTCTATAATACCTTTATAAACAGATGTGGAATAACGCATGCAAGCCCTGCCACCTATTCTCTATTTGAATGTGTCGGTGCTCAAATGAAATAGCATTAATGTAGTTTGAGAAAGGTTCTAAAATCACTTTTACCTTAATTAAAATAAATAAACAAAGGATTAATTTATACCATATCAGCTATAATAATGGCAACATATTTCACTGTTTGCAAGAATCAATTATTTGGCATCAATTCAAAAATATTATATATGGCTTAAATAGACAGTGACGAAGATGACTTTAAAGGTAACCTCGATTACTAGCAGAGAAATATACTGAAGTCGTCTATGTAGAATTGTACATATTTTAGACTATAAAAAAATTATAATACGTCTGTGATGATGACTAAAATGATTCGTGAACCCTCTTCCACTGCCACCATACAAAAAAACCAAAATAATTTATATATTTTACGTGGGAAGCTCTTTGTCACTCTGTTTGGCAAGTCCAAATAATTCAAGCGCGTCATCTAAACCATATCCTGACAGAAACTTTCGAACCATGTCCATTACACACTCTCTTTGTTTCTCAGGAGTTTTAGGCCTAGACAAACATATTGCAAAACAATAATATAATATTATTTAATTTTAACGGAATATATTCCATATTGTGGGTATGAGAGAGTGTATTTCGTGCCGTATCAATTTATTTTGCTCATATTTAAAATATTTTATTACCGATTTGACTCAGCTAAGGATAAGTAGGCACGTCGACGTGATCCGATTTTGATTAATGGCAGGTTATATACGATTAATAATAAAATATCAGTAACTTTAGGTTCAAAGGAAGAAATCGTTAAATATATGGGATTTATTAAACCACTAAATTTGTTTGTTGCGTTTTTACAACGTAACATGATGTGATCTCTCGTTTACTCCAGAGCAAGATATCCAGGGAAAGGATTGAAAAAAATATACATAAAGTATTCCCTATACTCTAAAGAAGTCAATGGTTTATTATAAAATTTAAATAACATAAAAAACATGCATGGTATAAAAGCTAAAAGAAAGTAATATATTACTAATACAGCTAAGTATAATAAAAGAATAATATATAAGTTATATTCTGGGAAAACTACACTTTACCTAAGGATTCAAATTAGATTGCAAATTTTACTAGTAAGTGAAGTTTTGCATTAATTATGATGTTATTTTACATCTGAGAAAAACAAATATTTTTTCAAATTACAGAAATTATCTATAATATATATAAATTATTATAGTTAAAAATACAAGAAGATTTATTGATAGTTAAAATAAAGCCAATATCAAAATCCCAGTTTTAAATTAATTTTGTTAGTATTTTCTACATACGTAAGGAAGTGGTACATTCCAATACTCGTTGCACTCTTATCAAAAATTTTTATTCCAACTTCATATAGTGGCCGCCAAGGTAGGGTAAGTTCCTCAGGAGATAAAAGGAACCTTTTTCTGTAAACGTAAATAAATAAAAGGAAAATTATAATTTACTTTATATATTAATAAAAATATATGTGTTATTTTCATTTTACTTACTTTGTAAGCATAAGGAACATAGTAGCAAATTTATGAACCTTGCATGGTTCTAAATCAGGTATAAGTACTAGTTCATAGGCCAGTTTTATAAGTGCAATGTGGTCCTCTTTCCCAAACTTTAATCCATAAATAGATATGTATCTAAAATAAGTAACATATGAACATAATTAGAGTCACCGTGTAATAAAAATCATAACAAGCTGAACCAATTTTAATTTCTCAATTTTAAAGCCATAGAACCTTTGTGGCATAGTTACTGCTAATTTTATTTCCTAAAACAGTGCACCATGAAATAATTATATTATATGGATAGACAGAAAACACTTAAATTAATATTTAAGTATTAGTTAAATATAAAACTCGTACGAATAAATGATTGCCATATGAAAACAAATACAATTATTAAAAATGAACTCCATCATCTCTTCTCCATTCTATGTAACATTGGTGATGTTCTCTATTGGTATGTTTTGAAGTCATTAGTTTTGACAGACAATTGAATTGAACTGAAGGAACTCATTACATGTGTCAGTTGTGTTCAAAAAATAGTTATTATCCTCAAAATACAGATTTATCTCAAAATATTTGGAAATCTGACACCTTATATTATTTGAGTAAAAAGTTTTTTTATGAGAATTCACACTTTAATTGCTCTAAGGAACCCACACTTCTAAATCCAAAAACACAACTTTACGCATACTAGCAAAATTTAAGTATCAAATTAAACTTTTAAAGCAAAATGAGTTTTTGCATATTGTATTATAACATATTTTCCTATGGGAGTGATATAATCTTTGGTGGTAAAAAGTAAAATCAGGTGGGGTTGTGTCAGGGCACACTGCTGTTGGCTTAACGTGAAACTATTATTTCAGTGAGTCACTTCTAGGAAAAGAAAGAGTCACTTTTAGTGTTTTCATTTTTTATAAATATTTTGCATATTAGTAAAAATAGTAATCTTTGAAGATAGGAATGGAAAGAATATCATATACATAATTTTTCAGACAATAACACATACATAAACAATAACACACATATCTTCCTTTTAAGAATCTTATAAATATTATAAATGTAAAAGTTTATCATCATATATGGATGTTTGTTACTTTTTCACTCCAGAAAGGCTGAATGCATCTGGATGAAATTTGGCACAGGGATAGATTATATTCTAGAACAGCTCATAGGTTACTTTTTATCCCGGAAAAATGTTTTGGTTCCTGTGGGATAGATTTGTTTTTGTCTAGGGATGTACCCAAAGCAAATCAAGGGTGAGTCTCTAGTATTTTTATAGTTATTAAACAATTAAAAGAAGATGTGGGTTCTAATTGAAATTTAGATTTCTTTTTTTTTCTACCCGTATAAATGTATGAATCAACAAAATTATAGCTTTATAATTTAACACTTTATAACAATTTGCTTGTTTTTTTAATCAAGCAAAGAAGAATATATATTTAAAGGTATGTGTGTTTGTTAACAAAAATAACTTTGCCTAAAAACATAATAAATGGCTTCAGTTTCAAATGAAAAAAAATATATAGTGTGACCACAATTGGTTTAAGTAATTAAAAGTATGTAATGATACATTCCAATGCCAAGTGTCTTGGTCAGGGAGTTCTGGGCTATAGCCAGATATTTTAGATACAGGAGATGTTGCCAAAGGTTAGTTAATGGAAGCCAAAACAATTCTGTTTAATACATTTGACAAATTAGTCAGTTAAGGAATAATAAATCTTAAATGATAGTGCACAACTTCATTTTGTAACTTAACTATTATTCACTTGCATTTGTAAAATAATTACTTTTTATATATTAGTATAGCATATTATTGTATTTTGTATTAGATAACAAATCTTTCATTTTTTTTATATCTGAAGATATATTGTTGAATATATATATATTTACTTCATCAATCTGGAGGACCAAACTCCACAAGCTGGTTTCATTTCTCGTAGCATAACTGCCTTTGCTAAATTAGTTTTGACCTGATCCAGAAATCGTTTAGACTCATCATCTAATTTGTCAGCATATGGTAGCAAGTGATTTGTCAGTATTTCCTTTTGCGGTCTAAACCCAAGAGCTTTTATTCTTTCTGGGGTTGAGACGAAAGCCTCGTATTCATCGTCTTGAATCATTTTAAAGAATTTTTAGCACTTCACATGAAATAATAAAATATTTTATTTGATAAACTTTAGCACATGTTACTGTTCACACTTAAAAATCACATATCATCATCAACAAAATTAATCAACATTGAATTTCACAAGTCATTGGTATAATTCAATATGAAAAAATTACGAATAAATGGAAGGATTAATGCGTTCCATTTTACTGTTTTTACGTGAATTTGATTGACGTAGTTTTTACATATTGCGATGTCATGTCATTAAAACGTCAAAAAGGCCATTGGGAAGGCCAACCAAAATCATTGTCATCTTGCGTTTCGTTTAACGCTTTATTTAAGTAAATATATATTTTTTATTATATGTACTAATGAACTATTATCTATATTACATAAATATGTTTTAACACTGTTCTGTACATAATAATTTGGCATAAATACCTACTTAAAATTTTCAAAAAAAAAGTTGACGAAGTATGATCTCTCAACCATTTAGTTAGGGTCTAGGAGTGTATCCCACTAGTCTTTACGTCCAAATTCCAATCACGGAAGATAAAAAATATGTTTTTTCTCTTTCGTGGGTCCAATCCATTTAAAAGTCTGAAACTTTTTTTGTTACAAAGATACCTTTTTTAATTTAGTAAGTCTAACTAAACTGCTAAGTCAAGATAGTTTTCATTGTACATGTTAATTATTAATAATTCTAGCGACTCCTGGCTTTTCTCGGGTTCGTGCTAGATAAGTTTTAATGGTTAGTATGGGATACATTAATGTCAATCGCCTCCTTTTCTTACAATATCACGGGACAATTTTAGGTATATTATAATTTCACTAAGCACATTATATTTATTTTTTTATTTGTTGTTATAGCGGCAATAGAAATACATACTCTGTGAAAATTTCAACTCTCTACCTATTACGGTTCATGAGATACAGCCCTCTGACAAACGGACGGACGGGCAGCGGAGGCTTAATAATTCCATTAGGAGGGTTCCACCCTTCGGGTACAGAACCCTAAAAATATGTTAAGATAAATTAAGTGTTTATTATTTAATAATATTTTAAGAACGTGCATGAAATAAGACCGGCAAAGTCAAATAAAATAGTAGTTTGAAATGTTTTTGGCATGTTTATTGTATGATATATCCCATTACATAATGAATAATTACACAAAAAAATGCTAAATATCACAAATTTTTCATTTTGCTAATCACATTGCTTTTCTTACACAATAGCTTTCCATTCATAGCACTGGTTATGGATTATTGAGCATCCAATTAAGTTTACTATATAAATAGATAATTAACTTAATAAAAAAAACTATAACATAATAGTCTCTCTTTGGGTGGTATATAGGCTGGCAGCAAATACAATGTCTCTTTTTATAGCTGTAGATGCTTCCATCATTTTTGCTTGGAGTTTGGGATCTCCTATAGCCACTGCTGCATCTTTAACGTCGACTAATAACTATAAGAAATGTAATGTAAATTAGATACTTTGTACAGATTATAAAAACTTCATTCATAGACAAATGAATGTTGACAGGTTGATTATTAAGTAGGTAGCTAATTTTATTTTTAAAAAGGAGCAAAAATAGTAATGGGGAGTTACTAAATCTATATATATATATATATATATATATATATATATATATATATATATATATATAATAATAAAATTGTAACTAAGCCGCATCAGTAGATTAAATATTTTTTGGAAAATCTTATTGAAATAGACATTATTATCGATACAGAGGCCGAATCTAGTTTTTAGAATTTTCGTCTCTCTGTCTGTCTGTCTGTTACCGCATCACAGAAAAAGCACTGGAGGGATTTTGATGAAATTTGGTATGGTGATTGCTGGTTATCCGGGTCAACATATAGGATACTTTTTACCGCGGGAAAATATTTCATTTCTGAGAAAAAATACAAAAACTGCAATGTAAGATAAAATAAAATAATTGATTTGGGGAGTTAAATTATAAGACTACGGAATTTTTATTGTTCTTGAAAAAAAAAATGCTTTATTGGAGCAACTAAAAATATCTCTCATAAGAATCTACTTTACCTCGTGAAGCTGTTGGATGCATCTTACAATAATTCCTTCTTGTACATCAGTTAAATCAACGATTTCCGAAAACGGTTTTTCTAGCGCCCATTCATACACCACTCTCACGAGGCCGAAATTCAGTCGTTCTGCTTGGCCCTCGAATTGACCAACCTGTTTATAAAATTACTTTCTTTAGAAAAAACATTAAAACATTTTTTAAATGTTTAGAATTAAAATCAACAAATATTGTAACAAATGTTTGAAATCGTTTTTGTAAAATGGTGGGTAGGCACTATCTGTAACTAGTATATAACGCCTTTGAGACGTCTAAAACTTTAGTCTCTCCCGTGACCATGATTGACGTAAAGCATTTGAAACGTCGGAAACCAAAAATCTAAATAAATCCGCGAAATAATCCGAAAAGATAGTTTTATTTAAAACCTGATTATGGTAAATATTATTTAAAAAAAATGTCTTTATCCAACACGTATACATAATAAAATAAATTAAGCCGCATACCATATATTTAGATTCAACAGCAGTCAATTCGCCATCTATCTTTTCGATCGTCTTAACTCCTTCCGCCAAACGTTCCGTCAGCACTTGCTCCACTCTAGTCTTAGCTTGGAACACGAAACAACTGAGCAGAGCCGCTATTTCCGCCGGGTTCATATCTGTGAAGACGTTTCTAAACACCAATTCTGATATGATTAGTTCGTTGGTGCCCATACAACAGGCCACTCTGCCTTTTAGTATAACACTATCATGTTCATCTATGTAGTTCAGTTCTCGTAAGACTAGAAGTCTTCTCTGATAGTCCGGGTAGAGGGCCAGGTTCTCGAATGAGAGTAACCGCTTATATTTGTCTCGCTTCCTTTCCGCTTGTTTACGCTCGTAGACGATGGCGAATTCGCTTTTAAAGTTTGCTATATCTGTATTCTTTTTTTGAGCATCTAGTGCTTCCTAAAAATAATTATTCAGTGATATATATAAAATAAATTCATTATATATATGAGCAATAGCTCAAAAACAGATTTCAGTTTTATAAGGTGCAATTTGACTTAAAATGGTTATGTCTTAAGCAATCACAAAGAATACAATGGTATAGGTTAATTCAATTCATCCATGATCTAGGCTACATTTTAGACACTATTTTGTGTGTTAATTAAGAAATAATTAAATAAAGTTATAAAAAGTGATACGGAGGACAAAACTAACTTAGACACGTACCCTAAGTCGATTCATCTTGTCCAACGAGTGTAATATTTCGCCAGTGGAGATAGCGAGGGATTGTGTAAGGCTCAGTTTCTCCAGTGTGGTAGCTCCGGTGCGAACTGCGTGCGAAATGCGAGACAG
The DNA here is from genome assembly GCA_921882275.1 of Brenthis ino. Taxonomy (NCBI): domain Eukaryota; kingdom Metazoa; phylum Arthropoda; class Insecta; order Lepidoptera; family Nymphalidae; genus Brenthis; species Brenthis ino. The sequence continues at coordinate 16,128,151 of OV170227.1, read as the reverse complement.
CTCTTGTACTGCACTAGCGCAGCTCGATCCTACTGGCGCGTCTCTGAATCTGAAGAAAAATATTTATATCATAATAATCTATACTAATATTATAAAGAGGTAAAGTTGGTGAGGATGTGACGTTGTAGGTGGATATCTCTGGATCTACTGAACCGATTTAGATGAAATTTAGTAAGAAGATAGTTTGAGACCATGGGAAGGAAATAGGATACTTGTTATCCCGGAAATGATCTCTTAAGGGCGTGAAAATGGGGATGAAAGTTTGTATTGGAAAGGAAGCTAGGGACGAACCCGAGCGAAGCGAGGGTGAGTACTAGTAATAAATAAATTAAAAATATTTAATGGAACAAACTGTAAAGTTACATCATAGATTGTACGATAAAGACTACGTTAGTTGAAAACTGTGTTGCAGACCATAAAGACCAACCTCAAAAAGAATTTATATTAATTTAATACTATAGTTCATTCGCGTTAAGACAATAGTGAGTCATCGATGTTCACCGGCCTAGCCACGCCCACCGACCAATTAGATTGCATAAAATTATAAAGTCATGTTTCACAATGACCAGTTGAAAGCAGACTTAAATATATTATTAATTAACATAATTATGTATTTCAAATCAAAATAAAGTAATTATCATTGTATAATTACTTTATTTTGATTTAAGATAAATAAGTTTATTAATTATCTAAAATCAAAATAAAGTCATTATCATTATATGATGATTTTGTTTTGATTTAAGAGAATTAAGTTGATTAATTATGTCATATCAAAATAAAGTCATTATCAAAACTCTCAAATCAAATTTGAGATAAGTAAGATAATTAAGTTGATTTTTATCCATTAAACTTAACCTTTTGAAATATTGAATTTGAATTAAATTTTTACTCCCACTTTGTATAAACCTTTACCTGCCGTTGCACTTGATGACTCATTATTTTCTTTACGCGAATGTACTATAGTTCCAATAACTTATATAAAAGTAAAAATGTATAGTATATTATATATACACACATATATATATATATATATATATATATATATATATATATATATATATATATTTCTTTACATATATATATATTTCTTTATTCTTTATGCGATTACTCAATATATATATATATATATATATATATATATATATATATATATATATATATATATATATATATATATATATATATATATTGAGTAATCGCATAAAGAAGTGTGCGTTTTTGAAATTAAATTAAATAAGTTTAGGAAAATTGAGAAAACAACACTTACCTTGGTATTTGCCTTTTTTCCCAGTCTTGTATAATGATGTTAGCATCAATTTTGAGATTCATTTTAGTGATAGCCCTAATATTCTTAGGCGCTATACACAATATTGTGTGGTCCATTGTACTTTCCTCAGTGCCTGCAAACAATGTTTATTAAAAACTTAATAATACCACAGATAACAATGTATACAGTACCTCCGTTTTTGTCTATTGGTTATGGAACCTTAGGTCCGATCCACACTATAGTGCCGCTCACGCCTCGTTCTCGGGCCGATACCAGTCTAGTAAAGTATTTTTATACAATAAACAATGAGTGCATTCACACCATCAGTAAGAGTCAAGTTCTGGTCCTGTGTTTCTTGTATAAAAATACTTTACCACAAACGATATCGGACTGAAAGATGACTGTGATCGGCACGATAGTGTGGATCGGGCCTAAAAAGAACTGTACAATATTGATATGCCATACCTATGTAGTCATAAAGCGCCGAAAACCCAAGCATCCCGTACCAATTGTCGTCAATATCAAAGTTGTATCGCGTCGGATCAGTTTCTATTGCATTGAGAACCAACACTTTATATGGAGTTTGTCTGGGACCTGAAATATTTGAATATCTTAAATTGATATACAAAAACTCAAGGTACACAATTATCATCTTAAAAGTGTCCTCAAAAAGAAACACATAATTCGAAATTATGCGCTTTTTCAAATCTCTTTTGTTCATTGCTTTTCGAATGACAAAATTAAAACACACGTTTTGTTTCTCGTTGTGTATTTAAATAATTAGTTAGAACTTTAAATTTCTGAATTTTATTCTTTGGTTTGACTTAACGTCACATGAAATGTGTATCTATGTTTTTATATATTAATGATATTTTATTTAATTTTCCTTTATTATAACGACTCTTCGATACTGCTAGGTAAATATTGTGTAATATGAATTATGAATATAATGTTCTTGTAGCGCATTCATTTTGATAGGGTTTAAGGCTACTACGAGTGATGTAATATGTAATAATTATATATTTAATGTAACTTAATAAAATATCTAATTTAAAACTCACCGCTGCTATTCAAAAATATGCCCAGCTGATTAATATAGGGTCCGGCAGCCAAAATCAGCACTTTCCCAGCAACTAGCTCCTTGATTACTTTGGACTGATTCAATAGTATAGGCATTATATCGTTTAACACATCAATATACGCCGCAGCAGTGTCATAGAATGTTGCTAAAAGGGACAAATGTGAGGCGAGGGGTGTACTGCACTTTTCAGAATATTCTTTTTCAGCTATTTGCAGTTGTTTCCTATAATTGTCCGCTTGGCAGATCTGATGGAACTCCCTAAAAGAGCGTTGCATCATACCTTCCACAGACACTGTAGCTACTCTGTAATAAACAATGAACATTCATACTTTTATGTTATAATATAAGACCTATATGCACATTTTGGCACACCAACTAAGAATCTAACGAAAATACAAACTAGCTGCTAAGTAACATTTTGTTAATTGCATAGATTTTAAAATTAACTTAAAACAAATGTCTTCTAAAAAAATTTGTAGGTTACAATAACATGAGCTTATGAATGATAGAAGTATATATACAACAGCCAATTTGGATACGTAAAGAAATTTAAGCCTAATAGAGTAAATAATTAATTTCGTAATGCACTATATATCACAGAAATGGTTTTTTTTGGCATAAAAAACTAAACTTGCTTTGACGTCATCTAATCTATAACCACTTATTTAATTCCTACAAATATCTACTATACTAATATTATAAATGTGAAAGTTTGTGAGTATGGATGTATGGATGTTTGTTACTCTTTCACACCAGAATAGCTGAACGGATCTAGATGAAATTTGGCACAGTCTATCTTAGACTATAGTCTGGAATAACTCATATGCTACCTTTTATCCTGGAAAAATATAGTTCCCGAGGGATAGATTTGTTTTTGTTTATCTTTTTATATTTATAAATGAAATTTTTTGATTTAGCCTCACCTTAACAAACTCAATATCATGGCATACGTGAGTCTAAATTGCGAGGACAATTTATGTGGAGTACCTAACATCATGCCTTTCAGAGTCATCTGGTCGGGAACTCCCTCTTTGCACAGGATAATTACCGTCCCGGTCGCGTCAAGACCTGTTATTTTAGATATGAACAAAATAAATTTTATACTATCAAATTTAACATTCTGATTAATTATTCTACAGTACAACTGCTAGTAATGCAAGAATAAAAATATATAACAGAATACTTTCTTAGATTTACGCTGATGTTTAACATTTTGAATAAAATTATCTTTTCGGATATTTTCGCAGATTTATTTAGATTTTTGGTTCCCTACGTTTCGAGTATTGTATTCAGCCCTTTTTAACGTCCCACTGCTGGGCACGGGCCTCCCTTCAACACGAAGGGGATCAGGCCATAGTCCACCACGCTGGCCAAGTGCGGGTTGGCAGACTTCACATGTCTTTCGAAAACTTGCTAGGTTCTCTCAGACATGCAGGTTTCCTCGCGATGTTTTTTCTTCACCGTAAGGCAAGTGGTAATCATGTTGGAAATGATTCGCACATGAAAATATCAGAGGTGCGAGACCCGGGATTTGAACCCGCTTCACTCGGTTTCCCAAGCAAGCGTGTTACCACTGGGCTACCACTGCCTTGCTTTACAGCAATCATCGTCGCGGGAGAGACTAAGGTTTTAGACGTCTCAAAGAGTCAAAGGCATTATATACTTTACAGTTACGGACAGTGCCTACCCACAATTTTACAAAATGAGAGTTCTAAAACCTTAGTCTCTCTCGTGATTGCTGTAAAGCATTCGAAACGTCGGAAATCAAAAACCAAAATAATATCCGCGAAATAATCCAAAAAGATAGTTTTATTTAAAATATATATAACAGGGTTAAATAATTAAAAAAACAGAGCCGGATTTAGGAATTAACAAATGGGCTCACGTGGTAGAAATTTCATTGTTGTATGTGATATTAATGAAACCATTTTTCTTGGTTTAACTGTTAATAAAAAAAATTGACAATTTTGAGTAAAACTTAAAAAAAATCTAACTGAATTTGTCACTATCCCAATGTACAAAAGAAACGGAGTCACTACAATCATTATAATAAATTTTTTTAACATGATGACACGAGAAAAAAAGTTTTACTACAATATCAAATCGCGTAAATCTAAAAGTATTAGTGAACCACACTAACATTATATAGTTATTTAACGTTTGTGAGTTTGTATGTAGGGAATTATCTATGAGACTACTAATCCGATTTTAAAAATCACTAATAGGGAGCTATATTACCACCGTGTGCTATAAGCTATTTTTTATTATAACAAAAAATTTGAGTATTAAAAATCATACTAACTTTAATTGAAGTCACTAACCTATAAAAGTGAGCCACGGACCTGAGTGAAGTTAGGATAAGTCTCTAGTATATAATACAATATAAGAAAATAATCCAATGATAATAATCCCAATATTATTAACTTAATACCTTAACTGACTATCTTTATATACTTTATAACAAAAAAAGTAGACTCAATAGATAAACAATGTCAAATAATTATATGTAATGCACTGGACAGTCAATGTATGAAGCAACCGTTTCGGCTATCTCTTTTTATGTTTTCGCTTGTCGTGGTAGCCTTTAAGTAGAACAAACGTTACCAATTGTCAAATTTAGACATGTAGTTTTTGCACAATTTAAGCGTATGCTCTGTTGGTTACTCTAAATGAATGAATGAATGAATGAATAAGTAAGACAAACAACACTAGCCTCTGCGCCCGGCGCGACCCGCCATCTGTATGTACTCGGCGGGCGCGAGGCTGCGCGACTGGACGCCGTCGAACTTGCTGATGTCGTCGAACACCACGGTGCGCGCCGGCATGTTCACGCCCATCGCGAACGTTTCCGTCGCGAACAGGAGCTTTACCTGACATTTTTTTAAATATTTTTAATAATATTTCAGCCCTTTTTAACGTCCCACTGCTGGACACGGGCCTCCATTCAATACGAGGGTTAGCGGACTCTACATATCTTTTGAAAATAGAATAGGTTCTTCCAGACATGCAGATTTCCTAACGATGTTTTTCCTCACCGTTAAGACAAGTGTTAATTATATTGGAAATGATTTGCACATGAATATGTCCGAGGTATCAGGCCAGGGATTTGAACCAGCTTCACTCGGTTTGAAGCGAGTGCGTCACTACTGGGCTACCACTGCCTTCTATTTACATATGTATTTGTTTAATAGCCTTTACATACAATTTCATTCCTTATAGTTATTAAAGAGGACTCCCAACTGGGTAAGCAATTAAGCAGGACTCGGAAACCCGTTCACTTATTAAACCGGTTTTGGCCATTGACCCCAAACCGAAAGGCTTTTCGTTTTGAGGGTTTGGGTACGTTTAATAACCAGTTAGAATCCGGAAAATGGTTTTTGAAGAAAATTAACCAGTTAAATGAACTTTTGCGGGCTAAAATTTGATGATAGCTAAATCCACAAATTATTTGTTTACGATGATTATACTTACATGACCGGTTTGGAAAAGCATTTCAACAATTTCCTTAAGTAGCGGCAAAATACCGCTGTGATGTACGCCTATTCCGTTTTCCAATACCCGTTGTAAACGAATTACCTGTAAATTAAATTAAATGTATAAATAAAAAAATGCATTACCTGCACGCACAATCCACTTTTTTTAATTTCACTCTTTACTTATTTTCATTAAAATAATGTTTATATATGTACGTAATAATGTATATAAATTATGTTAAATTGAATACAAAATTGCATTTTTTTATATTTTTCTCGATAATTCGTTTTCAAAAATAAAGTTTTGGAAGTCCCATCAAAATTGGCTCAGCTATATCGAAGACGAGCCCAAAGGCAGACAATAGTTTAAGGTTAATAAAAAGTAGCTATCTCGATACAATAAACTTAAGTACGCGCATTGAGATAAAATAACACAAAAAAATAAGCATAGAAAATAACGCACCTGAGGCAATCTTCTGTCAGGTTCCTTCAAACGTTGGAGGCACCTTGAAAAGAATAACCTTATATGGCTCTTTTCTTTAGCAGTTGTCAAGTCTACAGACATTAAGTTTTCTGCATTTTGGTCACACCTGAAAAAGAAAAGAAAGTAATATCAATGACAACAATCTTCAATTCAATTTTCTTGCTAAAGTATAACTAGCTAAATTAAATACATAACTATCGGTGCTGTTTTATTAAACAACTGGCGACTTACCTTAACTGCGCTCGGGTTCGAACCTATTCACATTTTAAGGTTTAGTATAGATTTCTCAGAGATGTGATATTTTCCCGCAGTAAAAAGTATCCTAAATATCTTGACCTGGATAACCAGCTATCATCATACCAAATATCATGAAAGTCTGTCCAGTGGTTTTCTCGTGATATGGTCACAGATAGATAGACAAAAATTCTAAAAACTAAATCAGCCTCTGTATTGATAATATTGTCTATTTTAAAAAGATTTTCCAAAAAAAAATAATGTACAGATTCGGCTTAGTTACAATTTGATTACAAGGTAAACAATATATATTAGTATTATAAGATAAAACAAATATATATAGATAAAAAATGTCACTCCTTCACACTGAAAGGGCTGGACGGATTTATTATTTTATGGACGGAGTTAATGTTTTATGTTTGTTTTATGAATTTTTGTGTTATATTGCGTTAAGATAAGTTAAACTTGGGCGACAGTTATAGCCCAGTGGTAACGAGCTTGCTTGGGAAACTTAGTGAAGCGGCTTCAGATCCCAAGTCTCGCACATCTGATATTTTGATGCATTAATCATTTCCAACATGATTACAACTTGTCTTACGGTGAAAGAAAACATCGTAAAGAAACCTACATGTCTGAGAGAAACTAGCAAGTTTTCGAAATATTGAATCCTCGTATTGAAGGGAGACCCGTGCCCAGCCTTAGAGCATTAAAAAGGACTGTAAAAATGTAAAAATACATACATAAAAGTTTAAACTTGCCTATTTCTTGATAGAGTAAACGCTACGACGGGTAACTTGTCGCATGTCCGGAGATGGTCCACGAACGCCACCCACATAGTCTGTTCGGCCTTTGAATTGCCAAACTGTTTTCCGCCTGCAATTTTTAACACTTATTTACTAGATCCATTTAACTTTTTTACTATTACTTTATATTATATGAATTTCGGGTGACAGTATAATGTTTAATTACTTATATTACCTTAAGCTATAGTATTAAATTAGATAAGATGGCCATATGGAAGGTTAGACGTACGCGACACAGGGTATCCTAGTGCGTGCGTCTTAGCACTCCATTGCCCATGTTTTGTTACATAATAATTGTTATTAGATTAAGCGGTATATTTGCATCCATTATGTTATTACGAAATAAATAAATAAATAAATTAATTAATATGATGAAGAAGCTTATAAGCGAGTAGTATATAAAAAATCTAGTTTCACTAGATTTTTTACTAATAAAACCTTTGTAATTGGGCTCATTTAATTTGTTTAAAGAGCCTCAGACCTAAGCGCTTCTTTAGTTTATTAAAAACTATAATTATTATTACCTTAGTTATTTACCAATTCTGCTTTATATTGTTGACTTATAAAAAACGTGCGTTAAGATCGTTTTATTTACAAATTAAATTATGTAAGTTTTATTCCTTTACCTTTAGGTCCAAAGTTTTTCTTATGATCGTTTTCTCTAGCTTTTTTAGCAGCCACAGCTTCGTTATAGCCTCGTAGCTGGAAGTTTCCTTCTTGATCCACAACTAAAAACCTTTCATTTTTAGATTTACCACCGGACCCTGAAATTATTTTTCAAAAATGAAAACAAATATATGTAACAATGAACAAATTAATCATGTATTGATATACACAATAATTAAGTGATCCGATACGAAGTAGGGTGATCCTTAGACTAGTCATTTGTGACACTAATAATTGGACGTAGTTATGCTAAATAGATCCAACCACAAAAACTTACTTTTGAGAAAATAAGAGTTTTAGTGAAATTGGTATATCAAAATAACAAGACCGTCGTTTTTTTAATTCCTTTTAAATATTGTGTATTTTATCTATTTTCTAAGTTGATGTGTAGGTACCATTTATGACAGTAATTCAAAAACTACGTCCAATTGTAAAATGCAAAAATGTACAAAGTTCATCCTTAGGTGACAAACAGTACCCTATGTATTTAATTTCATCTAAATCCGTTCAAACATTCGCTTATATAATAGTAGTTGGATAATCTTTAAAAACCAAATTAAAAATAATAATTAAAGAGTGCTTGTATGAATGTGTACAAGCGCAAGAAGTAAAACTTCTGTAGGTTATCGGCGCTCTTTATAAAATTCAGTTTGTTTTAAATAATTTGGATAGGTGAGATACTAAAAATAACGCATATTAGATATATTACAAACATAATATATTTATAGAATATCATTTATAAAACAATAAAACGGTTACCATGGCCACAAACGTACATACATTTTTTCCTAACGCATTCACCAGCTTACGACCCAAGTCAAGCGTGCGTAAAGAAGTTTTACTTCTAAAAAAATTCCAAACATCCTATATTTTTACACAAAAGCACCAACCTGTATACAGATAGTGGCACAATGGCACAGGCCGTTTGGGCGTGGACACCACGTACACCTTGCGCTTCTTGGTGCGGCCCACCCAGTCCGCGAACTGCAGCGTGTTGGGTACCGTCGCGCTCAGCATCACTATGCTCACGTGCGCCGGCAGCAGTATCAGCACCTCTTCCCAGACGTAACCACGCTGGTATATAAATGAATTAGTGTTTAAATTATTTGATATTAAAGGACATTGGACATTTTACACAAATCTGCAAGGCGCGAAAAGGATTTTAAAATTTTTGTATGTATACTTTTTATATTTGTACTCACTTTCGCTTCGCTCCGAGTTCGTTCCTAGACAAAAAACAATCTGTCCTACGGGAATCGTAGTTTTTCTGGGATAAAAAGTAACCTATTTTCTATTCTAGAATATAATCTATCTCTGTGTTAAATTTTATCCAAATCCGTTCAGCCGTTCTGGTGTGATTGAATGATAAACATCCACCCATCCAAACTTTCGCATTTATATAGTAGTAGGAAGGAAGATAAAATTAAAGATGACATTGGACATTTTACACAAAGAAGTAAGGCGCGAAAAGAGACCACCTATTCACTTTATTTTTTATTGAATTTCTTTATTTTTTGTATGGATAGTTTTTTTTACATTTGTATACATACATTTACTACTTTATTGTCTGTTTATCGATTTTAATAAAGAAAAGCATTTGTTTAGATTGTGGTCCAACGTTGCAACACTCTAATGTTAACCAGAATGACTGCAGAAATAATCATTTAGTAAACCTAAAAAAAAAACTTGTGTATTAAATAAATTAAAAAATAATCAATTTTACCTCAGCATTATTAATATAGTGGACTTCATCAAATATGACAAATTCTAGATCCCTAGTGACGTCCGACCCGCAATACAACATGGAGCGCAAGATCTCCGTGGTCATGACGAGGCATGAGGCTGTGGCATTTATCTGAAGATCACCAGTCAACAATCCCACTTCGCCAAACGTTTTGTTGAAATCATTATATTTTTGATTAGACAACGCCTTGATAGGAGATGTGTAGATGGCCCTTGAAAAAAATACAATTTTATGTATATAATTTCTTAATGCAAAAGATCTGTTTATTTGTCTATCTTTACCCAGCAAAATCAATTGAGGTAATTTTTTGTACAAACATATAAAGATTAAAATATTTTATATTTTAGTTTCATTTGTATACTTTATTTTATACAGGCTAGTGCCATAACTTTCTCTTAAATTATAATAATAGAAATAATGTTATTAAGTCGTCTTATATTACCTGGTACAATTCCTTCTTGACATAGCAATGGCATATTCCGCAACTACTGTCTTGCCAGCTGAAGTGTGTGCTGCGACAAAAACATGATGACCTTCTTCTAATTTTAATATTGCCTTTAAAAATAAATAAATATTGTATTATAATTATAACAAAAAAAGAAAAACAAATAATAATACGTAAATTTTATATGAATAAGAAAGTACCTGCTTCTGAAAATTATCCAACTCAAATGGAAATGTATGTGCCATATCATTTATTTGTTCTTTGAAATTAGGCACCGGTAATGTGACATCAATCATTTCAGCCCACTCAGTAGATGTTACTCCCATTTTAACAGCCGAGTTTGTTATGTTTAGCACTGGTATCTCCGGAAGTTCTACTGGAGGTCTAATGACAGTCTCCTCTAAGAAGTTGTCATCACCTGAATCTTTTTCTATGTGTAATTCTATTTTCTTCATTTGTGGTTTCTTCTTTTGTTGTTCCACTTCAGTATCATCTTGCCAAAGACCTAAGAGGTAATTTAAAATATTAATGTGAAATGCTTTAACATGATTCTGACTATCTTTGGACCATATATGATATTTTGTAATATTTTTTGTTTGACAATTTTTTTTGGTTTTACAATAATTTGTTTAGAATGACTATACTGTATACAGTGATTATATATTATAATCTAAGTGATTTTTTGACATTGTAAATGCCAATGACATTGAAAATATATAAAAATATGTGCCAATACTGAAATATAAGCTGAAATAGGTACCAATGGTAAATTGACTTCAGGGTAACATTGGACCAACATTTTTTCTCACCTTAAAAGCTCATTTTATTGAATTATTTGATATTAAAGATTAACATTCGACATTTTACACAAAGCTGCAAGCAAAGCAGGTAGAGTCTCTCGATTTTCTTTTATTGAAGATTTTTAAACTAAATATCTTTATTTAAGTGAAATTTCTTAAGGCGCTTATTGAGACAGAAAAAATGGATTGGCGTTACGATTTTTGTAACGAAACGTTACGCTGGGCTGTTAAGTTACGATAACGTTACAGTATATAATTTATAAATAGTCAATTAAATATTATTATGAATATTTCAAAGAATAAATTAAATTAAATATACTTCTTTTATTTATTTAAATGAGCGATGGAATCATATCAAAATATGAATATTGTTAAAACAATATTTATTTGAAATATTTTTTTTTTACATCTATATCTATACTTAAATACATATTATAAGTGTGAATGTTTGTGAGTATGGATGTATGGATGTTTGTTAGTCTTTCACGCTAGAACGGCTGAACGGATCTGGATGAAATATGGCATAGAGATAGATTATAGTCTGGAATAACACATAGGTTACTTTTTATCCCAGAAAAATGTACGCTTCCCGTGTGATAGGTTTGTTTTTGTTTTCCTAGAGGCGAACCCGAGCGAAGCGACGGTGAGCAGCTAATTATAAATATAATTTTTTTCACTAAAAAATTTGCATCCCTGTATTATTATTTAGTACCTGGGCCACTGAGCGAAGTTTTTGGTTATAAAGTGCAATTTTCTTTAAAAAAAACTAAAAACTTGAATAAATATAAAAAAATAACAAAAAAATGATACCTTTGTATCCGACCGGGATTCGAACCTGGACACCTATGATTGTCAATCTTGCGTCTTTTTTTTAAATAAACAAAAAACTTGAATAAATATAAAAAAATAATAAAAGTAAAAACTTTGAATGCGACCGAGATTCGAACCTGGACACCTGTGATTGTTGATCTTGCACCTTGGCTGCTTGAACACGATGCTTACACTCGAGCGTGCAAATTACCGACCATATTCCGCGTGGAATAATGCAAAAGAAATCTGCATAAAAACTCGAAAACACGCGTTTTCTCAGATATAATAATAATCTACATCGATTTACCGCCTCCGAAACACTTGTGTACTAAATTTCATGAAAATCATGGGAGCCGTTTCTGAGATTCAGATTTTATATATATATATATATATATATATATATATATATATATATATATACAAGAATTGCTCGTTTAAATATATATTAGATTGTATATAGAGTATATATTTTATTGAATCATTACAAAATTTGATTGAAAATTAAATTTTATATACTTACCATTTTTACTATGTGAATAATAAAATATTGTTTTCCTTTTTAAATCGATAAAAAATATATATTTTTTTGTATCTCTCCTATCCTAATTACTTAAAACACAAACTCAATTTCATAAAAAGTACCAATAACCTATAGAGCTTTCACTTGCGCATGTACATTACTACTTTATTGTCCAATTTTATATTGTTTAGAAAAAGAAAAGTATTTGTTTAGTAGTTGTGGTCCATAGTTACAATGCTGAGCCAATGTTACCCAGAAAGACTGTACTTAAAGAAATAATCATTTTTATAACAGAATTAAGACTGATTGAGTTAAAAAGACACAAGTATACAGGAATCAAGAATTAGTAAATTAAGAGTACATACCTACTAAATGTGCATTTGTGTCAACCACTTCTTCTAAATTTATATTACCCTGGAGATCAATATCCTCACTCTTGTCTTCCTGTGGTTCATCTTTGTTGAGTTGTTCTAACAAAGTAACTCCATCATTGGCAAACACCACATTTTGTTCAGAGCCTGGGGGTGTTGTTAATAATTCTGAAACAAATATTCATATTATATTGATGTATTATGTGCAATTGCACAATTTATTATTAGTCTGTGAGTTTTGCTTAGGTAATATTATTATTTACTTGCTTTAGAGCACAGTGAAACCGTCTAATGCTGACTATTGCACCTGTGATATATGCATTTGGAGTTGGGAAGGTTAGTTAGTAATCCTACATGTCTGAGAAAATGTTACTAGTTTGAACAGGGTGGTTGATTATTTAACCCATCCTCCCTTTCATGGAAGCCTAGCAGTAAGATGTTATAAAATACAAGTTAAATTATTATTTATTGTTTTATATATTTTTTTTTTTTTTTTTATTAAAAAACAAGTTCAATAGAGGTAAGGTACCTTCACCCAAAAATTTTCCTGGCTCGTCATCTTCTAAATTTAAAGTTATCTCTCCAGTTTTTGCTGCTTCATCAAGCATCTTCTGGAGTTCTTCTTCAAAACCAGCGGGAAGAAATGGATTCTGAGTTGTACTTCCCCTAGTAGCAAGACTTGGGGGTAATGGTGCTCTAGACATTGAAAGACTCTCTTCATCATCTTCTACAGGTATATTTAACTCTTGAACGCCAATTATTTCTCCTGTAATAGGATCTCGCACTACCTAGGTATTAAATTAAATTGATCATTTTATAGTCTGAAATTAAATATTTTTCATAGTCCTAAAAAAGTAAATAATGTGTAAAATATATGTCTATATGATACAAGTGTATTTTTTGTTAGGTTCCAAGTGGAAATATAAAAATAATAAAATTAATAGCATCTATACATAATTTTTACAAATAAATATTACTTTAAGGGTGTGCAACATATAGATCCATATTTTTCTTATACAAATACATATATCAAACATTCATGTGATTGTGTTTTTAAAATATGTTTTGAAGAAATCTTTAAATATGAGAAAAGATTCTGAATTCCATTTTTACTTCATATTTGGTAGTACTTCTTACAGTAAAAAAATAAAGCTTGGTGGAATGTATGGTGGTAAGGTTAAGATCTAGTTTAATTACCTCAGAATGTTTTTTGTTATTGAGAAATCTTTGATATCAAATATCTAGCTATAAAAATATTTCAGAAACTAAAAGTTTTGTGAAACTCTAATTACAGGGTCATTCTGAGAAGCCACTAAACAAAAAGAATTGTATTTTACAGTTGGCAGTTTTACAGCATATCATAAAGTTCTATGTTACCAATGGTTAATATCTCTACATAATATACGAGTAATAAAATTCTAAGTGAGTTGAATCTGTACATAAAATAGTTTTTGGAAAATCTTATTAAAATAGTCATTACCAATACAGTTTGAATCTAGTTTATAAAATTTTTGTCTGTCTGCCTATCTGTCTGTCTAAGAACGCATCACGAGAAAATCACTGGACGGATTTTAATGAAATTTGGTATAATGATACCTGGTTATCCAGGACAAGATATCTCATTTCTGAGAAATTTCTACTAGATGTTAAAACGTAACCAGGGACGGTCGCTACTCATTAGTCATATTATATGACTAATTTACTTACTTCTAATGTAGTATCAAGACCTACTTCGTCGTCATCAATTTTAAACAAAGAATCAATATCACTAGATCTATGCCAATGGGTTTGTGATCTTTCCCATTTATGAATCGATAATCTTTCTGGTTTTAGTAAATAATCTTTAACTTTTTCTCCAAGATCCTCAAAAATAGGTGGTGACTAAAACATATGATAAATCATTAGTTAGCACGTAACAATACATTATAAACTTATGGTACTATAATGATATTACTTTAAAATCAGTAAAAAAATCATCTTCAGGTTCAAGTGACATTTTATAATATTATAACATGTATAAAATCATTCAAAATTACAAAAAATCGGCGAGGTTAAAAATACAGTGTTTATTTTCAATTTTGACAATTAAGACGTCATTTCAATATAGAGAATATAGATGTCAAAATAGAAATTCTACATTGATTGTTTAAACCACAGATGAATAATAAATATTTCAATTTTCAATACTGGGTAAAAATATTAGGAACATTATAATGTAGAATTTGTAGTGTTATTCCTCGTTAGGTACATTTTAACTTCCATCCCCTTTACACCCTCTTAGAGATGTTTTCCGGCATAAAAACTTCGATCTACGTCCTTCCCAGGGTCTCCAACTATCTCAATACCAAATTTCATCTAAATCGGTCCAGCGGTTTAAGCGTGAAGAGAGTTGCTTGAGATATACATATGGAACTGTATTTTTTTGTAGTCAGTCAGTGAGTCGCGACATTGCCTTTAATTTATAATAATAATAACGGACAACTGCGAGTCAGACTCGCCCACCGAAGAACCTGTAGGAAATCCGATTAACATTCATTTTCAACTTGTTTATTTTTTGGAATTTTTCCTTTATTCCATTCTTTTATAAGCATCATCGGCCGGCCCTTTTATACGGAGGCGATTACTGGCCAGTACTATCTGATCACACTCAGGACGATTATACGGATACGATAGCTTCACATCACGGAGATGAAGATGCTGAGGTGGGTGTGTGGCGTAACGCGGCTTGACCGCGTAATACGTTCATCCTAGGCAGAGGTGGTATGACCAATGACCATGTCGCGACTCGGGTGTCGAAAAACAACACTATGTTGGAAGAAAGTGTCTTGATATATGTGTCTATGGATGACAAATAAAAGTTTTATCGATGTTTAGAAAGGAAGCGCGCAGGTTTATAGTATACTGTGTTTTGCAAAATCATACCAAAACTCAAAAGTATTAAATAGATTTTTTTTCTAAAGTGACACGAAGTAATTTGTGTTCAACTCGCACGCTTTGAAGAAATTAATATATTTTTTATTGTAGAAGTAATATAGTTTCAATTAAAAATATAGCTAAGTTTCATTTCATCGTGGGTTTTCATTGAGTAGCACCTAGCGTTTTTTATATTATGCGTTCTCTAAAAACAACGTAACTAATTTGTTTTTTTGTGGGTAATAATTTAAATAAAGCAGTTTTAGCCCAGTGGTAACTCTCGCGCCTCTGATATTTTCATGTGCGAATTATTTTTTACGGTGACGGAAAACATCGTGACTCATGAGTAATCCTGTATGTCTGAGAGAACCTAGCAAGTTTTCGAAAGACATGTGAAGTCCACCAACCCGCACTTGGACAGTGTGGTGGACTGTGACCTGATCCCCTTGTATTAAATTAAGAGATGCCCGTGCCAAGCAGTGGGACGTTAAAAAGGGCTGTCTACAATAATTAAAAAAACATAAACATTTTCGCTATTTATACTTTGTTAAGCGTCGTTAACTTAGCAACTTTTTAAGACCTCCTAAACCAGACGCCCACCGCCCCCCCCCCTCCTTCCTATCCAAAATCAAGTGTAAGTTTTAAACAGTATATTATATATGTTTAAATACAGGTATAACCTAATTTCATTCTGAAAAATTAAGCATCGTGATAAAAATGTACAGACACATGTGTATAGAAAGGTATAATCACGTGAAAAACATATATCTAATCTTATCTTATATCTTTAAACGAGCAATTCTTGTATACATATATATATATATATATATATATAAATTATATATATATATATATATATATAATCTGAATCTCGGAAACGGCTAAAACGATTTTCATGAAATTTAGTATATAGGGGCTTTCGGGGGCGAAAAATCGATCTAGAGTCTTTCGATGAGATTATGTCTGGGAAAACGCGTGTTTTCGAGTTTTTATGCGGTTTTCTTTCGCGTTATTCCACGCAAAATGTGTTTGTAAAATAATTTCACACGCTCGGGCATGAGCATCAAGATTGATAATCACAGGCGTCCGGGTTCGAATCCCGGTCGGATACAAAGTTTTTACTTTTGTTTTTTTTTGTATTTATTCAAATTTTTAGTTTTGTTTTTGATCTAAAATATACGATATAACAAAAAAAGAACACCGAGCAAAGCTCGTTCACCCAGGTACTATGTTTTTATACTGGTGTCTGGTACATGAATCTGTCATCGCGCTCGACATACTCTGCTACGACGTCATAGCCGTCGATAACCATGTTATTCCATACTTCTGCGAGAACTTCTCCAGCCTTCTGAACGCAAGAACGACGAACGACGTTGTAGACTTAAAAAATAAATACACGTGTTATTTCACTACACCCCTCTCGTCTTCTGACGTGTTTTTTTTCCAAACCCCTCCCTCTCTTCCCCCTTTCGAACCTCACGTGATTAATGGACAATCTCTAAGTAAATAAGAAATGGAAAAATGTTTTCTTACTTCGTTCACGGTTACAAAGTAAGCGAGAAACAAACGCAAGACGGTACGTTCACAATAACTCTTGCTTATAAGGCAAAACCTTCAAAGGTAATTTACCTTGAGCAAGAATCAAACCTGAAATCGCTGACATTATAGAAGTTAGTTCGGTGACCGCTGATTGTTCTTAAAATAATATTAAAGCTGTTCCACCTGTAATGTGCATAATATATTTGTTATATCATAAACATTCGCTCAGTCAAATTTTGTTCCGTTACAATATTTTTATACGTAATGGATCCTATGTATTTCGAACTAGCTATTGTCCGTGTCTACGCACATGTAGTTTTTATTAAACACAATTATTCTGCTGCTAAGGGACGTAGAATACAGATGATGTTAGATTACTTATACCTTCCTTAATTTATACACAGATGAACTGTATATAGAATTTCTTAATTCGAACTGGTAGTTTCCGGAGATTAGCTCTTTCAAACGAATTCTTAAGCTTTATATTATAGCTGTACTGTAGCTTTATCTAGTATGTAGTGCCTATAGTTTAGAGAATATTTTTATACTTTAATCATTCTTGCTTATAATAATGAATGCGATAATATGTATGTTGGTTTGTCTCTCCTAAAACGGATGACGAAGCAGCAGGCAATGGATCAACCCGATTATGCGTGATAAGCGAGGAGTGACGTGGTGTTGAAAAAAGTAACTTAGAGACAACTAGACTATTTAATAATTCATAATACTCTTTTTAATGAATAGGTTCTTTTTCATGATCACATTAATATTGATTTCAAGAAAAAAAAAACAAAATCAAGTCTCTATGGAAACGTGTTAGCAGTGAAAGTTCATTGGAATATATTTCAAATCTATAAAATTAATAAATTAATAAAAACTTTTAATATTACCTGAGTGTAAAAATATGATTGAAACGAATATCACACAAAGGAGAGGAATAATATTTTATATCTTTCTATCTAGCTGGATTCTTACATCATCGCATATACTCTTAAGGGATAAACCCGAGCGAAGCGAGGGTGAGCCACCAGTTACAAATGTTTTGCATATTTGAAAAAAAATCTTTGAATATAGCAACGGAAAAAATCTTTTTTCCTAAGAATTTTCCCCAATTACAGTCAGTTATCCCAATAATAGTCTAAATGTTTTAACACAAAAATGAATCTATATTTTACGCTACATAAGAAGGATACATAGTAGTATAGCATTCTATAATATCACATTTATAATTCCTAGTCTTTGTTTTTCTAGATATCAATAATCTTTATTGTAGGTGTACGTGCTAGAACAGAAATAAATATTCGGGTAAGTGGCAAGCTGAAAAGATAAAAATATTTTAATGTTATACGAGTTATCGTATACCTACCATAGTAAATGTTCGCTAATTAATTAAATGTGTGTTTATGGCTTTTTTGTCAACTTGAAGAACAACAACTACGTGAGTCGATGAGCGTTGATTGCCAAGGTTGGTTGTACCATATTCAGCCCTCACTTCGAAGGCGTAAACTCTTCGGAGTTCGGACACAATCTCATTCGGTGTTCGATAGTTCACTCGCGAACTACGCGGCTATCTTTTATTTATTTTAAATTCTAAAGTTTAAATTATATTATTAATTAATAATTACAATATGAGTTTCCTAAATAATGTAAGGATTTTTATTTTAATAGTGTTCTCAAATTATAACTTTGTTGGAAGCGCTGCGCTTTCATTGGTAAGTGATATTTATACGTATTTGTGTATAATATACACACACACACACACAGGTTAAAATTTTAATTTAAGAAAACATATTTAATGTTAATCACTGGTTTATTGTAAGGCTACTTTGTATTATAAAAAATATTGAAAAAAATTATATACATACTATTTATGTTTTATGGTCTTGATTTTGAGTTTTTTATGCCAATTTAATTGCTTATTTACTTATTGTCATAATTAGATATATATTTTTCCAACTCTTTATACCTCCTGCACTGATAGATTTATATTACTTATACTATATTTATATAAGTCTATAAATCTATATATAGAATTAGGTGATCCGATTATCTATATCGTCAATAAATAAATTGAAATTTAGGAGTTATTGTAAATTGTAGCTTAATAACAATCCCTTTTTATAATTTTAAAGAAAATCTATGATCATCGGGAATAATTTAAACCTCCTCCCTTCCCTCTTATACAAATCCTATGTAAATAAACATTTAAGTACACTGATTTAGTATTTTATCTTAGACAATTTTATCAATTCTGTTGTTACTGATCTTTTAATTTAAAATTATAATTTCGGAATTCCAAACACTTGTTCAATGGTTTTTTTTGTATAATATGTAACAAAAATTGGTTTAAAATTTGTGTGGTCTGTATAATGTTGTGTGTGGTCTTTCGAGGTCTTTAGAAAAAAAAAACTCAAAAAAAGTTTTTTAAACTATTGTTTTGTTTATAATATTACTTTAAATACTATTAGTACCATGATAACAAATATATAATTTGTTACTTTATTTAAAATATATATTATTAGGCAAAACAACTCTAACTTTCTCTAAAATGTTATAGAGTCTATAACCGCGGCGTGCTTTTAGTTCTAAATTGATGGTATCTACGTACCATAAATTTTATTTTAGTACAGACCCATACTTTTTACATTTTTCTATGACATGTTATAGTCTTTTAGAAATGGTATTTTGATAATGATTTGCTCTTAAGTTTATTGATCTTCGGGTGATGAAGTTCCGGGTTTCGCACCACTGTGATTTCACTTTTATGATTACCATTTGAAAAAAAAAACATTATGAGGAAACCTGCATGTCTGTCTTGTTTTCGAAAGATGTATGGAGTCCGCTAATTCGCATTTGGCCATTAGTGGGCCATAGCCTAATTCTCGTATTGAGGACCGTACCCAGCAGTGGGATGTTAAAAAGCGCAGAATTTATTTAATTACTTTTATCCCAAACCGAATATTATCACGATTATAATAAATCGAAATTTGTTCATTTAAAATTTGTTTGGACCTCTTGAAAAATGCTAAATTGGACCCAGTTATGCAAAAAACAACCATGTGCGTAAAAGTACCAACAGAGTTATCAGCATTTTATTATTAAAAATAAAATAATTATAAAAAATAAACAATACTTATATAAATATTGATCAATTTTAAAATAACCAGAAAAAAAAAACATAACCCAAGTGCAACTATCGACAGAAAAATGCTCATAACTCTGTTGGTACTTTTACACACATGGCTTTTTTTTGCATAACTGGGTCCAATTATAGGTATAATTTCTATTTTATTTAAGGTGCTTACTTATAAAATTTATGATACGTATGTGGAACGTAAGTGGCATTTTTGAGCTTTCTGTTCTTCTGAATGCTTAGGCATCTTTAGAGATTAATATAGACCTACAAGGTCCTTTGAAATATTGATATATCGGCCACGTTACTATAAATTTTCGATGCATTTGAATAGAAAAATGTATAAAGTTAAAATTTTATTACATTTAAACAGTTTTAAAAGGTGTGGTAGTCCAGTAGTAACGTGCTTGGAATAATAAATGAAGACAGATCAAATGCCGGGTCTCGCACCTCTGATATTTTTGTGTGAACATTTTCTACCTGATTACCACTTGCCTTACGGTGAAAGAAAACATTGTGAGAAAACTTGCTTATCTGAGACAACTTAAATAGTTTTCGAAAGACATATGAAGTCCGCCAACTCGCACTTGGCTAGCGAGGTGGGTCTTGGCGTGATCCTACTCATATTGGAGGGTGGCCCGTGCCCAACAGTAGGTTATTAAAAAGTGCTGTTTTAAATAAAGTATGTCATATATACATGTTTGTATATAACATAGGAATGTATTATAGTTTAAATTCTGATATAATAAAATTATATGATTAAAATTGTAGAGAATTATATATTCTGAGAAAAGATATATAGGTGTATTATTCAAATTTTCCTTATATATTTAAAAACCAGAAATCACATAGAAACATGATTGTAAAATAAAATACTAAACATCCATTTTCCTATAATTGAATGATTTAAGTAACAAGCTATAAGCTCTCTAAGGCTATCCCTATATAACCCTCAAGTACACTAACGTGTGATCTGTATTACAAGTTTTGTTAAGATTATTACTTATTATTTAATAGTCACATGATATTATATCTATCTATAAATATCAGTTTGTCAGTTCGTGTTGTATTGGTTCCAATAGTATGTAGCTTTGTTGTGATATAAAGGTCTTTGGTTGTCATAAAAGTTTCTGACATTATAGCGTCATCAGCGTACATTGTAGTATCATACCATACAACAGCTAAAACCAGTACATAATTTGGCTAGTGTTTTAAATTTACACCTGGGCGAAACCACGGGTGAACCTAGTATTAAATAAATAATTGCGCTCACATAAGTCAGGCTATTTGCTCAAGGCAAAACGGGAAGCGTTTCGCAACCGGCTCACATAATACCTTTCCATGTTTGTGTGCTGATCGCTTATTGCCTTATTGCAAAATTATATTAAATAAATCTCCATAGAATAGATTAATGATTAATATATAAAATAATTTTTTTCTTATGAATAAAAATCAGTGCAAACTACGTCTTTATTTGACTTACATAATTATTAAAAGAACTAGCATTGCCCGCGGCTGCGCCCGCGTTCAGATGACCAAAAACCAAATTCTTAGCTTTTCCATATTAGTATACTTTTACATTGCAGTTTTTGTATTTTTTCTCAGAAATGAGATATTTTTCCGCGGTAAAAAAATATCCTATATGTGTACTCGGACACCCAGCTATCACTATACCAAATTTCATCGAAATCCCTCCAGTGGTTTTTCTGTGATGCGGTAACAGACAGACAGACAGACAGACAAAAATTCTAAAAACTATAGATTCGGCCTCTGTATCGATAACAATGTTTATTTTAATAATACTTTCCATAAAATATTCAATGTACAGATTCAGCTTAGTTACAATTTTATTATACGCATAGATTAAAATTAAATCTTTAAATTAGATCTTTAAAATGTATGACATAAAATATATTTTATGCTTATTTAGGATCTTACTCTCCACTAGTGACTTACCCTCGCTTTGTTCGGGTGCATCCCTACGTACGTTTTAAATCGATATGAATAGTTATTACGAGTGTACCTTAGGAGAAAGACCTACGTTGTTGCAGATTTTTCTGTAGGCCTCATTAAGACCAGCAATTTACTAGCATATTGTTTTGATGTACTTCTTAAGGTATAATAGCCAGCATTAGACATGTAAGTTTCTAAGAACGACTTGATAGAATCAGTTTTTGTGTTTTCCCGCGGGAATGAGAGACTTTCCTGTAGTAAAAAATATCCTAAATGTAGTTATCACTACACAAAATTTAGTCAAAATCGGCCCATATTTTTGACTGAAACGCGCTTTCGCGATTTCACTTACTGTTTTATTATATGTATAGATCTTCTCTACATATAGTAAAATTATTGTAACTAAGCCGAATCTGTACATTAAATATTTTTTGGAAAATATTATTGAAATAGACATTATTATCGATACAGAGCCCGAATCTATTGTTTCTAGAATTTTGTCTGTCTGTCTGTTACCGCATCACGGAAAAACCACTGGAGGGATTTTGATGAAATTTGATATAATGATAGCTGGTTATCCCTGTCAACATATAGGATACTGTGGGAAAATATCTAAATTCTGAGAAATCTATACTAAACGTTAAAACGTAAGTAGGGACGAACCCGAGCGGAGCGAGGGTGAGTCGCTAGCAATTTATATGTGTCTTACCCTACTTATGTCATCATGGAATGAATATAAATGCAATGACGTAAAATCACAATTTTTGTAAAGAATATAGTCGTTATGAATGAAATGTTGTGAGATCACCTCGACCATGATGCATTTCTGTCCTTCAAATTATCTTTAGTTGGAAACTTAATTTATACCTGCCAATGTCGGTTCACATAATTAACGATGTAATAATTTAAATTTTTAAGGTTACATCGAAGTGCCCAAAATATAACCCTATTAATATCCAGGTTTTAAGAAAAAGTAATTATCATGCAATATAACACTTATGATTTCAAAGAATGCATTCAGGTTTAACAGGTTTTCATGGTTTCAAATTACGTCTTTATTTTTAGTACCATTGAAACCTGATTTATAAATAAGGTTTGTTGTCTTCAAATATTTAACAATTAATATTTGTATTGTACATTTACTTTTGATTCATAATTTATTCAACTTTATATACCTTGTATATTTAATATCTTTGGAATTTATACAGGTACATACTTGTCTTCGTGGTAATGCAATACTATTTAATTAGTAATTCATAAGTGGTGATTATCCCGATATAATGACGAGTAAATTGCTTATATCATTGTTTCTTTATTTATTACAAAACTTGTTAAGAAATTTGAAATAAATAAGAACAGATAAATATTAAATACTAGCGGCTCACCCTCGCTTCGCTCGGGTTCGAAAAACAAAAATAAATATCCCTCGGGATATTTTACATTACACCCGGTATAAAAAGTAGCCTATGTGTTATTCTGATTTATGAGCTATATTATTGTAACCATTCTTTAAAATCCATTCAGTAGTTTTTGCGTGAAAGAGTAACAAATATCTATACATCTATACCTACATCCCGACATCCATACATCCTCACAAACTTTCGCATTTATAATACTATGTAGTATAGATTAGTTTAGTTTTAGTTTGCATTTATACTTGCTTGGTATGTTACGTTTATACGTTTATTAAAAGCAGCCTACCTATAGATTAATCACGGCTATAAACTATATCAATTTCAAATTTCGCTCCATTAAGTTAATGTGAATTGATATTAGATGGAAGATGATAAGTACTTCACACTCTGATAAGTTTTCCATTTTTAATAATAATGTAATTAAAATGAATTTAAAAAATAAGTTTTTCTTATGTTCATTGGTAATTATAGTGATTACTTCATAATAATACTCGTATTATCCATAGTTTGTCATGTTTGTTGATTGGCCTCAAATGATTCTCAGTGAGCAACTGTGTCATGGGTAAAACAAATTACAGTTTATTCAGTTGATATCTACCCCATACTCATCCTTATAGGTATGCAGCTATAAATGCTTAGTTGGTTAAAAATGAACCTATCGAAAGTCCTTGACAGGCATGCAATTTCTCTACAATTTTAGCATCGATACATTGCATAATTATTAAACAATTTGCATTACATCATTCACTTGTTGAGATTTTAATACTATTGATTAATGCAGCTTTATTTAAGCTTTAGATGTTTATAATTGTAAACAGTTTGAAACGGCTAAACTGATTTTAAATTTTAACAACTAAGTAGAGTACATAATTTGAATAAATATGCACTTTTGTAAGTAGCGCTAGGTAGTATAACAGTTACGTTCTATGGAAATAAAGAGCACACAAACATCGTAATACTATTTATCTATCACATTATATTTAAATTTAATTATAACATACTAAGTATAATAAGTAACTCATCGTCAACCACGACCGCTTTGCCAAGAGCGTACGACTGAGAAGATACTAAGTGATTTACTTACTTCTTTGGATGCCTTTTCTACTTCCATACAATTGGAATCCTTTTTAAACCCCTTTACGTTTGAATTTCTAGAAATATTTACTTTGTGGATATCTAGGTACTTCTTATGAGGAGCCAACGTACCTGCCATATTTCAAGTTTTGTGAAGGTATAGCATTTATACTCTCTGGGATTTTATAATTAATCGGTGAGGTAATTTAAAAGGATATAAGTCTTATACCTACATAATAAAAGTATTTTTCTAAAGAAATATTCACACAAAAGTAAATCAGGATAATTCTGCGAATACTCAAAGTCAATATTCATCAAACATATTATAATTTTAGTTTTTGCATAACTTTAGTCGTACGTAATAATTTGGCACTGTTACATAAATACATAAAGTTACAATTTTGTAATAAGGAAGTAAATGATTAAGAAAGTATAAAATAACGCTTGAGTCTAATAATTTAGTTTTTTAATTAGTGATATATATCGTTCGTCCCTAGGTACGTTTTGACAGTTATTATGGAATAGATAGACTCTATATTATTTGATAATATAGAGTCAATAAACGGGCTATCTAATGCAAAAAGAATTTTTCAACTCGGATTAGTAGTTCCTGAGATTAACAACAAACAAACAAACTCTCTTTATAATATTAGTGTAGATTATCCATTACAAGTTTTATATGATAGAGTTACTTTCTTAAACCTATGTGTAAACAGTTAATTTCATATGCAAGACTCGCTGTGTCCAGTCGCTTTATGGCGTTAAACATACTGTGTTATGTGAATAGTAAGTGGTTGCGTAGATTATGACATGTTGCAATTTTATTATCATTATATCATTAGAAAAAGGAAGAGACGAGTTATTAGGCTATAGTTTTTGTATTCATGTTACGTGATATGCTATATCATGAGAGCACTTAACCACGAATCAACGGCTATAACCTATGTACACAATGTGAATTTAGGTAAAATACTTTAAGACCTTAGGCAGTTATTGAGGCGTTTAAAAATCACTTAAATGTAATCACTTATCACCATGTCCCCGTTTTGTAACGACATGAATGTTGTACTAGCGTACGTAGAATGTGAATTCTATTATATAATAATAATTAAAATCAATGAACATCAGTCATCAAATCAAAATAAATCAATTGGTAGTCTATACATATAATAAAATTCTAACTAAGTCAAATCTGTACATTAAATATTTTTTTGGAAATCTAATTGAAATAGACATTATTATCGATACAGATTCTGAATCTATAGTTTTTAAAATTTTTGTCTGTCTGTCTTTCTGTCAGTCTGTCTGTTACCGCATCACGAGAAAACCACTGGATAGATTTTGATGAAATTTGGTATGATGATAGCTGGTTATCCGGGTCAACATATAGGCTACTTTTACCGCGGGAAAATATCTCATTTCTGAGAAAAAATACAAAAACACAAAAACTGCATTGTAAGAGTATACTAACATGTAAAACCTAAGAATTTGGTTTTTGGTCATCTGAACGCGGGCGGAGCCGCGGGCAATGCTAGTTTAAAATAAGAATATTATAATATGTAGTTTATAATAAGGATATTATAGATATAGCCACAATAAATGTCGACAATTTTAGTCAAAAAATCATTTTTGCTTACAAGTTTTTGAACCAAAATTTAATTATGGTTATAACTATAATTAAATTTTGTATAAAACTTAGGGTTTTATTATAACGATATTAGATTAGATAAGATTATCGAAAATCGTTAATCTTTTAATATTAACTTAGTTAAACTTGCCTAAACTTGGACAAATATCTATAAGGAAAATACGTGTTTAATTTGTACCACTCAGTTTAGATTTGAATATATAGCAGGTCGAACAACGTAATTAAATTTAACTGACATTCCTTGTGTTTTGTCCAGGTGGTTTTGTATAAAACGCAATATTGCCATTTTATTGAATGATGAATGTGGATGAAAATTAATAAATATGTGATTAAAACTAATAATTTCTTCAAAAATATTATAATCTTTTCCAAGAAATGATAAAGTTTATTTTTTAAATATGTGCAAAAGAAAATCTTATCTAATTAATATTATATAAGGAGCATATGTTCGTAATCGTCAGGACAATTTTTGTATAAAAGTTTTTTTTGAAAAATCCACCGGAAAAGTCGGAAATTTGGATAATATTTTTGAATGAAAATTTCAATAGGTACTATAGAGTGTGACGTTCAGTTTGGCAGTCACATGTTTTCATATTAACAAAAAACATTGAATATTTTAATAGTCTACGTGACATTGGCGAAGTAATCTGTGCTAAACTGGCACGCTTTGAAGCCATTTCGACGATGATTTTATTGGAATTACTAGGTCCCGCCTTCAAAACTACCAAAAAATAATCTTTTCATGTCTATACATTTGAATATATTTTGTTGGCCAAAACAAATTTGAAATATATTTTTTTGTAATTTTTTCTCGTCATAAACAAATTCCGGACTCGCCCACCGAGGGTTCCGTACAAAAGTATAGCCGGAGAAGTATAGCGAACCGTCCCCCTAATGACAACCTATATCGAAACTCATGTGTCAATAAGGGCTTGATGTAGAAAAGCGATTCATATGAGTTTCACCGCCGTACTTCGCTTTGACCTTGAGATATAAAGAAAAATGAGCGTAACTATGAGTTTCTTTCAAAAGGGCACATCTCGGAAACCTTCAAAGCTAGAAACTTAAAACTAACGCGAAGATTTAGGTAACCTTTGAGAGCATATTATATTTTTTTTTAGATTTTTAAACTTAAAATAAAATAATTATTATGTCAGTGTTCGTTGAGACTTACAATCACAAAAAAATATATGTTATAGTATTTAATATACACTAGTACTCATAAAAATGGTTTGAAAAAAACTGGTGCAACATTTCGAAAAAAAAAACTCGACGCGCACTAAATATATCAAAAAATAAAAACGTCACAAAGAAACATATAATGCGTATATTAACACTTTATTAATTATAATCATAATAATCATAAAAAGATAAAGAAAATACCATGCATTTATTTTATAATATATTTTTAATAATTTTTTTATGAAAACTAATATTAAACAATTTTAATCACCGTCGCTGTTATTAATTACATGTGTAATATTTTGAGTCTCAAATATATTTGTTAGTACCCTAGCAAGACGTACAATTCTAGTTGTGATCGTGGAGAGTGATCTTATAAGGGTTCCTTTTTTACCTTTTGAGATACGGAACCCTAAAAACCATTAAATTCGGAGGATTTCATACCGTCAAATACATATTTGATTGTTTTTATTTATTACTTCGAAAAAATATAATTGTGTTACGACAATATTTATTGAACACTCTAGAGCCTAGGTTATAGT
Organism: Brenthis ino; assembly: GCA_921882275.1. Taxonomy (NCBI): domain Eukaryota; kingdom Metazoa; phylum Arthropoda; class Insecta; order Lepidoptera; family Nymphalidae; genus Brenthis; species Brenthis ino. The sequence continues at coordinate 16,100,054 of OV170227.1, read as the reverse complement.
TCTGTATAAATAATCATTGACATTTTTGAATTAAAGATAACTCGACGACTCATTGTGTTTCCCGTGGGAATGAGAGATTTTTCTATAGTAAAAGGTATTCTAGTTGTCACTCCACAATGTTTAGTTAAAATATGTTGAATGCGTATTGCATCTAAAGCGAATAGATAAACGGACAAACAGACAAATAGACAAAAGTTTCAATCAATGCTTTTGGGTTCTATATTCTGTACACAATACGTAAGTCATTGTTAAAAAAATATATTTCATGTATAGATTTCGCTTCCTTATTATTTTATTATATACATACATATATGTACATAGATATTTATCTAAGATGTCAACAGTATTTATTCAAAGTTTGATTTTTGTACCACACTTGGTTCCTGTCTAAATAACATATTATAAAACTTTATATGAAAAGAAAAAGAGTTTATGCGTAAGTCTAATAGAAAAATTCGGACCAACAATTATAAACAACTTTGAATTAAATCTGCATTGAGTTTTAAGAAATATAAAAATTATAGAATCCGAAATGGTACTTCTATAATTACATATATCCGTCCATACTACTAGTATAGTATTATATGATCTGTGATACTACATATTATGTCTTGCCTATGGATAAAACATTATTTATTACTTCCCCACCCTAAGTGGGTTCACCCATTCTTTATAACTTGAAATCTTACTTGCTTGGACTTAATTATAATTCTAAACACCAAAAATATTGATTTTTATGTTTGAAAATAATATGTTTTTCAAGAAATATTTTCTTAGCATTTCCCTACATTGTTATAGAAACACTTTTATGAAATTCAGCACTTCAGGTCCTGCAAACCCCAACATATTTCAGAATTATATGAAAACCGTTGCTGCAAACCCTTAGCGAGTCCTAATATTTTACTAGTAAGCTTGGCAGTTTAATAATAATTATTAATATATATGGAACATATGTAAGTGGTCGTCTTACGTACAATAATGTGATTGTTTTACAAAAATTAAAATTTATACTGCTAGCAGCTTGTACATCATAACTACATACTTGTGCAATATAAAACTGGTTAGTATAGATTACGTGTTGAATGCTTACAGAATTATTTTAAATTAATCTGAGTATTCTTCAAGTTGCAGTGGTCGTTATTTTTTATTTATTTGCTTGTCTCTATTAATTTTACAACAACTTTAACAATTCAATCAAATAGGATAACAATCTGAAACTCAATTCAACTTTGTTGAAGCCCGGTGTAGCGCTGGCCAGAAGAGTGTAAATACTTATATGCCTTCGATAATATCAAAGTGGAAGAGAGTAGTGAAAATTTATAAAAAAATGGAGACAGCAAAGTTAAAATAAAAAGGAACCCGTGGATGGGGAAGCATTTAAAGATTTTTTAACTCAAAGATTTGATAACTATTATAGAGCTTATTTTAAATGTCACTTTTATTATTTTTATCTATTCTAATATTATAAAGGGGAAAATTTTGTTTTTTTGTTTGTTTGTATTGAATAGGGTCCGAAACTATTGAACCGATTTAGATGAAATTTGGTAAGAAGATAGTTTGAGACCCTGGGAAGGGCATAGGGTAGTTTTTATCCCGGAAATCACCCCTTAATGGGGTGAAAATGGGGGTGCAAGTTTGTATGGGGAAGCAACCTAGTTCATAATTTATTATTTCAAATAAAGAATTTATAAAAAAATTAGAAATACCTTTTAATGAATATAATTTTATTATACTAAAATGAAGATTTTGCTTCTTACAGCCAGCTGCACACACATGCATTATAGGCGGCGGATATTCAGGCCTTGCGGCCGCGCGATATTTAAAGGAATTTGGAGTGAACTTCACTGTGTTTGAAGCTGCTAAAACCTACGGTGGTACTTGGCGCTTTGATCCTCATGTGGGAGTGGATGAAGATGGAGTACCTGTGTATACTAGCATGTACAAATATCTTAGGTAAATTATTTTTAGTACCTAGTAAGTGTTCTTTATTTTTACATATGTAAATAGAAAATTATATAGTACTAGCGAATTGCATTCTTTTCAACTTTTTGACAACGGCTTTTCTATTATAGTATTTAAGAACGTTACAAAAATCGAGTGGGGCTGTATCGGGGCACACCGCCGTTGGTTTAACGTGAAACGTTTAGGTATTTCAATGAGTCCCTTTTGCCTTTTAGTGTAAAATTTACTTCGTTCTAATTGTTTTAATACTATAATGACACCGAATCGTAAATGAATATTATAATTAGAAGTTCTTTCGATTAATATTAGACAACATTTTTTTTTTAAATTGATGATTGTGTTTTATATTTTCAGATGGCTATATAGCACGCGCTAAGGTCGACATATTGAATTCTTATATTTTTAAACGCTTCCTGGTCATTATTTCCTATAAATTTCGTCCAAATTACAAGTTTTTTTTTAAAATCGATCGGACAGAATACATTTTATAAACCTATTATAAAATCACAGTGCTATCACGTGTGAGTCGTGAGTTACACCGAATAGAAAGGAGCGAGAACGGCAATTTTGGTTATTCTGCGCCATGCGAATGCCAACCTGACACAAAGTTAAGATCACAACAGCGAGCTGACTATATAAGCTAAATAATGACACTAGATTTACGTTTCTAAGAGTAATAGTTTTATAATTAATATAGACAATTTCGTTACGTATGTATGTTGCGGTGTGATTTTAAAGACGTTTCACGTCAAAAAGCGGTGTTTATATTCCTCTGTTGGTTGCAAATTGCATGGTATACCATCCACCGAAGTAAACAGTTTCCCAAGCGCATTTCTTGGTTTCACGCCGGCTGATTTGCCGGTCGCTAATGAGCTTCCCCACCATGTTCAGGTATACAGGTTTCGAGGGCGAAGTATAAAACACCTTAGTGAAGCTGAAGCAGATCGCTAGTATGGTTCTTGTAGAAACGAGCCTGACGTGTGGTTCAATTATTACGTCCTATGCTTTTTATTAGACTTGATTATTTCCTTAACTCGTTATTATAACAATTAATTAAATTCAGTTTTTAATGATAATTATGTAAATATTTTATTAGACACTAGTTAGTTGCCTAGGCGTCACAAGTCACGCTTGATATAAAAAGTGGACAGTTTTATTGAATTTATAGGAACAATTAAAATAAAACTGCGATAAACTTTTAAGTTTGAATGAATTTACGTAATAAAAAAGAACCATAATAAAAACTTACTAGCAATATTTAATGTATGAATCTTAAAATACCTATACCTAACGGTTGAATATCGCGGACAAAATTTTTTAAATTATCTTTTATTGCATACTATTACATCAAACATACTACTAACGTGAATAGAAAAATAGAAACACATCAAATAGAAAAACCATCTTTTCGGTTTCTTTCGAAAAGATAGTTTTATTTAAAATGTCAAATATTCGCGAAAATCTAAGAATGTATTAAATATAATAACTTTGAACTGATTTAAATTCTACATGTATTTTTAACTCCAATCATAGATATTATATTAGATTGTTTTTTCTAACTTGCAAAAACCATGGCTCACGTGGGACCAAAGGTAAAAAAAGAAGGTCATAGTAAATATGCTACGTAAAATTTATCGAAATCATGAACAAAATAGTGGTGTCCGCAATCTATACATATAATAAAATTGTAACTAAGCCGAATCTGTACATAAAATATTTTTTGGAAAATCTTATTGAAATAAATATTATTAATTATTATCGATACAGAGGCCGAATTTATAGTTTTTAGAATTTTTGTCTGTCTTTCTGTCTGTCTGTCTGTTACCGCGTCAAAGAAAAACCACTGGAAGGATTTTGATGAAATTAGGTATGGTGATAGCTGGTTATCCGGGTCAACATATAGGATACTTTTTAGCGCGGAAAAAATCTCATTTCTGAGAAAAAATACAAAAACTGCAATGTATACTAATATGTAAAACCTAAGAATTTGGTTTTTGGCCATCTGAACGCGGGCGGAGCCGCGGGCAATGCTAGTTATACATAAATGTCTATTTGGTTTCTTCTAGGAACTCTACATTTTTTCTTTTGTAAAACGTGTATTTATCCTAATATGTTAAAAAAATGTTTCAGAACAAATACTCCCAGACAAACTATGGAATTTGGAGGCTACCAGTTTCCGAGCGACACACCTTCCTATCCTTCAGGACCTTGTTTCTATAGATATATAAAATCATTCGTTAAACATTTCAACTTGCTACCAAATATCCAAGTAAGTAGGTGACGCCTAAATTAATTTAATTTTGAATATTATTTTATTTTAACATGTCGTTGTTTTTTTATAATATACAGATTAATAATAATAATTTAAAAAAAAACTAAATACACACGTTTTGGAGTAACTCTATTGTAGTAGTAGGGGAGCCCAAGAGGGGATTTTTGTAGTTACTCAAGCGCGGCAGATTAACATAAAAGAGGTTACCTTGCACTCTATTGAGTACTTTCACCATAATATAAGTCTTCTATATAAAGGGGCGCGTCTAGGGAAGCCGATTAAAATATTTAAAAAATGTTTTGATAAGGTAGAAATACTTGAAACCGTCAGATTAAGGCGTGGTAGGCTAGTCACATCCTGAAAAGTGTCCAATTCAATAATCTGCCGATTTGCACAAGCCGAAGAGGAATCGACAAATCGAAATCGAAATAAATCAAATAATAATAATAATCCAATCAAATCGACTATAAAGTTTATGATGATTTTTTGCCTCTTAGGCTTGTGCAAATCGGCAGATTATTAAATTGGACACTTTTCAGGATGTGACTAGCCTACCACACCTTAATCTGACGGTTTCAAGTATTTCTACCTTATCAAAACATTTTTTAAATATTTTAATCGGCTTCCCTAGACGCGGCCCTTTATATAGAAGACTTATATTGTGGTGAAAGTACTCAATAGAGTGCAAGGTAACCTCTTTTATGTTAATCTGCCGCGCTTGAGTAACTACAGAAAATCCCCTCTTGGGCTCCCCTACTATAGGAGACTCGTGAAGAGTTTCTCTAAACACTTCCATGCTCCATCATTAGATTAGTTCGATGGTCTTATATTTTTGTAAATCATAATATATTTAAAAGCAGGTTGAAATTGACTTCCAAGATTTAATTATATTGACGCTACGTACACGTGACGCTAGTAAAGCGTATTAAAACAACAGAAACACAAAGGCGTAGCGCTTGTGTAATACATTGCAATTATATTTTTTTGCGATGGAATTAATTCGTATGGATAGATCTGAAATTCGGAGTTGACGCTGTCAATGTGTTCTGAGTTACAAAGTAGTATGCTGTTTAGATAAATAATTGTCTAATAGATTATAGGAGAATTCCTTAAATGAAACATAAATTATGAGAACAATAGGAATCAGTTACAACTTAATCGATGTTTAAGAGAATCTTTAAAAGATTATGTCCCATAACGGAAGGGCCAGCTGAGTAGTAAATACGTGACTTGAACGCGTAGTATTGTAATATAAAGATGTAGATTAGGACTATTGTATGAAAAGTGACAGTTTTGTAGATATAAATAGCTTTGAAAACAAGATTTTTTTTATAGTTGCCGTTTGTAAGAATGGAAATCCTACGCTTATGTAGTAGACATATAAATTATCTTGAATATTATTGCGTGCTTGCAATTACCGGGTAAATTCAGTTTTTTCTTTGACACCTAATAAATAAGATACACAATAGATATCTAATTGGATTCAAAATGAAGTTTCATGTGTAATAATTAACGGAAAACTCATTAGTAAACATATTACCTGTTGTGCACTTGGATACCTTCCGTTATTAAAAACAATTAAAAAATAACTAGCCAATATGAATTTATAAATAAGGTTTTATATACATAATAATATCTTCAATAAAAGTTTTAATCAATATTCCTCATGCGTCATTCACGGAACTTATTATTTTTTGCCTTTCTAAAAGTTTTTTTAGTTTTATAACTCGTACTTTAAGTTTTATATGATATTTTATTCCTATTATTTTTAAGGTGTACGTACTCCACACTACCGTACCACGACTCATACACAGATCATGTCTAGTCTATATTTGTGCTGAATTGCTAATTTAGTACACAGACAATTTATCTTATCTAATTCCGTCCAGCTGTTCTAGCGTGAAGGAGTGAAAAACATACATATACAACCTCTAGCATTTATAATAGTAGTCTAATATTCTAAAACGTTAACATTAAGTTCAAGTACATTTAAAAACTGTAAGCTTGTACAGTGGACACCGTATACCTATGTACTATGTACTATGACTCTACAAGTCTGTAATAAGGATAAAGTTAAAATAATATAAATATTAATGATCTTGTATCTGCGTCGAATAATTTGTATTATTTTACCTACAGTTTAAATTTAATTTAATATTATTAATTGGTTTAAGGTCCGCAGCTTAGTGATGTCAGTAAGGTTTTTCAATGATCAATGGTTCTTAACGTACATGCACACAAAGGAGAGAAAGAACTACACTGTATCATGTGATTTTGTAGTTATCGCTAATGGCCAGTATGTTAAACCAAACATACCCAAGTTTCCGGGTTTAGAAACGTTCAAAGGTAAATAAAAATCTTTGACAGAGATATTTAGATTAATTATATATTTTAGTACTAGTTACCTAGCTGGCGTATCGGCCAAAGAATCGTTATTGCGATTCATCAAGAGAATACAGATTGCATCCTTGTCACAATTCCTCGTGGAAATGTACGGTAAATATGTATTATGTGTAAAATTGTTTTGCCCAATGAGTGTAGTATTTTATATGTTACAGTCAAAACTATTTTTTAGTCAAAAGTAGTTTTGTAGTAAAGAGATTGGTCAAAATTAGTTTTTAATGCAGGCCTTGGTCAATAGCAGGTTTTTCTGTGCCCAGAGGCAGTGCTAAGACTGAATCCGGCACTAGTGATATCGTTAAAAACTCTTAAAAAGTTAAGGTAATGTAGGTTGAAGGTTACTCGGAAGAACTCTTTCTTTCTTTCTAAGTTGGCTTAGGTAACACAGGTAAACGTTAGAAAAAAAAATGCCTACAGTTAAAACAATTTTTTTTACTGTGACATATATAATATTTAAGTATACATTTAGTTTGTCATAAGACAATTATCAGTCACAAATATGTGTCATTTTAAAAAAAAAACACGAGATATAGCATAAAGCAAATCGCAATTGATATGAGGTAGTGATCACGCAAATGAGGGTTCATAAGTTATCTTTCACTAAGACATTGTAAAACATATAAGGGAACTTAATAATCGATCAAATTATCATTAGTACATTTTATGTTATATTAAATTATTTAATGTATTTACAGGGTCAATAATTCACAGCCACGATTATAAAGAACCAGAAAGATATCAAAATCGCAGAGTATTGTTGATTGGCGCTGGACCTTCAGGACTCGACCTGGCTCTACATTTGAGCAATTCTACTGCTAGATTACTTCACAGCCACCACTTATCATATAATCAGCCTGATTTTGGCAAAAATTTCGTTAAGAAGCCTGATGTAAAGACTTTTGTTTCTGATGGAGTTATTTTTGTAGATGATACGTTTGAGGAAGTAGATGACGTCATATTGTGCACAGGTTTATATTAATGTCTTTCTATTATTTTATACTTTTTATGTTGATATCAGATAAAGAAATCCATGAAATTTAATATATAAATCGATTTGTTACGTCTGTTTCGTTTTCATGTTTTTTATAAATAGGATAAAATAACCTCGAGGTTATATAACATATACAATTTTTAAAGAAAAGTTCACGCCTAAGGGTTTAATAATTAAACATTAAAGCAATTTTTAGGTAGGTGTACCTATTCTCAAAAGTTATTTAAAAAAGGTGTTGCTATGTAAATCAAAAAACTATTAAGTCTTATTTAAGCATAGTTTTTAGGTACAATTCTGTAAACGTAGGAATATGAGGATCTTCAGGGAAATTTCTTATATTCCTACGTTTTTCAGTATGATTAAAAAAATATTTTATCTTACAGGTTACGAGTTCTTACACCCGTTCTTAGATTCAAGCTCGGGTTTGACGTTATCAGGCAAATATGTTTTGCCTTTACATCAAAGTATAGTAAACATTAGACATCCTACCATGACTTTTATTGGAGTAGTCAAAAAAGTCATTACCCGGGTCATGGATGCTCAGGTAACTATTTAAATAATGTTCCTTTATGTAAGAATATTTGAAGACGCTTGAGATTTATCTGCGAGGCCGTGAGTTCGAGTCTCAGATAGGGCCAAACATCGTTAATGAGTTTTTAAGGTTTATATAGTATGAAGGTTGGCTGTGTATCAACTAACCATTCTCTGTGAATACTCATAGTTAAGTCTAAATAGAAAATATCTGATGTTTGTATTACCAGTGCATAATAAATAATAATAAATATGTTGGGACATTAACACTGTGAGCTTTGTGTTATGGATACCAGATAGTTAATACACTACACATATATAACTTTAATACATATACATTATAAATATAAACACCCATGACTACAAAGGAGTACAAACATTCGTGCTCATCACACAAAAGAATGCCTCAGCGGGACTCGAACCTGCGACCGCTGGCACAGCAAGTAGGGACACTACCAACTGAGATAAACGTTTCATCAATAATAGTTTATATAATTTAAGGCGGAATACATAGCATCTTATATTGCGGGTAAATTTAAATTGCCTTCCCAAGACGAGATGTTAAAAATGTGGTTGGACAAAGCTTACCGACTTCGAGTACGAAAACAGAAAATAACTGAAATCAATACAATTGGGCCAGATATGGTAAGCTCCCGAATTTATATGTTTATTTACGTTTATTATTTTTTACCTCAGACTATACTATGGAAATCACTAAATACAACAAGATTCATGATTATAAACCACCGGTCTGACGGTTCATAAATTATATATTTTTGCTGAAGTCTTTCGCCAGTTCTTTTCAGGTTTGAGACTTCCTCTTTCCAAACTGGTAGTAGACTCATATCGTTCAGTAAAAAAATGTAATAATTTAATGCTGACTATAATAAATTGATTTTGGATACCAGCAAACACATTTATTTTTGAAGTGATTTATTATAAAAAAAAAGTAATAGTTAAAATATTACAATTAACGTGATTGAGTAATTAATATGTAAATATATTTGATGATGATGATGTTCTCCTGGCCGATTCCGGCCACGGCGGCCAATCTCATTGAGACTAGCCAACTGCGCAGGAGATATTATAGTGCACAAGTGTACGCGCAGACACAAGTGCACTCTCTATTCCTGTCACTCTCATACTCCGGTGGGACGACTGCTCGACACGACCAGTGAGAGTTAAGGCGCAGGACCGACGACTTTACGTGCTCTCCAAGGCACGGGGGTGAAACACCGCCAACTTCCCAACTCCGGGCTGTTACTGAGACTTACTATACAGAAAGACTCAATAACTAAACTTGGTCCGACCCGGGACTCGAACCCAGGACCTCCGAGGAGTGTGCAGCCGTACATGCTAGCCACTACACCACCGAGGCAGTTCATTTATAATATCAATAGCATAGAAGAAAGCAATCTATCGATGTTGCGTCCATATTATTATTTTTAATTATACATTTAAATTAAATCACTTACACTCTTAATTCGTAATATTGTAACCGAAAATCAGCGTTGATCATTGCATGCGACCCCGCGTGTTTATATCAAGGCTGAGTGATCTTCCTTATTGTGATGTTACAGCAGATATCGTTTTATATTCATTTGTTTTTATTTAAATGTTTTTTTTTTGTGTCTGTGGCAATGTGTATCTCAAATAAAGTTATAACTATTCTATTCTAATAACTAACATTTTTTTATTCTTAATTAGTAAAATTTTATTAAGTTTAGTATTTACAATGATTTTTATTATTTTCAGGACCAATATTTTGCTAATTTAACCAAAGAAGCCGGTATCACGAGGGTTCCACCAGTACTCTCCGAGATAAGAGACTTCAATGCTCAAAATCGATTGGACGATTGGCTTCACTATAGGGAATATGATTTTGAAATAATTGATCCATATAATTACAAACGGTCCTATGCAGGGAGTCCACCGGAGAAATGCCCCGTTGAAGGTCAAGATGAATAAATATGAATAAATTAAAACCGGAATAATATTTATGCCGACGCGACGTTTGTGTGTGTTTAATACACCAAGTATAATTTATTTATTGTACAGATTCGTAGTTATTAGTAGGTCGTCGTCACTAAGTATTGATTATGTAATCTGTGGTTTACCCCAGGATAGAAACCATTTCAGTGTGAAGACACATGCCCACACACACAATTCACAAACTTTGGAATTAATACTAGTAGTGTGGATATAGGTATTAAATAATATGCTGCAGTATTTTAAAAATTCTAACGTTTAGAATATATGTAAGTAATATCTTATACATAAACTTAATCATTTTTACTATTTTTTTTAAAAGTATCGAGATATAGAGATTCAAGTTTGATATTTTTACTTTTATATTTAATAGGCTAATGGAAATTTATTAAATATGTAAGCAATAACGTTTAAATGTACTATTCCGATTTTGATCAAATTTGTTTCACGTGTTCATTATGACCATAGATTATATATTTGTTGTGATTAGGTACATTCTTACAAAAGCTCTGTAGCAGTATCTACAGTACCTACTCTATTATATATCAACGTCGTTTTTGTTATTTATATTTTTAGTAGCGAAAGTTGATAAAGTGTAAAAGAATTTTACTTTTTTTTCAAATAAATGAAATTATAATTGAATCCGATTTATAATACCTAATTAATGAATCGATGTACAAACTCAGCATTCTATTACATTATATGTATATAAATGCAAAATAAAATTGTATGATTAAGGAAATTTTAAGGCTAGCAATGCTCTCTATACCTCATCTCTGTAAGCACCTCCATGTTTTTTTAAATATCTCTCTCAAGATAAAGTGTTAACTAATAGTTACCATATTTTTCATAATACATAGATCATATAATGATTGTACTTATGTAATAGTTATAATAGTTATTTCTCAAATACCACACAGATAAGTTTGATGCCCAGTGTTTGGTAGCCCAGTGGTAACGCGCTCGCTTGGGAAACCGAGTGAAGCGAGTTCAAATCCCCAGTCTCGCACTTCTGATATTTTCGTATGCAAATCATTTCCAACATGATTACTACATGATTGTCTTAACGGTGGAGGAAAACATCGTGAGGAAACCTGCATGTCTGAGAGAACGTAGCAAGTTTTCAAAAGACATGTGAAGTCCACCAACCCGCACTTGGCCAGCGTGGTGGACTATGGCCTGATTCCCCTCGTATTGAAGGGAGGCCCGTGCCCAGCAGTGGGTCGTAAGAAAGGGCTGAATATAAGTTTGACGACAGATGGCAGCTCTGAAGATATTTGGTGTGTGTAATGTACTTACTGTGTAAATCCATTATTAAATAAGGAGACTTTGCAATTGAAATTAACAAATTACTTTATAATTAAGTACATCAGATTACTGTTATTTAAGAATGTAGTAGTAGTAATAGTGAAAATGTCAATAATAATAGACGTGCCACAAAATTTATATAATGTGAAATGTTTAAATTATGTAATGAAAATAAAAGGACATTATGTAAATGTTTTATTTTATTAGAAAAAATAAATATGCTATATGTTTAATGCTATGTGTACGTATTTGGCATTTGTGATGATGATGTTCTCCTGACCGATCTTGTTGAGACGAGCCAACTGCGCAGGAGATATTATAGTGCAGCGCGTGTACGCGCAGGCACAAGTGCACTCTTTATTCCTGTCACTCTCATACTCCGGTGGGACGATTGCTCGACACGACCAGTGAGAGTTAAGGCGTAGGACCGACGGCTTTACGTGCTCTCCGAGGTGAAACACCGCCAAGTTCCCATCTCCGGGCTATTACTGAGGCTTACTATACAGAAAGACTCAATAACTAAACTTGGCCCGACCCGGGACTCGAACCCAGGACCTCTGGGTGTGCAGCCGTACATGCTGGCCACTACATCACCGAGGCAGTTAGCATTGTTAGTTGGCATTTGTATAACGTTGGCCGTTGCCTTTACAAAGTGGTGTCGCTTAGATCATATACAGTGAGAACAAGCCTATATACTTATAGTAGATTTTTATTAATGTTATTTAAGAATGTACTTTGAAAATGACAATAATAATAGACATGCCACAAAATGTATAGTGAAATGTTTAAATTGTGTAAAGAAAATAAAATAAAACAATGTGTAAGTATTTTCTTTTATTACAGAACAAATTAATATGCTATGCCATGTATTTAATGCTTCGTGTACATACTAGCATATATGTATAACGTTGCATACACATAATGACATCGCTTAGATCATATTAAGTGAGAAGATACTTACCTAATAGTGTTTGATAAAGTCGATGTAAACCATACATGATAAAATAGTAATGAAGTCAAATGTGTACAAGAAATATTTTTTAAATCTATGATTGTTACATATTGTGTATGGAATATAGACTCCCAAAATAATCGTTGCTGAAATTTTTGTCTGTATGTCAGTTTGCCTGTATATCTGTGACCATTAAACGTAAAAAGTACGAAACTGATTTTAACTAAAGGTTGTGCGTGATAAGATAACTTATTACTCGGCTCAACATTTCGGTCGTCATTAGAAATTTACATGGCTAGCTAAACCTTAAGAGATACAACTAGACAATGTACTAGAAAGTTGTAGGTCTTAAAAATACCCACAGAAAAGTCCGAAATATCATATGTCTATCTAATATGGAACAGTGCAATAGGTAACTATTTTTATCTATTTAAAACGTACTGTATACGGACGCGGACGCACCAGAGCGAAGCGAGGGTAAGTATTTGAAATAAAAATTTAATTTAAAATAAATTTGCTAAATAAAGAACAAAAATATAAAATGTTCCTTAAAATATACAGGATCATTTTTAATTTACCTCAAACCTTTTGGGAATACACTATTTACAACATAACAACAACATCTGCAAGAAAGAAAAATAATATATCTTAAATTTAACAAAAATAAAAATGTTTTTATTGCACCTTCTCAACGGTAATAGTCCAGCATTACCAAAAGAAAGTGCGTGTCCGGTGGACGGAGAGGGGTGGAGGGGTGTAGTAAGCCGCGCTTGCTCATTTAAAGTTGGGCAAATGCTGGAACTTTAAATTTTAGAAGGTGCAAAAAAAATATTTTTATTTTTGTATGAAAATAAAAATTTAAGAAATATTATTTTTTCTTGTAACAGATGTTGTTGTTATGATGTAAATAGTATATTCCCAAAAGGTTTTCAGTGATTAAAAATGACCCTGTATATCATATTTCTACAGGTGTATACTTTATAGATAATATTATGTTATAAATTATAATTTACACTAATATTACAATGTGATATATTATTGCAAACAATACTTTTTTACTTAGGTACTAATTTATTCCGTTGTCTGACTTCTGTGGTAGGATCCTAACGAAATTTTCATTATCAATGACCTTGTAAACATAATTTCTATACGTATAAAGATTTTCCAGTTTTGCTACCATATCAAGACTGCGAATCTTGAACATAACTGGCGGCACCCTGTCTATGCCGGACTCATTCGTTAACTCGGCGTAATAATCGTCCTGTAAAAGGGCAAAAACTTAGTTGTTAGAGAAATAAACTTAAAATTTATTGGAGATTACAGGTTAATTATTAAAGTTATACCTATATTATCTTATCTTTTTATTCTTAAATGGTGTACTTACTTCTTTTTCTCCTAAGAAATGAATATCGGATAAGGGTCGTCCTTTCGATTTGATTACATCTACATGCTTCTGCCATTCTTCCAGCATTTCTTCTTTCGAGGGTAGTGTAAAATTACCTTTTATCAATGCTGTGGCATAACGTGACTGAAATATTTTTTGATTTAATACTTTCTCTTACAAAATATACCTACTAAAAACGTGTAATCTTTTCATTCGAAGATTGAAAATTGAAAAACTGTAAACAACTTTTAGCGTGATATATAAGTATGCCAAAAGTAACGTAATAAGTAATTTTAATAGAAAACACAGGTTTTTAGTTAAAAATATTTTTTCATTGTTTCATAGAATATACCTATAGCCACAAAATTCGGCCACGGCCACATATGCGCATACCTTACAAAGATGTGGCCGAATTTTGTTAATACAAATGCTCAATTCGCTCATTTAATCATCGTGCTATAACATTTTTGAAACCATAGGGAAAAAGACCAATGACGTAAAATCGATGATTTGGAGAGCCAATTCATCTTTATCAGAAAATGTCTAATTGAATAATTGAATTGCCTTGAATTATCATATCGTTAGAGTAAGAGTACATAATCGAATTTTCGAGGGGTAGGGTTATTGCTGATCTAAATACATATTTGTTTCGTGTTTTCAATAATTGCTTGTCATACCATGTGATAATTTTGTCGATTAACAAGGTCGTCAATTATGACGTCATGAGGTCGATAATTAATATGATCCTAATCGCTAATGATGAGTTTGTGTTTAATGTCCGGATTCTCTAATTATGTTTCTACAACATTCAACAATAATAATAAGTTGTCTGTATTACGATTAAATGCTACTAAGCTTATTTCTTTGGAATATTTTTCAAAATTTTGGGTTATGTGCCCTTTTAAGCAGTAATTCATTATTTTCCCATTTACATTTAGAAGAAAAAAGACCATAAAATAAAAATATCTATACTTTACCTGGGCATCTAAAGCAACGACCAAACAAGCGCGTACAGTGAGCCCCATTAACATCATACTAGGATGATGTATGTTTACCATGTATTTATGCAATGGCGTCACACTATGTGGAGCAATGTTTAATTCACAACTTTCATCCAAAAACGGATAATCAAATTCGTATCCTGAAAAATAATAAGTTTCAATTTAAATATAAAGATATATTTTTAATCTTCTTACCTTAGATAAGAGATATTCTTAATTCAAGAGTTAAATACAAAATATAGTATGTACAATAATAAAAAGAGATTAGATTAAATCTTTTGGACAAAAAATAATAATGTTAAGGTGTGACTAAATATGTAATGGCTAATAAATTGCACAGCCCAATAAGGTCAATAAGAAAAGAAGGTAAAAATGCTGAAAAAACACAAATATAAAAAATGCGTTAAATATACTGTACAGTAATAAATAATAACCAACCTGTACAGTAAATCACATCATCGATATCTTCATAGCTTCCGTCAACAAATCTAACACCGTGTTCTGTGAACTCCTTCACATCAGGTTTCTTTATATAATTGTTAGGAAAAGGTGTTTTAAAGTTTATTTTAGAGTGATAACTATGCACTAAGGTCTTCGAAAGGTTTACCAAATCAATAGCAATGTCCATACCAGAGGGACCAGCACCGATCACAAGGACTCTACGGTCTGTGTAGGGATCTGGTTCCCTATAATCGTGACTATGGATGATTGAACCTTAAATTGGAATTAATATTGTTATTTTAAATTATTCATTTAGATGCTAAATTTAAACAAAAACGTATTATTATTAATTTTCGTTCTATTAAAGCAGTATTCAAATTATATTAACACCTCCTTGTAAATTTCTAAGAAATTAATTAAATTTCTAAGAAAATGTAACGCCGGCGCTCGTTGAGGGATTAAGGGACACTTGCAGTAAATTCCTAATATGATTTATAATGTTCTAGATATGTTTAGTTAACGTCACATTGTAGTGTTTGATAATTGCAAAACATATTAAATATTTAAGACAGGCAAGTGGTCTTGCCTTCTAATATACTTGTATTTACACACAAACGAAGAGAATAAAATTTATAAGTTCAAACATAACTGTGACAAGAATTTCTAGTTTTTCGCTATTATAGAATAATTTTATGCTTCCCATTGATTATGGGCGTATTGTTTAAGTGAAAAGAAATAAAATAATAATAGTAACTTGATTCTAGTTTTTCTGCTAGAGTTAAGCAAGGAAAGAAAATCATATTAACAGACGTTTTAATTATGTAATAAAGAACATCATTATTATAGTATAAAATTATAAGTAGCGTGATCTCAATGTCAAGAGTACCTAATGCTTGTATGGTTACAAATTTACAATATAAAAAAATATCTATAAGTGTCAATAACATTGTCAACTTTTATTTTGATAATTCCATTTATATACCTAAGTAGTATAGACTTATGATTAGATACGGAGAATGCATTGTTTCAATTGCCATAATATTGTAAATTTTATTGAATTTCAACATCTAATTTGATACGGATGACATAAAATGTAGGTACTTTTAAATTGTTAAATATTGAAATTTATAAATAGCACAATTTGTCTTGGTATTTAACATCGATTTCAAGCTACAACTAGGTGAACAATTCAAATTATAATTTATCAACCGATGTCAAAAAGGAGGAAGTTCTCAATTTTTTTTTACCCTAATAGATTTAAAGTAGAATATCGTATCCCATAATATACATTATACATACTTATCTATGGGATAAGTAGCTTAAACACTATAGTTAAATTAATTTATTATGGTGTTTGGGATGAAAGGATATAATTATCATTTATGTTTATACATATAATCCATACCAATATTATAAACGTGAAAGTGTGTTTGTTTGTTTGTTTGTTTGTTTGTTTGTTTGTTTCTTTCTTTCTTTCTTTCGTGTCGAAACGGCTTGGCGGATTGGTGTGATTTTTTGTGTGGAGATAGTCGGAGGACTGGAGAGTGACATAGGCAACTTTTTACCGAGGGAGATTATCTCTTTCCCACGGGAAAACACGTTATAATACAATCCAAAAAATATTTATGATCAGAATTAGTTGAAACTTGGTATTAATGCTCTTCAATACAATTAATTAAATACGTGTTTTAGCATTTTTCGAAATTTTTTGTAGTTTTAGCGCGAGCAAAGCCGCGGTTTATGCTAGTATAAAAAAACATTATATGTACATACAATTTTAAAGTATTAGATATAAACAAATAGTTTTCAAACCTTTAAACAGTTCTTCTCCTGGAATATTTGGCATATGTGGCTTACTGTGATGTCCATTACCGACTATTACAAAGTCGAACTCTTCTTCGAACTCGTCACCACTTAATATATTTTGATACTTTACGATCCACACATTGTCTTTTCTTGTAACTAAATTGACTCTATGTAGAAACTAAAAATAAAATAAATATAATAAATATTATCTCCCTAAAATTTTATAAATAGTGTACTTTGTGGTTTCATTTTAGCTTTAGTTATTTAAAATTTATTAGCAAGTATTTAATTATTTAAACTAAAAGGTTATATCAATTGATTGGAGGAAAAACTTAAAGAAATAAAATTGGTACGATTAGTTTATATTATTATTGTTATTATGATTAACTTATCATATTGTAAATAAAATGAAATCATCATTTTAAATTAATTGGATAGTTATATATTTTGTAGAATAAATAATCATGTTGTGTCGATTGGTAACGTAAACGCTATTACGAGTATTATACTTTTACTACCTTAGTTATATCATCGTCGTTCATCTTTTATTCTACTCATCCATCTATTATAATAAAAATAATAAGATTTATTTACAACTAGCGTCTTGCCATCGCTTCGCTCGGGTGCGTCCCTTAGTACGTATACATAAATAGTTATTGTGAGTGTACCTTAGAAGAAAGATGCTATTGCAGATTTTTCTGTAGGCCTTTTTAAGACCTACAATTTTCTAATACATTGTTTTGATGTATTTCATCATCTCATCATAAGGTTTAGCCAACGTTAACCATATGAATTTCTAAGGACGACTCGATAGAACCAGTTTTTGGGTTTTCATTCGTGGGAATAAAAGATTTTCCTGTAGTAAAAGGTATCCTAAATGTTGATCCGAGTAATAAGTTTTAACAAAATATTAAATATGTGTATCGAACACATAAGGGCTAAGGCCCTCACGCGTTATGGGGAATGTTAAGACTTAAGGTATTCGTTTGTATTTTCTGTAAACTAGCCATATTAAAATATTTCGGCCAATTTCGTACCTATACTATAGGTTACTTATGTTATTCGTTATTGTCTAGGTAAGTAGGTGCCCTCCTTGTCGTGGTGGGGGGGCTCAGTAGTGCCCGGCAATACAGCCGGGCGCAAAGCCAAGAAACGCACAGGGAGGTGGCCCACTTCGGTGGGCGGCGGGAGGTGGCCCTCGTCGGAGGGCGGTGTACCATGCGGGTTGCTCCTGGTACTTCTCTGATAGCAGAGTGGACCTTGGAGATACCCCGTGGTTGTTGTGGTCTGCTTCGGCAGACCTGCCGTCGGGGCGTCGTAGTTGAATGCGTAAGCGATCCTGCGACTCCCCATTAAGACGGGGGAAGGCTTTGTTGGGTTTTAGTGGGTAGTACTGGCTTTACCGATGAGTCCCACACCTCGTGCGTAAATGCATTTCCCAAGTTTAAAAAAAAAGGTAAGTAGGTACTATATGTACCCAACATTTTTGTGCAGTATATTCAGAGTAAATAGGACGTTATAGACGAACAGACAATCACATGTTCCTATATGTACAAAACCTAAAGAAACAATTGTATTATAATTTTTAATCAATGAACGTAGACAATCCATGGCCTCGTATTTAATTTTATATATTTTCTTATATTGTTTTGTAATATTTACCTTTATGTGTTGTTCCAAATCAAAATGTCTCGCATAATCTTTTACGTAATCATAGTAAAGTTTCCAGCTTGGGAAGCTGGGGAATTCGTCAGGTATTGGGAAGCCTTTGAGTTCCATTGTTGCCTTTGGTAGATTTGTTCTAATAATTAAAAACACTTGTTAGCAAATGATGTTTAAAATCTCTTACTCAGTTTTATGATTTTTTTGTTTTATATCTTATCGTATTTTATTTTTTATAGTTAATTTTATTTAAATGATGTACAATGTAAATAAAATAGCAGAAAACACGAAGAACATAAACACGTAGACAGGTTATTTTTTAAATAATAACGCTTTTTACTTTTGTTGCAAAAAAAACCATTTGGAATATTTCATTCCACCGCGTCGTACCGTAGTTACTAAAACCTTATATGCCACATTTCAATTCAGTAGGTGGCACGTAGGTGGCACTGACAAACATAAAAAACTCTTGTCCTGAGTTTGATAAGATATCGCGTTGCTACCTGAATTACCCAGAACAGATTTCGATTCGCCAGATTGGAATCTTTCTCAATTTTATTTATTGGATAGTTTTTCCTATGTACGTATATGTGCACCAACTTCCGGCGTAAAAGCCCTTGGAGGAGTTTTATTGCGTACCTGATGATTAAACTGGCAAAATTTGACTAAAGCGACATGAACCATCGACGTAATTTTCGTCTTGTCTATATTTATTATAAGATCAACACATTTGAAAGCTCTGTTGATCAGTCATCAAACAACATATTGAGGTCTTCTTTTGAATCAGATATTCTTAACACTTCCTGCCTTGCCATTATTTAGGCTTCTACCCCGACTTAACTTGGTGAGGCTGTGAGATATTGGGGATGCTGTTGCTGGTTGGGTTAGTACTTAAGGAAGATTTTCTATAATTGCCAGACTTCATTTTACACGCTGCTTCTAACTTCCGGTATATATTTTCGTGTTTGGTATATATTATTTGAGGTATCTTACAACTCTGAGCCAGTAAAGGGCTTTTACTATTCTAATTCGATTGTTCTTGTAAATGGTTTCAAATCGTGCTATAATCGTGATAATGGATGACAATTTTATATTTTATTGCTTTATTAAAACAGCAATTTATAATACTTCTTACCTCAAATGCTTGTACATGCTAGTATGCACTGGCATACCGTTTTCATCGACTCCAACCCTTGGGTCATATCGCCAAGTGCCTCCAATGTACCGCGTAGATTCAAAAACTTTAAAATTTATGCCTTCGTCTTTTAAGTACCTAGCTGAGGCGAGCCCGGCGATCCCAGCACCTATTATACATACTCGAGGAGTTTTATTGCGTACCTGTTAATGGAAAGTTATAATTAGCCTTATCTTAAGCAAACATGGAAGATTGAGTTCAACATACCTATGTATTGTATATTCTAACTTTTAAGAAAAACAATGGCAATCTGCTTAATATTCGATATACTGGCGAACACGAATGTTTAGATTGTTGTAGTTAACGTAAGTAAAGTTTCATCTGTTTGTATTCGTGTTAAGTTAGTTTATGCTCGTTTAGTATTTGACATGTGATTTTAATTTTATTTTTTTAACCTACATATGAATTCTGTTACTGTTGATTAGCTATCTGTTTTTTTTTGTGGTTTTAGATATGTATTTTTGGTTTCAAAATGTTGAAGTGCCTAAAACTTAAATTAGCTCAATGTAAAGATCAACTACTCAGGTTTATCTTGAATAGTAAATATTGATAACAAATAAATAATAGCAGATAATATTAAAAATAATTATATTACAATTTTATTATAACATACTTTTAAAAATTTTTTTTAATTGTTAACGGAACCTCATCATTTTTACTAATACGTATGAAAACACTATTTTTCCTATTTTTCTACATTAGTGTCGCTTAATATTTTTTTTAATATAATCGAATATTGGTGATATAAAAACCATAGTTTGCTATGATTATGAAGATGTATTATAAAGTTCCTCATTTTGTATTACATAAATGTCAGTTTCGAAAGCTCCTTAAAGAAACAACCTTAAAATTGACACTAATGTCGTTTCACTCGTTTAACTAAATATTAGTCTATACCATCAATATATATATATATATATATATATATATATATATATATATATATATATATATATACATACATACATACATATACAGATTAGCGACTCGCTAATATTCGTATAAAATTTAAGTAACTAGGGAGTTACGTTTTAATGGTGAGTTTAGATTTCTCAAAGATGAGATAATTAAGTAAAAAGTATCCTTTATGTTGACCCGGATAACCAGTTTTCATCATACCAAATTTCGTCAAAATCGGTCAAGTGGTTTTCTCGTGATGCTTTCCGTTCGTAGACAGACAAACGAAAATTCTAAAAACTATAGATTCGGCCTCTGTATTGATAATAATGATTATTTCAATAAGATTTTCCAAAAAATATTTGATGTAGAGATTCGACTCACAATTTTATTATATGTATAGATTTATTAGGTTAACACCCAATTTCGGTGTTTCCTTTGTATCCACAAAACCCGTTCGTTCATAATATTTATTTGTAAAGTTTTACAAATAATTGTATTAGTTTTTATAATAAGAAAAAGTGATGTAGGTATTTAATTGAATATTTGTAGTTTTTTTGTATTATACTATGTACTAAAGAAAATAATAAAAAGTAAAATAATTAAGGAAGCTCTGTAAATGCACTTCAAGTAGATACTTGTCAATAATAATCGGCAACTTCACATTGTTCGCTCTGTAGACGTAGAGTGTAGACGTCAGAGTTCAACTTCAGACGATAGCGTTATTGAATTCCGAATTGGAAGTTGACACTTGACAGATATTGTTTAACCTTTAATTCAATATTTATAAGGATTTTTTTATACTTTAACACGGAATTGAATTGAATAAATAATTAAATCCTGAAGTGGTAATTGCCACACTTGTTTTCAATTAGAAAATTTGTCAATTTAAATCAATTGTGAAGTTGTATTTAACGATAGGTAAATGATAAATAAGTATCTACTAATTATTATGCCATTTACTCACCATTTCCTTTCGATAACTTCTATAAGGGCAAAAATAAGTTCTTTGTTCTATACACTGGTGCTCAAGAAGATTATTTATTTAAATGTTTAACATTAATTTTCCGCGGATCAAAAACAAGACTTTTACATAAAAGCTAGTAGCACACTAACGCGACGGTGATCTTTTTTGTCTTGCAAAAATATAGTCGGCACGGCATTGATAGTATTATCATCATATTAAATGTAAATATTTATGATGCTCGTGCGTTGTGTATAGTCATGCGCGTATCACAGACTAATTATCGAAATCGTATAGGTATAGTATTATATCGTATACTTACATATCTATACTTATAATAAAATTCTAACAGCCGAATCTGTACATAAAATATTTTTTGGAAAATCTTATTG
Organism: Brenthis ino; assembly: GCA_921882275.1. Taxonomy (NCBI): domain Eukaryota; kingdom Metazoa; phylum Arthropoda; class Insecta; order Lepidoptera; family Nymphalidae; genus Brenthis; species Brenthis ino. Next base: position 16,077,907 of record OV170227.1, on the reverse strand, counting down.
AAATAGACATTATTATCGATACAGAGGCCGAATCTATAGTTTTTAGAATTTTTGTCTGTTTGTGTGTTATCGCATCACGGAAAAACCACTGGAGGGATTTTGATGAAATTTGGTATGATGAAAGCTGGTTATCCGGGTCAACATATAGGATACTTTTTCCGGGTCAACATATAGGATACTTTTTCCGGGTCAACATATAGGATACTTTTCATTGCGTGAATATATCTCATTTCATGATGAAGTTAGCTGATAACTGTCTCCGGTTCTCGTGAAAGCTCAACTATATTCAAAGTAGTTTCTTAAATATTCATAGATCTATAACACGTGTTTTATATTAGTGGAGATAAAAAAATTACTATATACTTATTCATTTTTATTAATTTATCATTCCTTTTACAAACAGAGAATTGTGATATATGGGATAAAAACTTTAGCTATTTTTGTTCTGTTACGCCAAATAAGTATAACTTCTTACGTGCGTACAAAAGTACACTAACATGTTTTAACGTAAATTAAACCAACACTATATAATTATATATTTGACCTGTAAACATTCATCTTCATACTCTACCTGATAAAAAATGCTGTATGTCTATTAAAAGATAAGTTAGTATTAACAATAATTTGTACTATAGATAATATTCGTGTTTAAATAAACTTCGATTACTAATTATAAATAAAACACGTTTTATCACACAGAGTATGAAGATGAATGTTTACATGTCAAATATATAATTTTATAGTGTTGGTTTAATTTACAAGATATTTAATATTTGTTCAGATAAATATATATATTACCTGTACATTTACAGAAAAGCGCGAGATTGATTTGCACACCGGGTTCTATAACATCGAAGGTTAAAAATAAAATAAAAAAAAACGTGTTAGTGTACTTATGTACGCACGTAAGAAGTTATACTTCTTTAGCGTAACAGAATAAAAATAGTTTAAGTGATATAAAAAAAAACTAAAGAGGTAATTTCTTGTTTTACTTAAGGGTTTTAATTAGAAAAAAAATGAAAACTGTATACTTTTGTGTCACTTAACCGGCAAATATGATTGTTCTTCGCTCTAAATCTTCGCTAATACGATGACTGATATAAAAAATGTAAAGTAAAACTAAGGATACATAGACGGATAAAAACAAAGAACATAATGCTGTATTTAAGTAAAAAGCAAAGGAGCTATTGTGGATAAGGCAAATGCTTCTATTTATGGTCATAGTTCAAGTCAAATATGTAGACTCTAAAATCGACACTTTAGTAAAAAATCTCAATCTTTGGCCTACACTTTACGTTAATTCGTTTTGGAAAACCATCACCATAAGAATAATATTTTGTAGTAAGTAGTACTCTCGGCGAGGGCTCAAAATACCATGTCAAAATTTTATTTTCAAAGTAATTTAAAATGTTGCATGGGATATTTGTGTATTCATACGAAATGACATTATCTGGATTAGCTTTGTTTAGAACGTAATTTAAAAGATGACTTTCTAAAAAAATTACATACAAGTGTGAGTCGGACTCGCCCACGGAGGGTTCCGTACAAATCTGTAGAAAATCGGTTTAACTATAATTTTTAACTTTTTTTATTTTTGGGATTTTTTCTTCTATTTGTGCTGTAAGACCTTGCTTTTTGCCAAATTTCGTGATTCGAGGTCAACGGGAACTAACATATAGGATTTCGACTCAAAACTTATAGGGTACTTCCGGTTGACCTAGAATTGTCAATTTTGGTTAAAAGCAAGGTCTTACAGCACAAGTAAAGGGAAAATTCCGAAAAATAAAAGATGTTTAGGTTTTTTAAATTTTTAATAAATATTTCATTTAATATAATTCAAGGATAGTAAATATATGAAATGATGTCAATTACTTATAAAGGTTTATTTATTTATTCGTTTGTATGTAAACATTAGACAATAAACTATGAATATATTTAAAAAGAGAAATAGAATGCTATAGTGTTCCTATGTAAATAGGCTAATTTATTAACTCAAATTAACTGAGTCACGACTAAAAGTAAGCAAGATATGTATGTTCATTTCACTTATTAAAAATATTTTTAAATAGATACGTACCTTTACAATATCTAATGCAAATATTAAGTTCACTGTTACACTCAAAGTACAAAATACGAATCTAAGAATCATTTTTCCAATAATAACTGATTAATAAAAATGTTCAATTACTTAATTAAAGTTCCAGTTCTTGTACGAAAACAGATAATACTGAGGTCCTTGAGGTTACTTCAATTATTATATAGTCGACCTTTATCGTAATGACCTATAAGGGTGATTACAATGGGAAACTGCTTTCTGGTATTTATTATTTTATGTATTATAGTTACTATAAAGTACTCCTAAATAATCAACGTACCTACGATTAATGCGTGTGTGGAATAATCTGAGAAATATGACTGGGATGTAAAAAAATAAAATGTATAGACAAACAGCAATACACCCTTTTTTACATGCTTTCTTACTTTGTTACACTATGAGATAATATATATACCTATTACTCAATTTTTTTTTGATTAAGTAGTATATTCTTGAAGAAATTGTCAAGTTGTACTTTAATGTATGTTGTAATTATTCGTGTACAGTCGGCCTGTATTTACATAATATATTATGTAAATATAAATACATAAGTTATCTCAAATCTTTTCGTATGTATATTTTTTATTCAAATAAATATAAAATGTGACGCGTTATGCTTCAAGTCGGCCATCCAGGCGAAAATTAGATTCACAAGGGGCACTCGCCTCTGACAACTGTATTATATTCTAAATTGACCATGAAAAAGAATTTTTATCAAGTTCGCCCCAAATCGGAGAGTACAGACAATACACAAGAAAAAAAGATATATTTATTTCTTATAACTTAGTAAATTATCTATGTTGTAGCTAACTTAATTTATGAAAATTGACCAATTTAACTTTAGTGTGTTTGTATAAATATACATATTTAAGAAATGGATAATCTTAGCAGGACACTTACATCAAAATAAAAAAAAACGTTTATAGACGCTTAACTTGGGTTCGTCCCTAGCTTGATTCCCCATACAAACTTTCATCCCCATTTTCACCTTAAAGGATGATTTCTGGGCTTTCTTGTCACCAAATTTCATCTAAATCGGTTCAGTAGATCCAGAAATCACTCGGGGACAACGTCACAAACTCACAAACTTACAAACGCCCAAACTCATAAACTTTACCTCTTTATAATACACTAGCAACTCGCTCTCGCTTCCCTCGTGTTCGTCCCCAGCTTGATTCCCCATAAAAATTTCATCTCCATTTTCACCCTCTTAAGGGATGACTTCCGAAATAAAAAGTATCCTATGTCCTTCCCAAGGTCATAAACTATCTTCTTACCAAATTTCATCTAAATCGGTCCAGTAGATCCCGATATTACTCCCTGTAACGTCACAAACTCTCTAACTTTACCTTTTTATAATGTTAGTATAGATACATAATTAGCATAGCTAAAAAATTTAATTTAAGAATATCTAAAAAAAATCTCAAAATACATTGATGTAATTTTTTTTCATATACTACATCAGCTAACCCTCACGTAGATTAGCCAGATGAACTTAGAGGGTGCTATGAATCACCGCCCATTCATTCACGAGGATTCCGACTTGCTCTATATTTAATTCTTGATAAATTTTTATGAATAAAATATATCTTCTGTAGATCATGAAATCATTGATAATATTTAGAGAAATTTAGAAATAAGAGAATTTATAAAATTAAATTATTATATTTTTTATTGAATTACATTAAATTTCTTCATGTAAAACTCTATTTTCTTAACATAAAATGTATCATACCAAATTTCTTCTCAATTTACGTAGTATACAAGTAAGTAATATATAAAGATAATTTTTAAATCTAAATTAATAAAAATCCTAACACTATATTCAATATTGGCATATTAAATAATGATCATGTTCGGTTATATCAAAGTCCATGCACTATTGTATACGATATACCGATATCTGTCAGTATCATATAAATCTATCGACTAGTGTCTGCATACTAACAGATTTTTCATTATATTTCTATTTACTTTTAGTAAGGCAAAAAGCCAAATTACTCATAGGTACGAGTATGTCCTGTACAAGTTAAAATTATTTCAGTCAGCTCAACGATTAGACAAAGAGATGGATAAAAATTTAAAACTAGGTTGTTCGAGGGCTTCCTAAAAACAATGAAGTTACTACTTAAGTAATTCTTAGTTAGATTAATTTTAGAACCTCATAAGAAAATAATTAAAATAGTTAAAAAGCTATCCATTTTTGGGCTTACAATCTGTTCAACTCTATCGTATTTAATTATTGTCAATATTTTACAAAGTTAAGAATTAAAGCGTCAAGGAAAAATTAGAAGTAGGTTAAAATTGACTTCAAAGAAATCATTAAATACCTATTTAGTTACAAAGTAGCATTCACATGCAAATGTATGTATATGTAGCTGAAGCAAAAACTAAGCTCAGTCTCAGTCTAATGTCTCTCCCGATATTCGTATGGGGAAATACCAGTTTGATTAAGTGTTATCAAACTGGAATGCCACCGTAACTCAATGGCAGGATGCTTGGTGTATTAAATTTTCTGTTAATTGATAAATACTTGACCACTCACGTGTATAATCGAATGTTCATACACAGTTTTATTTAGACCCAAAATAGGCCTTATTGCAATGGCTTAGGGCTTAAAATTACAAATACTAACCGTCTCTATATAACAGGGCTCATGTCGACAGGTGACCACGGCGATACAGTGATTTGATGGAAATGGAAATTTGATTTTATATTAATAGCTAACTACCAGTATAAAGATTTTGACGTCATTTTTATTCGGATTGAAATCAAAATAAACAAAAATATCAGACAATTCTTCTGTTTTTTTTTCACCTGGGAACATATTATTATTATTTTTATATAAACACATATTCGTATTTGCTAACTCAATAACCGAAAATGTCGTTTCATATTGTTCATATAACATATCAAGATATTTAATGTCGATTTTGTTTCTTGTAAAATGTAAATATGTTGGATATTAGACGAGACGACCAATAAGCGCTATCTCATAATAGAGTATCTGTAAATAAATAAATTCAAGCTATCAAATTAATATAGTATCTATAAAGATTAAAGTTAAAATCCGCTTGGTTTTACCAGTAGTACTTGAAAACTTCTTGTCTTCACCATCAGATCAGTTCTATAGTACCAAATTGTTGTATTCAGATTCCGCACTCCTTAATAGAAATAGGAAAACAAGCATTGGGTTACTTTCATTCAGATTACCTTAAAAAAGATAACATGAATAATTTAATAAATATGTTGGGAAATTAATACACAACACCACCTATAGTTCCATGGTAAGTTACGAGGCTTGTGTAGATACCAGATAGTTAATACACTACACACACACACACACACATATATATATATATATATATATATATATATATATATAACTTTAAATACATACATATTATAAGTATGAACATCCATGACTGGAGTACAAACATTCGTGTTCATCACACAAATAAATGCCCCCAGTGGGACTCAAACCGGCGACCGCTGGCACAGCAAGTAGAGCCACTACAAACTGAGCCAAACGTGTCGTCAAATAAAAAATATTTATAAACTAACTAGCACTTCCCCCGGCTTCGCCCACGTTCACACTACTAACACAAAAAGTAACCAAACTCTTCGGCTTTATATAATACCTAACAATTTGATATATATGTTTTTCAGATAAAAATGTTTATAAACTTTTGTTCTAATTATTAAATATAAAAGTAGGGCAAGTGAGAATTTGACTCGCAAAGTGAGGGTTCCATACCGCCGAATATACACTAAATATAATATTTAGATTGCAATTACAATGTTTTAGATTTGTGGATTTAAAAGTTACTCATATTTTTTTACCGTCTAGAAAAGAACTGTTTGCATTTGCAGGCTGCATATGGCTGAAAGGATGTTTTTGCTTTATAGCTAAGAACACTCTGGATCAATTCACCTTTCAAACAAAAAAAAAGTAAATTAAAATCAGTTCTTCCGTTCGGCCCTATGATGCTACAGACAGACAAACAGATACAAACGTTAAACTTATAACACCCCTCTTTTGCGTGGGAGTAACCTCCCAGTAAGCAGTAAAAAAGTAGCATTCAAATTTACGAATTTTCCGGTGGATTTAAAAAAAAATTATTCATACCTGATCAGTGATCCTAAAAATGTTGCCCTGACAATTACGAACACAATGAATCAGAAATCGGCCGAGGCGATCTCAAGTGATGCTCCGTCTTACAAGGGCATTTGTTTGATTTTTATATTGGTACTAGCATTGCTCGCGGCTCCGCCTGTGTTCCATCTGACCAAAGACTAAATTCTTAGGTTTTACATATTATCAATATACACTTACATTGCAGTTTTTGTATTTTTTCTCAAAAATGAGATATTTTTCGCGGTAAAAAGTATCCTATATATTGACCCGGATAACCAGCTATCACCATATCAAATTTTGTCACAATCCCTCCAGTGGTTTTTCTGTGATGCGGTAACAGACAGATAGACAAACATTCTAAAAACTATAGATTCTGCCTCTGTATCGATATTAATGTTTATTTCAATAAGATTTTCCAAAAAAATCTAAGGTACACATTCGGCTTAGTTACAATTTTATTACGTATAGATGTATAAATTTATATAAATAGTGTAGGACATGGAGAAAAATGTGAACATATACTAAATCTATACTATAATAAAAGAGTAGAGGTCGAATGTCTGTACATTTCAAAGAAATGCTAAAAACCGAGTCAGGGCGATGTAAGAAGACAAATAGAACAAATCCAGTTTTTTTCAAATTGTTTGTTTCTCTGTCTGTTTGTCTGTTTGTACGGGCTAATCTCCGAATCTATTGGACCGATTTGAATTAAATTTTGCATGGTAGTACCTTATATCCCTGGGCAACATCTTAGATACTTTTTATCCCGGAAAATTATATAGTTCCCGTGGGATAGTTAAAAAAACTATAATAACTTATACAGCTTAGTACACAAAAACTACTGATTTGATTTTAATAAAACTTTACAATAATATAGTTCATACGTGATAATAACAAATCGGCTACTTTTCATCCCGGAAAATTAAAGGGACGGATATATATAGTCTGTGCGCGCGTGCACAAACATGGTGGACTAAGTAAACTTCGTCAATTTTAATTAAATAATATAGTCAAAACTAATTGAAAAGTGCTTATATCGCAGTGATATTGTTTTATTATGTGTAGTTTTGATAAAACGAAACTTTTCAAAGTGTAATTAGGCAAACTTAATGGATTTTAAATAACATTTGTGACTGTAAACAGAGTGTACGTTGTAAACGCGTAGGTATGCGCCACGTAATGCACGGCGCTTAATACATTTTTCTCAGATCCTATTATTTACCTAACAACGAACAAACAATATATTTCCGTTCTGCTATAATCTCCAGTGTCATTATCATGAATAACTATTGTAATACATGCAATAAACATATTAAATCAGCGGAAAAAATTAAATGTGCTTATAGTAATTGTTCAAAGCAGTATCACTACATATGCGCAGGTGTGACAGCCGATCTTAAGAAACATAATACATGGAAATGTTCGAGTTGCAAGGAAAAGTTAATAAAATTAAAAGATACCACAGAGGCTTCTATGAGCGGGTCGATTGGAAACGACATAAGTAATTCTATAACACTGAGACGCCATCAAACATCAGGCATGTCGCAGCGGTCTAGGGAGCCTGGTGAGTCTTTTGATCTACAAACTGAGATTTTAGAAGCTATTCGGAATGATTTACCTGGTATTATTAAGGGTTTTATATCGTGTGAGTTTACAAACTTAAAAGAGAGCCTAAACGAGATCGAAAAATCAATAAAATTTATCTCGGCTCAATACGATGATGCCTTGAAGACCATATCATCGATTAAAGAAGAAGTAAGCGGCTTAAAGAAAGAGAATGCCTCACTGCGCAATAATTTGAAGGAGTTACAAGGTACTGTAAACTCACTAGAACACGACTTAAATAAGCATGAACAATGGGCACGATTACAGAACCTTGAAATTCTAGGAATTCCTGAAAGTAAGAATGAGTGCTTACCAGAACTAGTACAAGAAATAGCTCTAAAGTCAGGCGTAAATATTAGTGACGGCGAGTTTGAATTCGTTCATCGTGTACAGCCAAGGAAATCATCAAGCGGGAAACCTCGCCCCATAGTAGTTCGTTTTAAGTCTCGACAAAAGAAAGACTCATTCTTATCGTCTGTGCGTAAGTGTAAGAACTCCACCAGTGACCTTGGAATACCCGGTCAGTCTAAATTTTTTTATGTTAATGAGCATTTAACACAACGCAATAAAAAACTACTTTTTTATGCAAAGCAAGGGCCAAGGAATTCAATTATCTTTATGTATGGACAAAAAACTGTCGTATCTACGTGAGAAAGAACGAAACATCTCCTCATATACTTATTACAAGCACAAGCGACCTCCTAAAGATAGTATAAGTAAAAAATGTTACATTAATTACCTTTGTTTGTTTACAGTATTGATATTATATAAGTTACTTAATCAAAAACTAAATATTGTGTATGGCAAGCGGCTATCCATTATTGTAAGTTATAATTTTTATTCATATACACTATACTTATTATTTTACACAAAACACTCAACATATATTACACATAACACATTTAAACATAAAAATAGTTTACGGTTAATGAACAGCATTTTTATTTGTTATCATTGTCTGGTTTTTATTTATTTACAATGTTTTATTTATTTACTAAACGTAAATACAGTTTTTTCCAACCATGGAAAGTGTGGATCATAAAACGTTAACAGTATTATATCAAAACGCCAGGGGGCTACGTACAAAAACGCGCGAGTTTTACAATAATGTCATATGTTGTACTAGTGATATTATTACTATTACAGAATCTTGGCTTTGTGATGGTATTCTGGACTCGGAGCTTTGTCACTCAAGGTATGATGTGTTTCGCCATGATCGTGGCGATGACAGAAGAGGCGGAGGAATATTAATATTGTGTTCTAACGTGTTGAATGCGCGACATCGCCCTGAGTGGACTCAAGATGACCTTGAATGTCTATGGTTAACTATTGACCGCAAAACCTTAAAATGTATGTATAACATCCACTTGGCAACTATTTATATACCCCCCGATGGAATGTTACCTTCGCGTATTAATATATTTACAGATATGTTAAAGAATGTCGTTTTTAGTAATCCGGGCGACGTGTTTATAATTCTTGGAGATTTTAATCTTCCATGCATACGCTGGACTTCTGAAGGGCCAGTTATATTAAAAAAGGGTACAATTGAAGTTCAGGACTGTGCCGTTAATTTATTAAATATAGCTAATTTTTTAGGTTTGAAACAATATAACTCAGAGCTGAACTCTAGCGGTAACACACTTGATCTTATTTTTTGTAATTTTGAGGTCGAGGTCACTAGGTCTTTAAATATTATGGTCGCGGAGGATGAATATCATCCCACTTTATCTATTGACATTACAGATGTAATAGTTCCCTTACTTAATCCTAAAGTAAAGTATAAATATTTATACAACATGGCGGATTATGAAATTATACGTGAAAATTTAAGATCTTTTGATTGGTCATTCATATTAAGTATAGCATCATTAGATGAAGCTTTGGCTAAATTTTATGAAATTCTTTATGATTTAATCGATAAATATGTACCTAAAGTAGTTATACATGATAAAAATATATATCCTATATGGTACAACAGGTCTTTAATTCATATTATTAATGATAAACGTAAAGCACACGCTGACTGGAAAAAATATGGTAACATTATTGATTATGAAATATTTTCACTTTTAAGGAGACGTTTTAAAATCTTAGAAAATGAACTATTTCAAAAGTACATACAAAATACCGAAAATCTTATCAAAATTAATCCTAAACATTTAAATAATTATATTAAAGATAAACGTAAAATTAAATGCAATTACCCTAGCGCTTTGGTTTATCAAAATAATATTCATTGTAGTGAAGATGATATATGCAGAGCTTTTGCAAGTTACTTTGAATGTATGTTTCAGCTACCACTAAGTCAATATCCGTTGTGGAGCTTGGACTCTTCAGAATCATCAGAAATTACGTCGAGCTTAAGTGTTGATACTGAGATGGTGCGTACCTTACCAGCTTAGACGTCAGTAAAGGTCCCGGTAGTGATAACATACCAGCTTTATTTGTCGTAAAGTGTGCTGATGCTCTCGCAGAGCCGTTATGTCTTATCTATAATAGATCTTTTATGCAAGGTTATGTCCCAGCAATATGGAAAGAAGCACATATTATACCCATACACAAAAAAGGGCTGAAGACGAAAATCGAAAACTACAGACCTATTTCTATACTTAATACTTTTAGTAAATTACAAGAACGTATTGTATATAATTATATGTATCCACATATTTCAAAATTTATACCTCAAGAACAACATGGGTTCATGAAACGTCGTTCCACTCTTACTAATCTATCCGTTTTTACTGGTGATATTTTACGAAGCATGGGCGATCGCATCCAAGTGGATGTTATATACACGGATTTTGAGAAAGCTTTTGATCGTGTAGATCATATAATACTACTTCAAAAACTCTTAGCCCTTGGTATCAGCGGTGATCTTCATCGTTGGTTTGAATCATACATATCGAATAGATCTCAAGCTGTTGTAGTCGGTAGTGGTAAATCTAATCTTATTAGGGTCCCATCTGGCGTTCCTCAGGGGTCATTACTAGGTCCGCTCTTGTATGCTCTTTATATATATGACATAGGTAAATGTATTAAACACTCTAAATTTCTTTTATATGCTGATGATGCGAAAATTTACAAAACTATAAACTCACCTGATGATTGCATTTTGCTTCAAAACGATTTAAATAGACTCTCACATTATCTTAAAGCAAATCGTATAACAGTAAACGTTGATAAATGTACTCACATCTCTTTTACGCGAAATAAAAATGTAATCAAAACAACATACAATATTAGTAACACATCAATAAAATCAGCAACTTCCATTAAAGACCTTGGCGTGACATTGGATAGTAAATTAACATTTTCTGAACACATAGACTTAATCAGAGACAAAGCATATCAAAATCTTGGGTTTGTTTTACGTGTCTCGAAACCTTTTTCAGACATTAATACTTTCAAAACGCTTTATTTTTACTATGTTCGGAGCGTATTAGAGTATTGCAGTCCCATCTGGAATCCTCAATACGTAACATACATTGAGACAATTGAAAAGATTCAGAGGAAATTTATACGCTATCTTAACTATCGTACTAAAGAACCTAAAACAGACTATATTGCATCTTGCTTACATTATAAAATGACCACTTTAGAAAGACGTAGAACTATGACCGACATGATGCTGTTGTATGACATTTGTAATGGAAACATAGATAATCCTTATCTTATTACAGAAACCTTGCAATTGTGTACCCCACAAAGGCGCACAAGGCACACTAATTTATTTCATGTACCTTGTCATCGTTCTAACTACAGTAGAAACTCAGTAACTCATAGACTGCCTCAACAGTATAATAAATATTTCTGTAATGTTGATCCATTTAGTAATTCTAGAGGAAGATTTAAGAAAGCTATCATTAAAGAACTTAATAAATAACACACGCACATATGTGCGCACACACAACACACACGAACACACACGAACATACACAAACACACACGAACACACACACATGCACACGCACCCGCAGCCGCACCACTAGTCATAAATAATGAATGGCCGTATCATCATTGTTAGTGTTCTTTCTATTATTATTTTTTTTCTCATTTTTTGTTTTGCTCCTTATATAAATGCATGGTTTTTTTTTTGCCTTTTCTTAAATAAATGTAAACTTAGTCTACCTTTCTATATTGCCTAAATAATGTAAATCCGTAATTGGCTTATGTAAGGTTTTAGTTTTGTACTTACAATTTTTTTTGTATGTAGCTGTGGATTTTGTTTGAATAAATAAATAAATAAATAAATAAAATTAAAGAGATGCCCGTGGGACAATCAAAAATCTATAGTAACTAATACAGCTTAGTACACAAAAAGTACTGATTGGATTTTGATGAAACTTTACAAGAATATAATAGGTCATACATCAGAATAACAAATGGCTACCTTTTATCCCGGAAAAATGTACGGTTCCCGTGGGATAGATGTTTTCGTTTATTTGTAACGTATTATGTACACAAAATAGATCCCAAAACACTAGTTATTAAAAAAATTGTCTGTTTGTCTGTATGTCTGTTTGTCTGTTTTTGTATGCGCGTTTCACGCGAAAAGTAATGAACCGATTTCAACGAAATTTGGTGAAGTGATAACTTATTAGTCGAGTCAAAGTTTAGGATACCTTTTACTTCAAGAAAATCTTTCTTTGTCACGGAAGATACAATAACTGGTTTTATCGAGTCCTCCCTAGAAACCTTCCGCTGGTTAAACCTTATATATATATATATATACATACATCAAAACAATATACTGAAAAATTGTAGGTCTTGAAAAGTCCTACAGGAAAGTCCTGAATAGTATATGTATATCTCCTAAGCAATATCTATTCTTATCTATACCTATAATAAAACTAACTTAGTCAAATCGATGTGCGCGTTTCATGCAAAAAGTACTGAACCGATTTTAACTAAATTTTGTATAGTGATAACTTAGTACTCGGGTCAACATTTAGGATACCTTTTACGACAGGCAAATTATTCATTCCCACGGGAAAATACAATAACTGGTTCTATCGAATTGTCCTCAGAAATTTATATGGCTAACGCTGACTCAACCTTAAGAGATAGATCAAAACGTTGTACAAGAAAATTGTAAGTCTTAAAAAGGTCGATAGAAAAGTTCTCAATAGTATTTGTCTATCTCCTAAGGTACACTAGCAATTTATTCTATCTATAAATATAATAAAACTGTAGAGGTTGAATGTCTGTACATAGAAAAAAAAATGCTAAAAACCGAGTCAGTTATCTTCTTACATCCCGTAAGAAGAAAAGTAGAACAAATCCAGATTTATTTCAATTTTTTTGTTTCTCTGTCTGTTTATCTGTTTGTACGGGCTAATCTCCGAAACTATTGAACCTTATATCCCCGGTCAACATCTTAGATACCTTTGATCCCAGAAAATTAAAGAGTTCCCGTGGGGTAGTTAATAAGCTATAGTAACTTATACAGCTTAGTACACAACAACTTATGCACCTAATTTAGTAAAATTTAACATTCTGATATAAGGTATATTGCCGGTCAAACAACAGGTTACTTTTCATCCCGGAAAAATGAACGGTTCCCGTGGGAACTAATGGATCTCTATTAGTGTTTTTCTAGTACTAAGTAGTGTTTTACTTGCATCAAAGAACATTTTATTGTGTCGAAGAACATTAAATTCAAGTAAATCTGGACAAACAAACAGTACTTTCTATATATGTCATCCCTCTACTTTATCCCTAGGGTACGAAAAGTAACATATCCTTTTGAAATTACTATGTCTACAACTTTGGTTGTGCCTTATTTATGAGTAGGTACCACGACACCGTGGTAGTACAGTTTAATAGTTGCAAATATTACCTAAAATAACAAATTCAAGGGAAGTTATGAGAAGAGGTGATAGTTAAATCAATAGGGCCATTAAAATGATAATAGTCATGCGTGTTAATGCAAAACTTTGGACGGAAACCATGTCCGTGTGGTTTCCTTTGTCCGGCGACACGATGACCGCGGCGGAAGAGTCCCGCAAAGAACGTATCCATACGAGTGGAAGTTGTACACTTCAGTTACCATAAAAATTGGTTTTATGACCATTTTAGAATTACATTTTGTTTAGTTTTAATTACTTTTTTAACATAAAAGATACAGCGACATCAAAGTCACTTCAAAAAATTATAATAGGGAATATGCATGTGATATAAATAAAGGTGAAATATTTTTTTATAATCTCTATTGCTTTTGAATTAAGCCTATATCAATACTTTTTAAAGTAATTACTTTTTGATGAAGGAAAAAATATATTAAAAAGTGCAAATATATGCAGACCGATTATAACGTCAAAGTATTATCATAACAGAGCGATTAGCGATGTTGTCGCTAATCACTATTACGATATATAATTCTTTGACTTGACAAACTAAGGTCGTCATTTTTCTACATATGATACTTTGATGTCACGTCACCAAGCGCGCGAAATGGCGAGCGTTTAAAGTATCCGTATCGGCATATTTTGAATTATTTTTAAAACTAAATTTTAGTTTTTTGGTGCTGGCTTTTTCTACAATTATGATGTTAGCTATTGTATAAAAAAAAATAAGATAATCTAGCATATTTACTATACCACCTTTAGAAATTGATTCTTTTCTTGAAATTTATATTGAAATACTCATGAGGTAGTCTTTTCTTTAAACTAGGCGAAGATATCGCGTTAAAAAATAATTAAGTACGTCTTTTATTAAGTAGGCCAAAAATAAAATTGTAGTAGTAGCTTAAAACTACATAACACACAAGTTCACACAAGTGATCATTGAATTGATACAATGTGTAAAAAGAAGTAAATAAATAAATAAATAAACATATTTGGAGACGTATACGTAGTACATTGCATACTAAGGAGTGCCATTAAAAGAGAATAGAAATATTTTTATTTAATTTGCTATTTTATATTCATCCACTTTTATTGCATTAAAATATAATTATAAAAGGATTTATATATCCTAAAAAATATAAAACACGTCTACAACAAAGTTGTGAAGGAAATAAATAATAAGCGTTCGACGAAGTACATTATGGGAGCAGGGGTGCAATTTGTCGAGGTAATGGAAAAATTCCATGGAAATCGGTCGCCTCGCGCCGCCTAGGCTCTCTGGGACTACTATCTGTTATAAAATATGAAATAAGCTATAATGGATGAAATTTACTTAAGATTTATATTTTTTCATATTCTAATTTTTATTGAAATAATAGTTGTGTACTCGTTAATTTCTAATTTAAAACCGATCAGATTCCTAGAGTATAAGTATGATGATGTATATAATTGTGCGTGTAACTGAAATATAATGACTACTAAATACATCAGAGAGATTACAGGTTCACTTTCGGAGACATGTAAATTCCGCCAACAAATTATTGCTTTATCCCCGTCGCATTAAAGGAAGACCCGGGCCCAGCCGGGACGTTAAAAATACTGAATTATTATTTCAGGCCCTCAGATTTTCATCTCGATCTAATGCATGACATGCCCACTGAGTGACAGCGGCAAAGGCACACCTTATGTTATTGACGAAAAACTGAATGAGAGTTAAAAGTGACCTTACACTATGTACGTTTTACCTACTTCATATAGGACAATAAATGAAGATAATAATTGTATAATTTTTGTCACAAATATTTTGTTTACGTAAAGTAGCAATTAATTATTAAATTTTATCGGTTCGTTCCAATGATATTTTGGCAATAGATAAAAAATAATCTATACATATCTATAATACAGATAAATAAAATTGAAGTGTCTGTAATATCAAAATAACAGCATTAACTGAATGCATATAAAATTATATACGGTACCTAATCTAAATAAGAAAAACACATATTTTTTTAAATTTTTGTATGTCTGTCTGTTTGTTCCGGATAATCTCTGAAACGGCTGGACTGATTTTGACGGGATTTTCACTGGAAGATAGTTGATTTTATAGGGAGTAACATAGGCTACTTTTATTTTAGAAAAAGAATTAGGGTGCCGCTCAAAAAAATTAAACGTACCTAGGGACAAACTCGAGCGAAGCGAGGGTGAGTCGCTAGTAGTAAAATAAAACTCTATTGAGGTTAAACTGTTTTTTTTAGTTCAGTTGTAAAAAAACGAGAAGAAACTCAATTCAATCATATATTTATTATATGTAACACAATTTATTTTTAAATTTGATTTAACTAGCGACTTACCCTCGCTGCGCTCGGGTGCGTATTTTTTGAGTCTTGAGTCCTTGAGGACCTTCTTCACTTTTCACATATGATCACATATCTGCCCTCCCGAACCTAAAGTGCAGTAACAGCAAAAACACGAATTCGAGAAAAACGCGCTTAAAGTTTAGAATCCATAAAAATATATCAAAAAGAGACTTTTCGATAAAACCTTGAATGGAAAGGGAAAGAATATGTACCAAACCAAAATACTAAACATTGTTACGTTAGTTTTTTTATAAAAAACTATAATTATGGCAATTTTATTTTTTTTGCCCCTATTACTACACACACTTTATTTGTATAATCTTTTCAAAAACTGTTTTAAATGCAGTAAATCCTGTTATTACTGCATTTTAGACATTTCTTCCATGATTGTTACTAACTAAAGTGCAGTAATATTATGAAAATACTGCTATTTAATCTGTTTTTTTGAACAAAACACTGATATTCCACACTTATAGTAATATAAAATTACCTTTAATTTTGATAAAAATATGTAATTTCTTAAACAAAACTGGACATGCATTTATGACTATGCTATTAAAACTATTCATCAAAACATTGTACATTATAATCTAATAGTGTAAATTGTTTTATATGACTAACAATATAACAATCTTTACAAGATGTTGATAATCTTAACTAGTTAATCCACCATAAAACTATATCACATGTATTTCTCATGCATGGATCAATAAAATTTACATAAAATCTTTCTTCTGAACATAACTAATTACTAAATGAGTATTCTTGTCTTACAAAAATAATAGTCTGAAAAGATTATGGAAGGGAGAACTAAGGAGAATTAACTTATATGGGAAACAGGTTGAAAAAGTGTCCAGTAGTGAGCAGCAAATTATAGCTCAGAAACTCACCGTTAAGCCTAGTTCGCATTAAGCTAGTATTTTAGTCTAGTAGCGAGTAATTTAGTAACTAAACGTGTCTGAACACTAAAAATTTAGTCGATTAGTTTAGTAAGTAATTTAGTCGAGTCAATCCATTTTATTCTATTTTTTTGGGCGAGTTGCAGCCCCCACCACGCGTCCTAGCTCACTGGTTCACCGGCTAAACAAGTACGAACCTGTCGAATTAGTCGAGTTCATTAGTTGCCGCCATAACATTCATTAACAGAAAATTTACACAACTTTCAGACATTCTCAAACTATCGAAGTATTCTTTGGGATCTTCCAATGCTAATTCCTTCAGAAGACAATTAGTAGCTCCTAGTTTATCTTGTCTTTCGATCCATTTTCGTACCCATAGCTTCTTTTTATTAATCACACAAATTTCCTCATCCACCTCTTCTAAAATAGCCGTTACGATCAGCTTAATCAGTTTATTTACTTTATTGCGTTGTAGGCTGTTCATCTTGCAAAACACCACTCACTTGTAAACTGTACTCGACCAAAGTGCGAACGATTTTTGGTGAGTAGCGAGTAATTTAGCTACTAAATTACTCGCTACTAGACTAAAATACTAGCTTATTGCGAACTAGGCTTTACAGCACTAGCGTAGCAAGTAGATGTGATGTGAAGTTAGTAGTTTTTAACGGAGTGACGTGTGCCGAATTATTATTACTTGAAAATAATATATAATTATATTGCTGTTTGCCTATGCTAGAACTATTTAGAAAAGTGCGCCACAGCAAAGCGGAAATCTTTCTTTCCTTGTTTAATTCACCTTCTTACTTTTATGACGTTATGTTTTAAACTAGCGACTCACCCTCGCCTCACTCGGGTTCGTCCCTGGATACTTTTTTTTGAGCAGAACCCCTAATTCTTTTTTTTAAATAAAAGTAGCCTATATTACTCCCTATAACATCAGTTACCTTCCACTGAAAGTCCGTCAAAAACAGTCCAGTCGTTTCAGAGATTATTCGGAACAAACAGACAGACAAAAATTTTTAAAAATTAGTTTTTCTTATAAGTACCGTATATAATTTCATATGCATTTAGTAAAAAGGTTTATTTTGACATTACAAACAGACACTACAATTTTATTTATCTGTATAGATGTATAGATTCATATACTTGTTTTCTGTGGCGCCACCAATTTAATGCTTGTCAGCGGTCACTTTTTATACGAGAAATAGTTCTCCTTAGTTCTACCCTCCATATCTCTTTGGTACAGACACAGCATGGCACGTCAAGTCAGCCTTAAGCCACAGATTAAGGAGACTGCCTCAAACCGCGATATTGCCTGTCCTGTGTTTTAATATTTTAATAATTTTACCTATTAAAACGCAGTATTAGGGAATAGTATTTGACTTTAAGTATTTTAGGTAGTATGAATTGGATGAAGCAAACTAACTAATATGCAGTAAAATTTATAAATATTGTAAGCTAAATGGTCTTTTACAAGCAACTACAAAACATCCTACAAGTTAAACTGCAGTAAAGTTATTAAATACTGCATGTCTTTTAGTTTTTCACAAGAAATTACAAAATCCCCCACAAGTTAATGTGCAGTATGGAATGTTAATACTGCACTTTAATTAGGAATATAAATAAAAAATATTTTTTTTAACCTTTGCAGTATAATCAATTTGTATAGAGTCGAATAATACTGCATTTTAATAAGTTTTTTCTTGAATCTCCTAGAACAAACTACTATTTTAAGTGCCACAAAATATGATAAAACACTGCAGTTTAGTTAGGAAACAGAGAAAAATCTTGTGCAGTATTAATTGTACTGCGGTTTAGCTGGTAAACATGGAATATTTTAACAGATTTGTGATATTTTTGCTGTTACACCTTCCGAAAAAACATTAAAATAAAATACTTTTATTAGCGCTACAGAAAAAAGAATTAATTTGACTGATAGCTACTAAAATGGGGATTTAGAATATATATTTAACTCAAAACCGACCAAAATGTCTATTACTGCACTTTAGGCTCAGGTGGGCAGATATACTTTGAGACTTCCTGCCAATCCAACACCGGTCAGTCTGCTCGGTCTTTACTATGATATATTACTCGTATTTAAAAACAGTGATAGATAGGTTGTATGTACTAGAAGTAAAGATAAGCTTATAACGTAAGGTTTCGTCATAAAATTAAAATTGTATACCTTTGAGTGTATAAACATACTTATGACAAAATTTCACCATCACAGTAGTTGTATATTTGTAACTTTTTCTTGCTGTAACGGATCGATATATTGAAGTATAGAACAACGGAAATATGTTGTGTCTAAATTGACATACCAAACAAGTTGAGCCGCGGATAAAACTAATCTGTCAATAATTTGTCACTTCAATAGCTGCCTATCATTGACAGTAAACAACGAAGTAAAAATGTAGACTTTTATGTAGGTAAATGCTAATTAGGCACTAACATTATATACCTATACTAGCGACTCACCCTCGCTCCGCTCGGGTTCGTCCCTACTTACGTTGTAGCGTTTAGTATAGATTTCCCAAAGATCAGATATTTTCCCGTAGTAAAAAGTAACCTATATTTGACCCAGATAACCAGCTATCATCATACCAAATTTCATCAAAATCGCTTCAGTTGTTGTTCCGTGATGCGGTCACAGACAGACAAACAGACAGACAAAAATTCTAAAAACTGTAGATTTGGCCTCTGTATCGATAATAGTATCTATTTCAATAAGATTTTCCAAAAAATATTTACCTAATGTGTAGATTCGGTTTACTTAGATTTTTATTATATGTAGTTATAGATAATAAACCTGAATTGAAGATTGTTTGTTTTTGCTGCTCACTTCCTTATTGTTAGTTCCATTTAAAAAAAAATTCCATTTTATAGCCCATCTATTGAGCAAGGTTATATCTAACATCAAACGGAGTAACTATATGTAAATGAATTGCGCGAGTGGCGGATAAAAGCCAATCTATACTAATATTATAAAGAGGCAAAGTTTGTTTGTTTGAACGCGATTATCTCTGGAATTAGTAATCCGATTTGAAAAATTCTCTTATTCTTCGTTCGAAATGAAAAAGGCTATAGGTTATATGTCATAAAATATATAGTATTTCTATTCTATACTGACAGTTAAACGTCCCTACTTAATAAACCTAAATAATAGATAATTTAAAAATTCTAGTGTAAATAAACATTAAACCTTTTCGAGAACCGAAGCCGCACTCACTACTCGATTAGTTTGTTCCTCGATTGTATCTTTCAAGCAAGCTATATAATACGAAATAATTTTTCTTTTTCGTCCGTGTCCGTGAAAAGGAAAAGGGAATTCTTAGACATGTCAGACAACGGTGTCTCGATTCGTGACAATGCGGGTATTAGGCGTGCTTTTACAAAGCCGGTTAGAGCCGCAAGCCGGTCACCGGATGAGTTCTGAACACCGACGGATTACTATACAAAGGCTGGCTTATTGGAAACTATATTTAGTTTTGACTTTTAGTTTGTCTTTATACATACTTATACAAGTAGTTCTATAAGTATGGATATACTTATACAGCTACTATCAGGTTGAAAATTGCATTAAAATGAAATTACTCACTAAGACAAAAAAATCAAATGAGGGAAGTTAGATTTTATTTTTAGGAGCGAGTCAAGTATGCTTGAAATGTACACTACATACATTTTACTATGTTATAGTTTAATTGGTACTGAATAACTAAGTAAATAAATTAATCTTCATAAATACTCTGAGATCCTTTTCTTATTTATGAGATATTGTGAGTAATTAAGTCCTTGTAACATATAAAATATTATTGTTTTTGGAGATAAATTCAATTTAATCATATAAGTACGATATCGTCACATTCAATGTTATTTAAAACTACACATTTTATAAAAGTTAACAATAAATATAAATATTACATACACTTATAGTAATAACGATTTTTTAATTTTAGCTAAGCCTATAACCATTTCCATAGCCCGCCCTCGCACTTTTTCTAATTTTTCTCATATAATGGATCTTCTAGGTTTATTTTCTGAACGTAATGTGCTCTTCACAAAGTATATTTCGTGTAATCCTTGGCAATTCTTAATGGAACCAAACCGGTGATCACATATTTGTACGAACATTGCGAGTATTTTTGCTTCTCAAACTTCCTTTTGGTATTAAAAGATTTTCTGGAGAAAATAAACAAAAAGCTTATTGTGACATTTCTTTTACGTCATAATAAATTTTTAGCAAAATTTTGTGGATGAAATCTGTAATATATATCTGTAGATATGTTTAAAATGTTGCGTGTAAAGTAACGTAAGGCGTAGTGCGACCATATGATACGTTAAAATAATTATACTTGTTTAGTACCTACATCACTAATAAGCTAAGAACACAAAAAATTACAGAAATATAATTCTTTAGCAAACTTTGGGCATCACAAGTCACTATAATGGTGTAATACTCATAGCCTATTATCATTGGGCACATTATGTTATACCGACCGCGCCTAATACGCGATATCGAATAATTCGATCGCATTATTCACTAATACGAACTGATGCCTTCAAAGGTTCCCTTCGAAGGGAAAGAATGAATAGAGCTTATGGAATCTAATAAACTGGGACATTCTTTGCACAGCTCGCGGCGTCTCGGCTAATTTTACTTTGATCTTTGATTCACATTCAAAATCTTAATAGAAATTCGTATTAAGTTTCAGTGATTTTCCACAAACCTAACAGTTTTCAGTGAATTCTATGTCAGAAAACTTTAAAACATGACAAAACATATACATGTATTACTGAATTTTATTAATTTAAAAAATGTGGTAAAAACCTTTACTTTTTAATAACACTTTTTTAAGTAAGGCGCATGTGCAACTGCATCTGGTTTTGCGTTTGTAGTTCTATTTAAGCTGTAATTATTAAATATGAACCCCTTAATATAGGGCAAGACATAGAGATAAAAGTGTATAAAATTTAGATAGTAGGTACTATCACATCAATTTGTTTAATATTTCCCTTGTTGTATTTGTTGTGAAATAGGCCATCTCTTAAGGCGTAATAAAATGTGTGCGTTAGTGATGTGTTACCAGACAGACAGACAAGAATTCTAAAAGCTATAGATTCCGGCCTCTGTATCAATAATAATGACAATTTCAATAAGATTTTCCAAAAAATGTTTAATATACAGATTCGACTCAGAATTGTATTATAGGTATAGATTTTAAATTTTTAATTTAACTGCTTTACCGACAGTATTTTTGAAATACCTATAGTTTTTTTGTCTTTTAATTTTGCACGTGAATTATATAATATGCATATTTTAAACTTGTGTAAAAGAAAATGTAAAGTTATGTAATATGCATGTACATAACGGGAAACAGGGAACACGTAGCAAACAGCGAACAAAGAGAATGGCATTTAGCCGCGCCACAATCCGCTTACGGGTATTAAGCAGTCATCAAATATGCATGTACCACTCAGCATGCACTGCTAGAGACGTAATGCGGAGAGCGGATATGAATTTGGTATTGTATTTATTTATTATTGATCACGCCTTGATTATAATATTTTATAATAAAAAAATTAAACTAGCAACTTATCCTAGTTTCTCTCTTCTCTCTAACCAAGTGCAAGACAGTCATTGAGACAGTAGTAGGTATGTGTGTCTCGTAGTCATATGCACAAACTATTTGTGTACTAAATAAACATTATGACATTTTTTCGTAGATCATTTAATTTAATACACCTATTATATAATAATGCAATAAAAAACATTACGTTATATAAGCCGAGGTTTTCATTTATGTACAACAGGTATGTTTAAATTATTTGAGTGTTACCGCTGTAAGCTGATGGGCGGGGGCGGATCCAGTACGATCCTCCACTCGGGGATTATGTGGGCGGACTGTGAATACTTTATCACGGGCCTTTGATGCTGTGCTAGTAATGAATGACCTTACGAGTTGAGGAGTTACGGGTAGTGAAAAGCTTTTTTATTGAACATATTTTTATAGTTATTAGTGAAAATGTAAAACTGAACTCCAAATAGTTTGATCATTGAGTAGAATTAATGTTTATTCTAATTTGTTTTTCTATTGCATATTTTAATGTTTAATTGTTACAGTAATTAAAGTATTAATCGTATTGATAGGAAAAAAAACAATGATGAAACTAGTAATAATAGTAAAATATAATTGCGTTTTTGAAATAAAAATGACAACATAAACTGTAAAAAATTTTTTATTGCCTTGATGTAGTCATTAGATATAATTGTAGTCGTTAGATCGTTAATGAAAATTTATCTTTTTTTACTCGAATCTTACGTGTATGATATACAAATAAAATAAAAATAGGACATTCATTGAATATGATAATGTCAAAAGCCACAAATAATTACTTGAAACTAATGTTTTGCATTTCTTGGAGTTGTACATTTTGGCTCAACACTATATAATTATAACTAATGGACCCAGTTTATCGAACATGTTTCAGTAAACATTTATTACTAGCAGAAACCGCAGCTTTGCTCGCGCTAAAACTACAAAAAAACTACCATGGTACAACGTGAAAGAAAGACAAACAAATAAACACACTTTCACATTTATAATATTAGTATGGAAGTATATAAATCAATATTACGATACTTAAATACCTAAGAAAGTGAAATAAAATCTAGACCTTGATAAAATATTAATGTGTAAAAGATCAAATAATTCAAGTACAGGAAAACATTATAGTTAGTTGGATAAACATCGCAACCCTCGCCTCATTAGCATAACAAGTGGCGTCAAAAACAGCTTTAAAATAAAAGCATAATGGCTTTATAAATACGTTTGGAAAGTATTTTCTATTAAACAAGCTTCCATCTGACGTACAGCGTATGAATAAATCATATCAAATAACTATCAGGGGAACGAGCCATTCTTTTTTTACTTTGCTATTTTACTCAGAATCATGTTTTCGAGATGACTACACGGCAATGGTTAAAAGCTTTCTAATAAACTTTTACACAAAAAATAATAAAATAAGTTTTTCTTATTATTATTAATGCATAATTTCTATATTTTTATATTTGTACATGTCGGCGACGGAAAACTTATCTTCGAGTCGAGACTGTTGGAGGCAGGCTGATAAGGACTCTCAGATGCTGGACCTTACGGTGAAGGGGATTCATCAGAAGACCAAGAAGACCTTGAGAAGAGTCCGGACCATCGACGAGTTGAAGCTTGCACCGCAGTTCCTAGAAAAGAAAAGGATAGAAGAGTGTCAACACTTGAAGAAGATTGCTGACTCTCTATATTATAAGGGGGAGTCACCACAGCTGCTCATCGGTCAAGACAACTGGGAGCTAATCGTGACTCAAGAAGTAAGAAGAGGGAAACCAGGACAACCAGTCGCTTCAAGAACAGGACTTGGATGGGTGCTCCACGGGTCAGACACTGGAGGCGCGAAAGTGGTGCACTTCTTAAACACGTGTCTACATGTCAGCACGCCAGAAGAAGAGATGCCTTGGAGTACTACCAAAAAGACCCACTACGGATTCAGAAGGAAGAGCACTCACCATCCTAGAGAAGACCTGCAGAAGACTAGAAGATGGTCGATTTGAAGCTGGACTTCTATGGAAAAATGAAGATGAACAGATGCCTGAAAGCTACACGTCTGCCAAGAACCGATTGTTCAGACCCTCAGCTGAAGGCAGAATACAATAAGCAGATCCAGCATCTAATCGACAGCAAGTATGCAGAAGAAGCACCTGGTGGACAAGAAGATTCAAAGAAGACATGGTACCTCCCTCATTTCTCCGTGGTACATCCATTGAAGAAGAAAATAAGGATCGTCTTCGACGCTGCAGCCAAGTCTAAAGGGAGAAGCCTCAACGACGCTTTACTACCGGGACCAGACCTACTGCAATCGCTCTTCGGGGTATTACTGAGGTTCCGGCAAGGCCCGTTTGCAGTGGCAGCCGACATAAAGGAAATGTTCCTGCAAGTTCGCATCCGGCCAGAAGATAGAAACAGCTTGAAGTTCCTGTGGCGAGGGGATCGTCGTGACGTAGCACCGAAGGAGTACAGAATGACATCAGTCATCTTCGGCGCGACATCATCTCCTAGCACAGCGATCTACGTGAAGAACCGGAACGCGGCGGACTACAAGAAGCAGTACCCAGAGGCAGCAAAGGCAATCGAGCTGAACCATTACATGGATGACTACCTGCACAGCTTCCATTCAGAAGAGGACTTCAAGAGAATTACAGCGCAGGTGGACTTCATTCACAAAAAGGCGGGCTTCGAACTCCGAGGATGGGCGTCAAACCACTCCGACCTGCTGCAAGACGTGAAGACTGAGTCAGTTGAGAAGACAGAGGTGGACCTTGGTGAGAAGGAAGAGAAGACACTGGGACTACGCTGGTTTACAGAAAGGGACTCCATAGGCTTTAGGGCGAACCTTCGGAACACGCCAGATGAAGTGGCACAAGGACTCAAGGTACCTACGAAGAGAGAAGTCACCAGCGCCGTGATGTCGACCTTCGATCCACTAGGGCTAGCATCACCAATTCTCATCCAAGGCAAAAGGCTGCTCCAGAACATATGGCGAAGTGGCGTCGGTTGGGATGAAGAGATAGAAGAAAAGGAGTACGAGTCATGGAAGACTTACCTGGAGAAGATGAAGCTGCTCCAAGACCTTCAGATCCCGAGATGTCTGGCACCACGTCGCACCGAGGGGGAGCTGCACACGTTCACGGATGCAAGCGAAATGGCGTATGCAGCTACGGTATATTGGAGAACTGAAAATCAAAATGGGACTTATGACGTCAGCTTAGTAGCAGCAAAAGTAAGAGTCACTCCGTTGAAGCCGGTGTCAATCCCGAGACTCGAGCTGCAAGCGGCCCTCCTAGGAAGCAGATTGGCACACTCGGTCGAGGAAGAAATGGATCTGAAAATAGAAAAGAAGACGTTTTGGACAGACTCCAGTATCGTGCTATCATGGATCAAGACGGACCCGAGAACCTTCAAGACATTCGTGGCTCATCGCTTGGCGGAGATAGAAGATCTCACAAAACCACAGGACTGGAGATGGGTACCGACGGCGCAGAACCCTGCAGATGATGCAACACGTGACGTACCAGAACACTTCGACTGCCAACACCGATGGTACACCGGACCAGGGTTTCTAAGAAGAGATGAAGTTCACTGGCCTGCGGCAAGAACATTCAAGAAAGAAACCACTGGCGAAGAAAAGGCAGCGGACATCGTAGCGACTGCAGGCAGCTCCTATCCATCACCAGATCCCGAAAAGTTCTCGTCGTGGAAAAGACTTTGGCGAGCTACAGCAAGAGTACTGCAGTTCATACAACTCTGCAGAAGAAAGGAAAAGGTCCACGCCAGCAAAGAAGATCCTACCTGGAAAACTACAAAAAGGAATAAGAAAATTGTTGAGAAGCGACATCTGTCTTCAAAAACGTTAGAAAGGAAATACATACCATTGGAAACAAGTCTACTAGAGCAAGCTGAAACGCTGTTGTTAAGAAGAAGTCAAGAGAAATGCTTCAAAGAGGACATCAGGTGCCTACAGCAAGGAAAACAATTAGAGGGCAGCAGCAAGTTGAAAAGGCTCGACGTAGTGCTAGAAGAAGGTCTCCTGCGACTGAAAGGAAGAATCGACGCGATACGAGGGGTTACCAGAGACTACAAACGACCCATCGTACTCGACAGCAAGGACAAGACAACACTTCTCATCATAGAAGAATTTCACTGCCGCTTCAATCACGGGAATCACGCGACCGTAATGAACGAAGTAAGACAACGCTTCTGGGTGCTAGGACTGAGACCATTCAACATCAATGCCAGTGGTGCAAAACAAGAAAGGCAAGACCTCAAGAACTACCAGTGGGCAACTTACCTGCTGAGAGGCTGATGCACGGAAACCCTCCATTTACGTGCACGGGAATAGATTACTTCGGCCCTATGACGATCACCGTAGCAAGACGCCATGAGAAGAGATGGGGTGCTCTATTCACATGCTTAACAACACGAGCTGTACACATTGAGCTCACTCCTTCACTCTCCACTGACAGCATGATCATGGCACTACGACGATTCGCCGCGAGAAGGGGAATGCCAAAGATAATCTACACCGACAATGGTACTAACTTCGTTGGCGCCAACAAAGAACTCAAAGAAGCACTAGACACCATGAAGCAAGAAGACCTTATCTCGGAAGCGGAGAAGATCGGTGTGCAGTGGAAGTTCATACCTCCTGGTGCACCAAACATGGGAGGTGCATGGGAGCGTCTGGTGCGATCCATTAAAACCGCACTGGACGCCACGCTCAACGAAAGGCAACCACGAGAGGAGGTACTTCATACCCTCCTGTTAGAGGCCGAGCACATAGTCAACTCTCGGCCCCTCACCCACCTCTCCGAGAACCCTGAAGAAGAAGCACTTACACCGAACCACTTTCTCATCGGGCGATCATGTGGCGCAGCAAGAATCGGCAGCTTCGAGGACAACGAGCTTGTGGGCAGACACACCTGGAAGGCTACGCAGCGACTTGCCGATCACTTCTGGCAACGTTGGCTGAGAGAGTATTTGCCCACTCTACTACCAAGGAAGACCCAAGTCGGAGACATCGTACTGATCGTCGATCACAGCCTACCAAGATGCATCTGGCCACGCGGAAGAATCCTGCATGTGTATCCTGGACCAGACGGGCGGACCAGAGTCGTCGACGTCGAGACCAGAGGAGGTGTTCTACGGAGGCCCAGTTCGAGAGTGGTGCTGTTGGTGCCGGGAGCGTCGCCGAGTCCAGGAGTTGGTGCAAAGCACGAGGGGGAGAATGTCGGCGACGGAAAACTTATCTTCGAGTAACGTGTGTATTAATATAGGGACAATGTCATTTTAGCGTATTATGAATAATTGTTGTAAATATGAAATCTCATTCTTATTAGATTTATTATGTTAAAATAAGTTCTAATTAGTGTAATAAGGTTAGTTTAGAGTATTTTTTGCTTATTTGAATCATATAAGACTATTTAACATTAATTTGAAAGGAATAGGTACGTAAGTAAAATGTTAGCATATAATTACGTAACTTGAAAATGAGATTTTTTGTTTCTTGCAATAGCATAATAGTTTATGTTTTAAATAATAGATTTTATTATAAAACTTATAATAAAACAAGAATTAGGTCGATAGGACTATCCGTTCAAAAGTTATAAGGGAAAATGTATAGTAAAAATGTAGCAACCTAGAAATTTAGATATTTTTGTTTTAAGACTTTTTTAATTAATTATTATATATTGAATATTATGTTTTAATATTGTATAATAGTATGTAAGGCATGTAAATAAATAAATATGTGTAAGGTGTTTTACTGAAAACATAAAATAAAAGGACTCTCAAGGTTTCGGTTTAGGGAAATTTTATTCGAAAAATGAGCTCAAAGTACGCGGCTCTCTGTAAGGTATTAACGGGCCAAATAAAAGGCGAGCCATTTCTCGATTCGAGTCAGTCGCAAGACAGCCACCGAAGAGGCAACAACTAAAAGGAAAAGGAAGAACCGAAACCAAGAGAGAAAAAAGGAAAAATTGTGTTTTATTTCATCGCCTCTAAGTATAGTCTCCTGTCAACGAAGAAACCCTAGTGGATCGGGACCCAAGCTACGCATTCAGGGGTGCGTGGTGGCGTACATTACCAGCGAACGGACATACTGCCGTGTACGCCAAGAACGTCTGGGAGATTGTCCCAGGTCGACCTCCGGGTACTAGACATACCCTGGTTCTGGTCGTCCGAAACAGTACACATTTTTATTGCACAATTGTCTATTTGTTCCCGCTAATCTTCTAAAGGGCTGGACTGGTTTTGACAGGATTTTCACTGGCAGATAGCTGATGTTATAAGGAGTAACTTACGCTATTTTATTATAGAAAAAGAATTAGGGTTCCACTCAAAAAAAATAAACATATATAGGGACGCACCAGAGCGAGGCGAGGGTAAGTCGCTAGTAATTAAATATAAAAATAAACAGACAGATATTTTAATTTTTAAATATTTCTACAATCTATACAGAATCTTTTCACTTATAAATATTTACATCGAGTAAAGCTTCATAGGTTTATTTTCATCTAGATATTTAATTTTTTTATATGTCTGACGTCTGTAGAGTTGTCGAAACCTGTAGGAATCCATCAGAACAATCCTTTCATCGTCAACTTGTAACAAGCTGAGGCCACATTGCCGAAGCTTTACATCACATTCGCGCGTTTCATCGTACCGAGCACATTGGATTTTTAGCGAACATTGAAAGGAAGGATTCCCAAAGGATGTCTGAGTGAACTCCTAAAGATTTAAGCCTCTATACGTTACCGTGATTGCGAGTGAAATACGATTCATATTTTTTGGTTATATATGAGAGACGTATAGAAAATAAAAATTATGTTTATTCTAAATTGAATTGAAAAGTTAAAACTCCAAAGTATTTAAATAGTATCTGTAATCATATACTACTATAATTTTCACCAACTATGTTCTGTTTTACAATACGAAATCTTTTACACTTAAATTTATATTACCATTTGGTAAATCAATATCTTATTGTATTCAGCTTTTTTTAACGTCCCAGTGCTGGGCACGGACCTCCCTTCAGTACGAGGGGAATCAAGTCCACCATGCTGGCCAAGTGTGGGTTAGCGGACTTTACATGTCTTTTAAAAACTTGCTAGATTCTCTCAGACATGCAGGTTTCATCATGATATTTTCCTTGACCGTTAAGACAGTGGTAATCATGTTGGAAATGATTCGCACATGAAAATATCAGAGGTGCGAGACCCGGGATTTGAACTCGCATCACTCGATTTCCCAAGCGAGCGCGTTACTACTGGGCTACCACTGCCTATCACTGGGCTACCACTGTCTATGGTATAAATTTATATTACCGTTTAGTAAATCAACATCTTATTGATTTACTCTTATTTAATTACATGGAAATATTCTCAGCATAATATGCAACTAATACGTTTGCAAATGTTTTAGAAATCGTTCTTTTTAAATTTGATAATAACATATCATAAGACAGAGACAAAACTATATAATTTTAAATAAGTTGAAGGTTATATATTTTTCGCGATTAGACGTGAAATTTATATAGAATCAAAGAATGTGCAATGCAGTAGGTAGAGTAGGCGGAGTCGTTAGAGAGATGAAGCGTGCTCCCGACGCTGTACTCATTGTTGTCGTCAGCCTCTAATTATTGCTGCGTTTGACATCCCAACTCCTAGCAATCAGTGCTTGAATATTTTAAATTTCAAATGCTATTTAAATAACACGAAGGAGTAACATATTGACGGTTCTTAAGAATAAATAGTGTAGTTAAAGATGCTTCAGTGCAACCACTTCTCTTGTATCTTACGTACTAAGTACAACTGTTTTTATAAATGCAATAGAGAGCTTCTCTAATTTTTGCAGCGGAATAATACACTTCAACAGGAAAATCTTTCTTCCCCACAGAAAAACACAATAACTGGTTCTATCGAGTCATCCTCAGATATCTACATATCTATCTACCTTAAGTGATACATCAAAACAATGTACAATAAAATTCTAGGTCTTTAAGGCTTACAGAAAAATCTGCAATAGCCTAAGTCTTTCTCCTAAGGGACACTCACAATAACTATCCATATCTATTTAAAACGTACAAAGGGACGCATCCGAGCGAAGTGAGGGTAAGTCACTAGTTTTTATATAAAAGGTAAGAAAAAATATATGTAAGTTTCTTATGAAATACTTTATTTTAAACCACGAATAATAAAAGCTCTCACTTAATTCTTAATGATTAATGTAGAAAGTGTTTTTAATAATATCTTATTATATTCACACTACTTCATAGATAGTTCTTTAAAAAGGTAGGTTTCATACGAACTTTCATCCTCATCCCACCATTTTGCCCCTTTATGGGATGCATTTCAGACAGACAATATTTTAAAAAGCTGAAACACGTATTTATTTAACTGTATTGAAAAGCATTATTACCAAGTTTCAAGTAATTCTGATCATAAATATTTTTTTGAGTTGTATTATAACGTGTTTTCCCGTGGGAATGACATAATCTCCCGCGGTAAAAAGTCACTATGTCACGCTCCAGTCCTCCATCTATCTCCACACAAAAAATCACGCCAATCCGTCACTCCGTTTCGACGTGAAAGAAAGACAAACAAACAAACACACTTTCACATTAATAACACTAGTATGGATAAGTATATATGTTATTGCAAATATCTAGACAACTTGAGATTTTATTTAAAAATATGATTACAAAATCATAAGCTCTAAAGAGGGTGGCTCCTGTCTCCAAACAGGGAAAGCTCATGAATATTTTAAGTGAGACATTTTGTGACAGATTGGCTTCATCGAAAATGGGAAGTAACGTAAGTAAATTGTTTATTTACTTATAGATGTGTAATTGTGTGCGTACTTCAGATTTTACGTCACTTTTTTTCAATAGGAGCATAGAGTGATTTCAAGTTTAGATATTTAGTTGGTTTTTATTATAGTATAGTATAGTAGTAGTATAGTATTATAGTAGTATAGACTAACTTGGCTGGTAAAATGGTAAAGTGTTAGGATTATTTCCATACATAAATAATAATAAATAAGTATTGAATTTATTATCTCCACAGATACTATAGAGATATGTATATCTTTTAGCGAAGAAAAACCTTATCAGGTTCACATTGGACATAAAATAAAGAAAATAAAGCTAAGCTAATGGAAATAACTAATTAGATTTTAAGGTTTGACGAGTATTTTAGATATTTGTTAGAAATAATCTTTATCAGTTTATGCATTAAAATCCACTTAAATTAAATGCTCTATATAATAAATTTATTTATTTCATAGAAGTAAAAAGTAAATTGTAAAGAGGTTAGTGTCGATTTGTTGAAGTAACACTCGATTTGCCGCCGCCCCGGGCCTCAAATCTCGTTGGCGCCCTCGCTACTCAGTTAAAATCGCAAGGCTAATAAAATATTTTGACCCTTTTACTAGATGAATACGCCTACTATAAGATACAGTCGTGTACACGCGTACGTAGTTAAAATAAAAGTATTAAGCCTGGAATGATAAGTTTACATTTTCTAATATCAAAATGAATTAAAGTTTTATTACATAATTATTAAGGATTTCTATATACTCATAGTTCATTAGATATATTTAAGGGTATGCGGTTATAAGTTTATGTAGTGTAATTATGGACGTTAGAATGAAAATTTACTTAAAGTTAAGTTTTAACTCATGTATTTATATAAAAAAGCTTCCTTATATACTCTTATAATCTTATACTCCTTACTTTACCTTATTTTTCTCACGTTATTCGTTTTTTTTTGTTTTTTTTTTTCATTTATTTCATTGTTCTGTTATCCTTATTTTTTTAAGCAACAGACTAATACTTTGATATCATTATGAAATAAATAGGTTTTTTTACATTAGCCAAAATGAATTCTATGTGTTATATTATTTAAAAGACATTGTAGTAATGTTTATTTCGAAAAAAAGAACATTTTTAGTGACGATTGTATTGCTAGACCCCACGTAACTATTCGGATGCGACAATAATTGAAATTTGTGCCCGGAGGCATTCATGGCAAATAACTTTATTCGGCATTTAGCTTCCAATTTGCAGGGCGTGTGTTTTGTGACGCAAGACACACGAAGAGGGAGTGATACGACTGGCGTTTAAAAGAAAATAAAGTGTTCGAACATTTTGATAAATGAAGAAAACCTACATTTTGAATTATTCTAATATAATTTTGTTCATATATTACGTGGTCGATTCTGGTATGAGGTTCTATTAGTCAATATGAAAAAAGATTTGTGCACTGATAAATAACACAGTTTTAGGAAGCATCTCGAACATGCATTATCTCTACATCGACAAAATGAGTAAGACTATAACAAGTATTTTATTTTGTAACACTTTTTGACCATGACATCTAATTTTAGTTGCTAAACATTTAAAAATAACTATATATACATATTAAAAAAGCTTGTTTTTATAAAATGTCCCATAAAAACATTGCATAAATTTATTTATGTAATAATGAATCATTAATTTCTAACTTTGCAGTTTGCCTATTTACTCGTAACATTTACCTATGTGGCATCACAGATGCAGACCATTATTTGTCTCTGTGATGCCTCGTTTATTTTCTCTGAATTAGTTTTTAAATAAAAAGTTTGAGCTGAATTGGATGTTGTAAGATTGGTTGTTGCTTATACGTAGATGTTTGATGTAGAAAGTTTATGTACTCTGTATACATAAATCTATACATATAATAAAATTGTAACTGAGCCGAATCTATACGTTACAGATTTTTTGCAAAATCTTATTGAAATAGACACTATTATCGATATAGTTATCCGGGTCAACATATAGGAGACTGTTTACTGCGGAGGTATATCTCATCTCTGAGAAATACATACTAAATGTTAAAAAGTAAGTAGGGATGAACCCGAGCGGAGCGACATTTTAATAAAATAGTAACAAAGCATAATCTGTGCATGAAATATGCTTAAAAACAATGATTGATACATATTCGATTGATACACACCCCAAAACCGTAGTTGTTAATTTTTTTGTATATGTATATCTGCTTACTTTTCATGTTAAATTTACTAAATTAAAAACGGATTTTAACTAAATTTTGTGTAGCTATAACTAATTACGAGTACTCGAGTAAACATCAGCATACCCTTTACCATAGGAAAATCTCTCATTCCCATGGGAAAGCAGTATAACTGATTCGGGCGAGTTGTCCTTCGTACAAAAATATCAATAATTTATGACACAAAAATATCAGTAACATGATTAATAATTATCGTATTTAATACAAGTCGCTCATCTGCAACATACTCGTAGTGTAAAAATCTGTTTTTTTTTTTAATTTTTAATTTATCCGTTGTTCCCACTTGTGGTTGAGAACGACACAATGGATTTTAATGCGGTTTTCACTTATAGAAAGAACGATAAACAATGAAGATTTGTATATATATAATTTAGCTGAAATATGACGGCGTTTTGTCAGCAAAACTGTTTTCGTAAACTTACACGACTCACGTTAGCTATATCTTATACATCAAAACAACTAGAATATTGTATCTTAAAAAGGCCTTCAGAAAAGCCTACGATAGCATGTATCTCCCGAAAGGGACGCACACAAGGGAAGCGAGAGTAAGTATTTAGTAATATAATATTATGTTCAATCATGATCAGGGTCTATTACATGGTTAATTTATATTTAACCATTTTTTACCTACAATCGGCAAACAAGTACTTCTACTGCGTTACGACGGTCCATTTTTATATTAATTTTGCAAACTCCACAGTAAATTACACTTGCTGGCGTGAGTGTTCCCACTTGGAAAAGTTTTCATGATTACCTTTAACAAGTAATATAATGGAATAAGTCATACCTAATCTATTACGTTAAGTTTTCAAATAAAGACAAAAAACATAATTATTGTAGTTTATATATATTACACCTATATAAGTGTACCACTTTACAATACCATATTTAAATAGCTTGTGTTGCAGTTAATCGGTATCTGATCATGTCGGAATCTATCCCAGCCCGCTGACTAATCTAACTGAGACTAGATAGACTTATCTGCATGGAAGATATTATACTGCTACTTGTGTTTTAGCAAACACACGCTCACTGTCTTTTCTTTCTCTGTCGAAGTCTGTTGGAATAACAATTCGAAAACGTCGATGAGAGATTAGGCACTGGAAGGATGATTTCATATGTCCTACACCAGCACGTCGTTGTAACATCGCCAACCATCAAGATTTCTACTGCTACTGGGAACGAACAAAAAGCCCGCTAACAATACTCGGTATAACCCGGAAGTCGAACCCTGGACCTTCATCTTATCTCGTCTGTGGCGTATGTCAAAACGTGGCATAGTTTTATTTATTCAACATTAATACTAGAGCTAAGTAGGTACATTTACATATATCTACATATATTTACATAAAACATACTTATAAATCCGCTAGCAGAGTTCTGTCCTGTTCTTTTTATTTTTATTGGGTAGGATAAAATCCTTATCTTTATCGAAGTTTTATTTTCAAAAGTGCGTGTGTTTGTTAATCCTACATATGCACAGACAAATCTAGGTAGTTTTTGATAGTAGACACTAATTGTAGGAAAATCTTACCTAAAGAACGAGGGCAAACCTCAACTGTATATACTAACAAACCCGTTTTGTTATCTACCAATTTAATATATATAATAGATACAGATGCTCCTTGCACGGTCCTTCATTGACTTAGTTAATTGCGCCTTGTCTATTTATTAGTATCGTCAATCGTGTAATTGACTTGATTATGACGCCCGCCCAGCAGCAGCAATTAATTTCAAGCTTTTTAAATAAAATTAAATCCACAAACAGAGATTTTATTAGATACTATTTAAATTAAAAATTAATATTATCATTTAATATTTAAATATCCATATTAAGATCAAAAAAGTATACAATAAATATGATTCAATGAAATGTTTATTTAGATTATAATTTTGATATATTCCAACAAATATATCAAATTTTAGATTGTTTTAATAGTGAATTATTATAAATAATTTATCTTAAATTATATTTTCCTTAAGATAAAGACTTGTTCGAACGTTTCTTCACCCGAGGAAAATAAAGTGAAAAAGATAAATTGATCTCTACCACTTTCAAGCACATTTGTTAAATTTACATTTATAACTAAAAATGTCTTTTAATTCAATTTTCATAAGTTGATTTTTACTTGCTTAATTTAACCGTAAATCTATCATAGTATAGTAACAGATGTATATCGTAATTAATAGGTAATAGATACTCGTAGTATCAACTAAACTCTCTCCATGCAGATAATTTTTTATGGCTAATATCAATATTCGCTCCGAGCGAATGAGAAGAATGTCAGCTTGGATATCGATTATGTTCATTGTAGGTAGTACATAACTACGTAGTAGCAGAATTATATTATGATAAATAAAATAAATATAAAATATTAGATAAATCTTCATCGATATGTTGACTCTACAGTAAAAAGCGTAGCTTTGAAAAATTTGAGCCAAGCAGGCGTCAAAGAAACTCGGATAATTTAATTATGCGCTCCTCTTAATAAACTCAACTGTAGGGCGGCAGTTTATTATTAAGCGTCGAAAACATCAATTACGCGAAAGATACAAGAATAAATGTTAATTTATTGTTATCTTTTATTAAATGCTTTTAATATTTAGAAAGTATTCTTCAGTTTTGCCTTAATATTTTGTTACATCGTTTTAATTTTGTGAGATAAATATGGAATAAAATTATTGACATACATATTTACCCTGTACATCATATAAATTGTGATGACAATTAAGACGTGTATTCTGAAGATAAGCTTATCTATTTGTGGTACTCTTTACGAGAGAAAAATTTAGCACACCTAAGTTATATAGTACTTAAGTCAAATGTCTACCAATAGCAAGGAAACCACAGATAAAAAGGTTACTGGGATAAGATGTAAGAAAGTTCTATCAAAAATGGAAATGGTTTTTAAGACTCGTTTAAATTAATCGGCACAATATAATTATTATATAAAGTAGTATATACCGTTAAATTTAATAAAATACATTTGTGTACATATACTTAAGTTTGAAATCACAAATTCATCAAAATATATTTGCACATAAAACAAAATGCATTCAGATCGAGCCCGGGGCGTATTTTCTAATAAGTACCGTAATTTAACACTATAATGCCCGCCTCTAGCACACGCGCCCTCACTGCACTACTCTAATATTATTATTATTATAAAAATATGTTTGAAATAATATTCCTTATAAAATATATATGTATTTTTTTTTCTAAAAAAATATATATACATACAATATACATAATATACTAAATTATTTTATCCTCCTTCTACAAAGGAGGGTAATGTTTATAAGCGTGTGAGTGTATGTATGTATGTTGCATCTTTCTTTGGTACGACTTAAACTGCTTAGTGGATTTTAACATATTAGAAGTCCTTCGATTCGTCTTAACTTTTTGAGTAACACAGGGTTGTAATATTTAAAAAAAATATAATCTGTGAATAAAAAATGGTGTAGCCATTTGTAAAAATAATATTATAGTTAAGAAATAAAAGTTAGTAAGAATGAAGAAGAAAAATAAGAAAAGAAAATTATACAACAAAATAACTTACAATATTATACGCATTTATTCTGACTACAATTATATGTGAAAGTTGTGTGTGTGTATTTGTTACTCCATCACGTTGTAACTGCGTGGCTGGATGTATTTGAAAGAAGCTATATAAATATAAATGAAGCTATATAAGTAGGCACATGAAATTAGTACAGTAAAGATACGGACGGTCCTGTACAGTAGATTAGTGGCTAGTAACAGTATAAAGTTTGAGTGTTTAATTGTTTTTTTTTATTAGTATGGAGGCGTTAATTTGTACAAGTACTAGTCAATAAAGTGAAAACTCATTTTATTGCGATTTTATTTTATAACTATTGCGACGAGAGCCGAGCTGCAAAAAAAGCTTGTATAAATTATAAAGATCATAGCGTAATTATCTACCCGCACCCAGAGCACCAGTAGCTAGTTGTATCTTAAATAAGCTTGGGAGGACAGCTGTCTTATATAAAATTCGTAGTATTGTCAACAAAATAATGTTAACGGAACTTTACTCAAAGTGCACATCATATTGATGGGCAAATGAAGAATATTTTCGTACCAAACCTAAAATGGTATAACATCGTAAATTACAGAGAATAAGGTTGAAAGTAGAATAAATATTATAGTATTCTATGAAAATATATCGTTATATGATAGGTTGCGAGCTTCCGTATAGTTTGGTACATTACGT
Source organism: Brenthis ino (assembly GCA_921882275.1). Lineage (NCBI taxonomy): Eukaryota > Metazoa > Arthropoda > Insecta > Lepidoptera > Nymphalidae > Brenthis > Brenthis ino. The sequence continues at coordinate 16,040,057 of OV170227.1, read as the reverse complement.
GTTGTTTAAGGGCGGAGGGCTCTGCAGCTTTGCTTCCGGCGTGTGTGAACTTTGTCACCTTGCTAGGCTATTTGTTTATTTCTATGAATATAAACGAACTTTTCTAATAGTAATAATTTAATAAAAAAACTTTCCAATGCCTATGAAATTTAACTGATACGTTTTCATTAAGATGCTTTATCACATTCATAAAACTTTTAAAATAAGCATTTTATGTTTACCAACAAGTCCCTTACGGGTATAGGTACAATATGAAAGTATATTGTCATTCGATTCAATGCAAGTACCTAAGACTAAAAGCGTTCTTATCTGTGCCCACAGTTTTTAATCTTAATGGACTAGAAAAGCTTTCTAAGAGAGCAGCTTTTCATAAATATTGAAAACTTCTGCACGGACGCTAATAAACGTATTTGTCGTATACTTGTAGTTGCGTATTACAATCTTGTGATCGTATTTAAACTTTTGCAGACAGAGAAGGACTGTCTTAGGACAACACTATGTAGTACCTTAGTCACTAGCGAGTGACGCTTACTTCGTTTGGGTGCGCCTCGGGAAGCCTAATAGTGGCCTATCACTCCAGCTTATACTCCATTTGTTACTCGTACGTACATACTAAATTTTATCCAATTCAAAATCCAATTTATAATAATTAATTGTAGTCCTATTGTAATATAATTATAATATGTAAATACTATTTAAATTTCATCTAATAAATACAGTATAATGTCTACTTACATAATAATAAATATAACTTACTTGTGATCATAATAGAACAAAAACAATACGAGTGATGACATTACTTGTACAAGCCCTTAAGTGATTTTTAAGACTTTTAAGAAGGTTTATAAACAAACAATTCTTTAATCTATTTTTAAATTTTATTTCTTAACCCGAAAAAACATACTAAAATGAAGTATCACCTAGGTCAAAAATATCATGCTCTTTTGTAATTATTTTGAAGGAAAACTTTAAACACGTATAACAGGCAGCTACGTATTATATGAAAATAAAAACATAAGAGAAATAAAATTTAAAATACCATTATATGGGCACTCTACTGCCATCCCAGGGGTTCATACGACTAATAGTTTATTCTCTAGGCGGTCCACCTTACAAGATGCGTGGACATTTTAACCCTCGACATGAACTTTATTGTACAGTAATAAAATCAAAGAATTGATTTCAATCTAGTGAGTTTGTCTTGCTTTAAATCCATTTGGTGCACTTGACAGTCTTTTATCTTTGAAGTAATATCCATTTAATACCGTTGTTGGTTCAAACATTGACCACTGGACACAGATTATGTCAAATACATACAGTAATAATATATTATGGCAAATCCATAGTGATACGACACACGTTTGGCTCAGTTTGTAGTGACCCTACTTTTTTTTTTTTTTTTTTAACGTTGGGAAATGCATTTACGCACGAGGTGTGGGACTCACCGGCAAAACCAGTACTACCCACTAAAACCCAACAAAACCTTCCCCCGTCTTAATGGGGCGTCGCAGGATCGCTTACGCATTCAACTACGACGCCCCGACGGCAGGTCTGCCGAAGCAGACCACAACAACCACGGGGTTGCTCCACAGTCCACTCTGCTATCAGAGAAGTACCAGGAGCAACCCGCATGGTACACTGCCCTCCGAAGAGGGCCACCTCCTACCGCCCACCGCTGGGAGCATTCATTTGTGTGATGAGCACGAATGTTTGTACCCCAGTCATGGGTGTTTATATTTATAATATGTATGTATTTAAAGTTATATATGTGTAGTGTATCAACTATCTGGTATCCATAACACAAGCTTCGTAGCTTACCATGGAACTAGATGGTGTTGTGTGTTAACGTCCTGAAATATTAAATATATATATATATATATATATATATATATATATATATATATATATATATATATAAATGTGAAAATGTGTTAGTTTGTTTGTCCTTCTTTCACGTCGAAACGGAGTGACGGATTGGCGTGAATTTTTGTGAGAAGATAGTTGAAGGGTTGGAGAGTGACATAGGTTACTTTTTATCGCGGGAGATTACTTAATTCCTACGGGAAAACATGTTATAATACAATCCAATAAAATATTTATTATCATAATTACTTGAAACTTTGTATATATGCACTTCAATAAAATTAAATAAATACATGTCTTAGCATTTTTCGGAATTTATCCTATAAAGGGGTAAAATAGGGGATAAAAGTTTGTATGAAACTACCTTTTTAGAGATTTTTTGTACATTTAGCGCGAGCGAAGCCGCGGGTTCTGCTAGTTGTATTATAAATATTTAGCTCATGAATACAAAGTAAGCAAATAGAATCGAATAACTTTTCTTGAAGGATTTGTAATTTCTATATATTTACTTTATACTTAAAATTGTCTGTCTGTGATATCAAAATAACTGACCCATTTCTAATTGACTTAAAAAGGTGGTCCCTAATTTAGTTGTAGGACGTTTTTTGTCTGTATTATACGATGCCTTTGCTAATTGTGAATCGATTCTCATAATTCTTCTATAGGTTAAGGTTGTAATTTATACCTTTGTCCATCCATATAAATTTGAACATTTTAAGTGATTCGTTATTCCTTTTTTTTAAATTATCTACAAGTAGCTAAACGTTATGTTCTGCGCGTTATTTTGCATAATCCTAAAACCCAGAATGTAGTGTGTTAGTTTATCCAGTCTCATCTTCGGAATAGTTCGACTGATTTATTGGGATAGATAACTTTCATTTCGAAACATAAGGATTTCGCGAAGTAGGGTGTATGTAGGTAGCTCTTTTACGAATATTCTGTTGTTGTAAGTATTAATCGTTTAACTTATCCCGTACTAAATATGATAGTGGATATAGTATAATAATAGAAAACAGCTTGATAATTATAGACTAAAGAAAACCACAGTATTCGTGGTACGTCGAATAAATAACAAAAGTAAAATAAGTATTAGTAATTAAGTGCTTCTAATAGAAGTGAACTTATTACCATAGACTTACTGTTCTAGTGTCTATTTATTTACTAACAACACAACAAACAAAAAAATATTATCAAAAGTTATTTCGTTTAGCAACAGATGTTTCCAATCATTTCGAAGTAATTCATCGAGCTTTTTGTGGTTAATTTATATCGGGTATCGACATTATACTCTGTAAAGGCAATTAGAATGATATTTCGATTTAACATATGCTGTTTAATGATTTCATTTATGTTTTTAATTAGAATGAACTTTTTATATCATACATTTATAAAAACCATGATAACTAATCTATTTTATTCCGTAAATGTACTTACTTTGTGTCTTATTTAAAATATGCCCAGAAAGTCTAGAAAATAAACGTCTATTTATAAAAACGTAAACTTAAATAAATATATAAAAGAGAAGTGTAATCAATTTAAAAAGAATACAAAAATATGTAAAAATGTGCTAATTTCAGTGTAAGGACACAAAACCTAAACCTAACACTAAAAGTCCTTAACACTAAAAGTGATCTGTTCCAGGTAACCTACCAGTATATCAGAAATAAACACGGTTTTATGAATAATGGGTAGTGCAAAAAACAGTCTTTAACATACTATCATAAAAGGTACATACTACAAATTATGCACAAGTTTACATAAATAAAAATAAAAACATACATGATATAAGTAAATAATTTATAATTATAGAGTTATAGCGATAAATAATCGTTTTTAAGGCCACGTTTAAAATACTATTAAAAATTCTAAAGTTTGTATGTTTATTTACGTTTCTTACTCCTTCACGACTTAAACGGCTGAACGAAAATGGATGAAATTTAGCATACAAATAGACTTGCAGTAACATAAAGTTCTGTTAGGTACCTAGGGACGTTCACGAGCGCAGTAAGGGTAAATCACTAGCTACGTATATATTACGAGAAATATTGATATCGCATGCAACGTTGGGTGCGGAATGCCAGGGCTATTATCACACGTGCTCGGCCCGGACGTTGCCGAATACCGGAGTTCATTTGCTTTCACTCTATTAGCAGTAATTATTCTCTCCCTTCTGTGTTTTAGTTTATATTTCAGAATTAATAATTGGAGCTTATTTGAGAAAATTGGTATACAATTCAAGTAATATAATTACTAGTTATTTTTAAAATCACTGTGAGTCATAAACGGATAATGTGAATGACATATAAATTTGAATTAATTTTGCCTACTATGCTTATTTTTGTGTAAAATAACCTCTATTAATTAAAAACAAGCTTTTTATAAAGAATTTAATTAAAAGTAAAAATTAAATTTCAGTAACATTTATCGTATATGTTCATATTAACCCTCTCGCTATTTCATCATCATAATACAGACGGATGTACATAGATAAGTTCTTAGGACTTATGTACATAAATATAGATCTTTATAAAATATAAAATTTATATGAGCCTAAAGCATTGCTTTAGGTAACCTATATATCGGATAGTGCCTTATATGACAAATATTACTAAAATTATTTTTTTATTTTTTACGATTTATAATTATAAATAGAAAAAAATATTAATTATTTATTTATTATTCATTTTTTATATCTATAATTATATACATATTTTTACAAAGGTTTGTATTTGAAAACCTTTTTGTACTTTTAATATTTTTTTTACGTTTTAGTCTTAAATCTTTAGAACTTCTTAAACGGTTATCCCGTATTTAATAAATCTACTGTTTTGCTTTCGCATGGAACTTTATAATTTCGCTAGAGCCTTGTTTGTTAATTGGCAGGACGCACCACGCAGCAGGTAAGTTGGGTTGGGTCTTGAAAGATGTTGACTTGGAACTCTTATTATTATTATTGTGTTGGGTGTGGTGCCGAGGTCGGCCCTAGCTACGTCGACCAGTTTTGGTCCATTGTAGCTCCCTTTATTGTGAGTTCAAAGTTCTCCGCTTAGTCCTGTTGACTCCAGGAACTTCCAGATTTTCTGAGCGGGGAGCATCTGTATCTCTTCCGGTTGCATAATATGCTGCACTAGATAGATACTTCTGCGGTGCATGAGTGGACCGCACGAGCAGAGGATGTGCATAGCAGTTTCCTCTGTCTCATGGCATAGTCTGCACATTGCTGTCTGACTGAGGCCGAGGGTAAACATATGTTTATTGAGTTTGCAGTGACCAGTAAGTATTCTGGTTACTGCACTGGTTTTATACTTGTTGAGTTGAAGCAACTCTTTTGTAAACTTTCTGCGATATCCCTTAATTAGCGCTTTAGAGTGTTTTTGTCCAGAAGTGGATTGCCACTCTTGAAGTGCTTGGCGATTGGAACTCTTACATCACAATGCAACCCAATTGATGAAATTCAGATCAGACCTATACATATCAGATCTTAATGGTCATTCGACATCAAATAAAAATTTTTTAACAAAAAATAAAAACCGACTTCAAAAAAGGCACTAAAAAGTAAAAAATAACTGATTGGTAGTTTTCATTTACTATACATACGTAATCAAATATTTTCGAAGTCGGTGCGCTTTGCTTTGTATCGGCTGGCAAGAAATTATAACTACCTGTATCACAATTGATAACATTTTTATATTAAGTCGGAAGAAATCGTCCATTCCAAAACTTCTGTAAAATAAATGTCTTGGCATCTTAGATTTCTAGCTAAGTATATTTAATCAGTTATTTCCAGTAGATACATTAATATTGTCGCTGGTTGGACATAAGGCTGTCCACGCGAGCGGTACGGCACGGGCCAGGGCGCACGGCACGCGCGCAGATTTATCAGGTATAATTAAAAGGCGGTACATTAGCGAGCGGGTGCGTGCCCAGCGTAGCACCGCAGCTGTCGTTGCGTGTACTGCGCTTGGCAATATTGAACGTATGAGTTAGAAAAGCAATATACATTCACTATTATGTATTAGTACAAGTAACCTATATTTAATTCAGTTAATACTTAGAAGAAACTTTGTTTTTTTACTTAGTTTTTACAATAAATTATTAATTTATTGTAAGTTAATATTTATTATTTTGAAATACAACAATTCAACTTGTATATATATATATATATATATATATATATATATATATATATATATATATATATTATATATATATGTATTTAGTTTGATATTGTCAATTAAATGTCATCATTTCAAGTTTTCAAATGATTAAAACTATAGTAATAATGATTATTTATATGATTACTAACAAAGATGTTTTTATACGTTTACTCTTATAATATTAAAAAGATGATTAGTTTTTAATTGTTACTCGTTAAAATATAAGTTTACTGGAACAATTTTCTCAATACCAAAAATCTTTTTTTTTAGAATTCAATATTGAAGTATCAAAACCACTCGCAACTATTTCTAAATCGCGTGACGTATCGTGATTGTCTAAGCCTGACAGATGTGTGGCGGAATGTACCTAATTGTTTGCCGTAACTTTACATTTTATATCAGTCTGCGCACCCCAATGTTAAGGATTCATTCACCTCGTCAGATGTTCAATGGGCCGAGTTCGGGGGTCGGAAGTAGGTTTTTTTTGCAGAGAAAGTTCACTTTTATAGAATTGATTTACCGTTCAGTTGTTGCAAATGGCGTTGATTTTTATTATTCGCAATTCTATTGCTTGTACTTCAGGCATAAAAATAACATGTTATGTCGTGATAAGTTATTAAAAAAATACTTATTTTTTTTAAAAACTAACATAATTTATAAAACATATTTTTAAATCAAAACATCTTTTCAAAATAATCTGAACAAACATTACCTTTGTATCGAAACTTATGCAAATTAAGTCTACATTAAAAAATGCAAAACGAAATAGTTGAACAAAATCGATTCTTAAGGTGTAAAACTCCTAAAAATAAATAATGAAAAACCTTACCTAATCACGCACAAAATAATTATGCTACATCTTTTTATTATATATTTTCTTGTTAAGTCCTGTATATTAGACGTTTTAATAACAATTAGCGTTCGAAGTTAATAATTATAGGGATCGTCTAAAAGTCCTTCAAAGTTTCAAATCTTCCTTGCTAAACCATCATTCAACGCCTTCTTAATTACTCTGACAGAAAATTAATCAATGCTTTTTAAAATAAAACTTTTAGAAATATTTTGTTTAATATTTAGGATCACACTTATATTCATGTAATACAACTTATCTTACTTATTTTTAATGTCATATATTATTTCATTTTAAAACTTTCCAATAAACCTTCGACTACGTGAAGCAGTGAAGCAAAAAACCAATCAACATTACTTTTTTACAATTTTTCTTTTTATAAGAAAAAATATTTTACAATTTATCAAGAAAAATTATATTTTTATAAATTATAGAAGAAGGCATCATAAATATAAAGCCAATGGTGAATCAATTTAAAAAATCGATTCGTTAATAACGTACAGTGTAGAAATCTGTACTTCATTCGGCTTAAATTTTTATCTATCATCTCCTTTTTGAAACCAATCGTTATTACCAACATATGCCAACTGCGTATGGCAGAGAAAGCTTAGAATTGATTTATTATGTTTATAGACAAAGTTATTAAACAATTAAGATAAAAGAAAATATATATCAAGTATGAAAATATAGGTAGTAAATATCCATATTCGTTAGATCGTTTTTGCATCTATTAGATACATTTTGTTTCAAATACCGATAAAGCAATGAATAAGAAGCCAATATAGTAAAATTGTGAAAGCCCTAAATATTTCTCTAGTTTATGCACCACGGGCCGTGGCCAGTATCTATAAATATATGTACAAATAGGCGAAAACAAAAGAGTTCAGTACTTTTTTCTCCTCTATTTTACCGTTTTTCTTTTAGTGTCTTGTTTAGCATCTATTGACGAGCTTTATCTAAAAAATTTTTTTGTTGTTATTATTAAGTTGGAAACAGTGAGTTTTTGATGTATGATTTTCTCCATTTTTCAATAATGGTTATGGTCGATTTTTAGCCCTATGGCTACATGGTACATGTATATGGTACATGGGTACACGAGTAAAATACGAATACGTGTATTATGTTATAATTAATTAATTTACATGAGCATGCAAGACGCGTTTCACCAATGTGATAACATCTCATCAGTAATTATGCGAGCGCTATTAATTAGGACATTCCCTTAAAGGGTACATATGTCGTCCACTCCACAAATAGACATAGCACCCCTTCACATGCTAAAGTATTATAAAATAATATTATTATATTACTTACACAATATAATATATTATTTAAAAAACAGATACTGCTGTAGATTCAACAGTTTTTAAAACGAATTATTAACTTAGTTTTTAATTAATTTCAGTAAACGTATAAAAAACTTATAAAATAATTGATATATAAGCACAATAATGTCTAATTAATGAAAGTAAAAATCGTTTATTAGATAAACCAACTACAAAACGTGAAGAGTTGAATAAATAAAAACTCCATTCATATTCAAACATCAGACTGATTCATTCATACTACAGCAAGTGGAAGTCATGTGATATCGCGCCCTTAAGGAAACAGGTCAAGGCGGCACCTGTTGCACCCTTCTTATACTTGGGGTAGGAATTAGGGGAACGTGCTTATGATTAATTTTACAGGTGACCTATGATTGTTGGCCGTGACTGCGTTATTAATATTGAATATCTACAGATTTCTTAGAAATTTTTATAAGAAAGTTATTTATGTTTTGTTTGTTTGCGAAAATATTTTAAATAGTGTAATTAAACTATATCTATATTTTAAAGGTTTCATTCCAAGATGTGAGCGCCGGGTCTGAACATTATTACGTGATTTGTTCCAACTTTATACGGCGGTTTTTCGCGAACCATTATCGGTAATATACCGAATAATAATACCTATCGGTAACCGATTGAGCGGTTATACAAAATATTATGGTGGAATAAAAACAAAGAATAAGAAGATATTTCGGCATATTAAGATATACCGTTTTTTATGCATATGGATATCTAAGCCCTCGTTTAGTTCTTTTTTACTTTTTAGTGCCTGGAAGTCAGTTTTTTTTAAGTTTTTATTTTTCCATTCCATTCCATTCCATACATATTCGATTAAGCCATTTATTTAAAAATAATTTATTGTTGGTTTTTTAAAACCGCTCCACCGATTTCAATAAAATTTAAATGTGACTACCTGGGAAGTTATATACTTCCCAAGTGGTCACATTTAAATTTACCAAAAAAAGAATTTTCTAAATCGTTTCAGGCGTTTTCGAGTAATCGGTGAACATTAAAAAAAAGATTCTGACGAATTGAGAACCTCCTCCTTTATTGAAGTCGGTTGACAAAGCGAAAAATCTATTGAAAGAAAAAACGATGACAACTAAATGACAAGTTTTAATAGCCGTCGTGCCAAATGTTATTTTGTACTGCTTAAAAAACAATGTTTCTATATTATTATAGAGTATATTATAATGATTATATAATTAGTCATTTGTCCATAAATTAGTATTATTTTGGAGGCATTGAAGTTTTCAACTAAGTAATCAGAATTATCGTACACGTCTAAGCTCGGTAACAGCATAAATTATGCAAACATTACCTGGCTAGCTTTTATACAGGTATAATAAGGAAACAAAACAGTCTTTAGGGTCTAGTTCTATAGGTATTTACTGATAAGTACACTCTACGTATTCATCGGAGCGAGTGGAATGCGGGTACTTAGTATTATTCTTCGCTTTACAAACCGTACTTGTAATAATGAGAGCCCTTGTAATCAAACTCGTTGCGATGCTATTTTGTAAAACTATACTTTATCGTTATGCCATTTTATTAAACATGTCGTAACTAAGTTTAGGGATCTTTTATTTTATTTCGCTCCCATTTTTTTATTACATATTCCTAAGGACCTACCTACATGAAGTGATAGGCTGAAATATTCATTCTTACACTATAACAATTTATACATTATTATCCTTCAAAGAGCTTAAAATTATAAAAGAAAATATTATAACGCACCTTACGTATATAAAGAACCATTTAATCCATCCGCCTTATGTTAATGTTAGGCTTTAACGAGTATTCAGTTGACGAAACTTAATACTGTTGTGGTGCATCCCCTTTAATGCTATGCCAATGCATTATCAGATTGCGGCATTGACAATCATTACGAGACAAAACACTAACCCGTAATTGTGATTGGTATCAGCGATCAGTTACTTCGGATAAATAGTGTGCCATTAAATGGTTTATAAAATATATATAGGTAATAATAATTTTATTTCTATTGTAAAAGGATAATTCAGAAAAACTACAAATATGGCAATATAACTGTAAACATATAATATTTAATACACATTATCTCCCTATCTTCTCAGACGTTTTTGACTTTTAGTTCCTGACGTCTCTTCTATGACCAATGACCTATGACTATGATGAATGAATGTTTGTTGCAAACGCCTCCAAACATCAGAAATTAAATATCGAAATAAATCCGAGAAAAAAATCCTACGTGAAAGAGAAAATCACAAGTTATACTTGTAACTGAAATATAGTATTGCACTTTAGCGTGATAATATTATTAAAGTTTTATCAAGTGTATGCAAATAGGTTGTTAATACGAAATCCCCGGGCACATTATCTCAATGTACCGTATCTGCCCGTATAATGGGTTGATAGGGCAGCTGTGCGCCGTGATACGGGCAGGTGTGCTCAAGCTGTGGGTGCTGCTTCATGCTAGCTCGCGTGCTGCCTGGGGTGAATGTGGAATTATTTATATACGACTATAGATAATCATATATAAGGCAATGGCCTTTGAAAATATCTTTGTCATTCTGTAAGTAAATATTTATGAATTATGAGTGTTCGATATTCGACCATGATCTTCTTCGAAAAATTTGAGGTTAACATAATATATGAATAGAATTTACCTATCTATATTAAAAAAACTGTTCCTGTGAAACTGTTAATTAACCAACATACACCACTTTCACATTATGTAATTTGATATTGTATATATTAGAGAAGAGAGCATTTTTATTTAAATAAAACTACTTTTATTGTCAATATTATTTGTATTTACCGTAAATTGCTGCTCATGGATATCGTACCGGCAATCATCAGCTACATTATGCTTCGTATGTCTTAAATAATATGTTTAAGTTCAAATAAGAAATATAGAATTATAGCTTCTTACATTTACTTTATAATTATCAATTATTAGAGAATCTATCATCAACTCTTATAGCGACTCAATTTGCGAACTGAAATGAATAGATTCGAATCCATCGATGCGAAGGCGTTCCTTTTGGGTCACAGCCTAAACAAAATCTGAAATGAACCACAAATGTCATTCATTCAATTTGCACGATGTGATTTAATTACGATTCTACTTACAATGCTGTTGATGGTACGAAAACTACCCTTAAATTATCTAAACTTAGTTTAAGAACTTAAACTGTATCGGAAATAAATCGCTATGTACAATTTGATTTATCTGATTTTCATTATATATGTAAGAATACTTTTAAGGCTTCCACGTTCTATTAAGTATATCAAACATTCGCGCGTGGTAAACGCGACGACGGCTTTACAACACACTTTTTAAACTCGCCACTTTGATGATTCAATAATAATACCTTACATATGATTGTGTATAAAATCTCAAAATAACGGTCGGTGGATTAGAAGGGCACACATACACGGCCCCCTTAAAGCGTGCGCCGAAAAACACAATAAAATAATCCTGCGCTTTGTACGAAAATTCATTGTATGTACTGTCGACAAAATCTTATAATAATAAAGAAATACTTATACTCAATTAATAGTTCATGTATTTTTCTTATTAATTGAATAATATTATAAAAGTAGGTATATTAAAAAGGTTCTGTTTTAAAAAATATTATATTTTTAATAAACGTGTTAAGGAAAAGTACGGCTCCTTTATCCCATACAATATTTACGTAGGAGGTGTGGAATGGATGTAGTCATAAGTCTCATTTGATTTTTTTATTAAAGTGTATTGTTGTAGATATCAGTTTATAATAACATATTTGTAGCTTTATTTGCAGACCGTAGCAAGGTGCATCGCGGGAGACGCGTGCGGCGCGTGGCGCGCGCGTGCGCACACAGTTCTGCACTGTCATGGCCGACGTTTTCAGGTGCTCTTTATTTTTTTATTTTATTTTCTACGACCGATCAACTATGAATTCTCCAAACTGCACTATTATGTACGAGTATTACCGAGGGGACATATGAAAGAATGCGTTCGTGTTTACATGAAATATTTCTACGGCTTTATGGTTGCTATTAGCTCCTATGGGTTAGATGAAAGATATCTTTATTACTTGATTTATTTTAACTTCACTAAATATAGTGTTGATCCTTAATATCAACATAAGCCTAATTAATATTTAAAAATATTGTAAAGGTTCTAATCAAAACAGTTCTATCTGAATTACGGTATTTTTGAACCTATAGGTATCCTAGCATAAGTAGTTTAAATCGTTTCATATTAAAAATGACTACTGCTTTTCGACTTCCACTACTTCAATCAGAGAATATAATTTGTTTTCAACAATTTCGTTAATTGGGCAATATTGTATAGCCAGCTATTATATGCATGCGATGTGCTTTACCGATGCACCGGGCAGGGGTGCGAGTACGAACTGTCAGTTACAATCAGTTGATAAAATCCCGCACACCTGCACCAGGGTGCGTCGCCAGGCAACACCGCTGATAAACAAGTTTTATCGTAATTTAGATGGGCTTCTGTTAATAAGATGGACATGTTTTATATTTATTGTTATTTTAAATTTGGATTTTAGGAGGCCTTATAACTTTATCCAAAAATATTCATAATAGCACTTTTATATTATACAGAAAAATAAGCCATTAACATAATATATAATATTAACTAAAACATTTTAAATAAAACTATGTTTTCGGATTCTTTCCCGGATTTATTTTGATTTTTGGTTCCCGACATTTGGAATGCTTTACAGCAATCATGGTCACGGGAAAGACTAAGCTTTAAGATGTCTCACAAGCTTCATATAGTTGTAGTAGTGTAAGTATTATGGTATGACGTATATATTATTCAGTATATAATCAAGTATTTGTTATAATAAAGAGTAGTCTTGATTCAAACTTCGTTCGTTTCACTTATCCCACTACTCTCATCGTACCTACATAGTTGTTACAGACATCCTACCCACAAATTAATTAAAACATTGTTATAGTGTAAGTTACTTATTTATAATTGTTATTACAAGTTTACTAAATTATAGTAGTACATATAGAATAGTGTATGAAATTATTTCAGCTTCAAAAACATGTAACCTCAGCCGCTGAATTAATTGCATTTAATTATAAAGTTATCAGAAGTTGGTGAGGTGCACTACAAATTATGAAAGAGCTAAAAAATTTAAATTGATTTTTAATCATAAATGAAACGACAGTAAAAACTTTAAAAATAAAAATAAAACCGACTTCCAGGCACTAAAATGTAAAAAATATCTGATTAGGTATCTATTCTAAATGAAAACCCCCGTTTATTTATTTTTTACATTTTAGTCAGTTTTATTTATTTTTTTAAGTTTTTATTTTTATATTTTTAGTGTATACGTAATAAGCAGGTAATTTGTAGCAAGAAAGTTTCTAATAACATATTCGATTAAACAATTTGTTTAAAAAAAAATATTTATTGTTGATTTTTTTTAAAACCGCTCGACCGATTTCGATAAAATTTATATGGGACCACCTGGAAAGTATACCATTTCAAACAAAACAAAAAAAATCCAAATCAGTTCAGGAGTCTTTGAGTAACCGGTGAACATACATAAAAAAAAGATTCCGACGAATTGAGAACCTCCTCGTTTTTGGAAGTCGGTTAAAAATACTTATTGTTTGAATATATGTCTAGTATTTGAGTATACAGTCTTTTTGTTGTTAGAAATATTCTTAAAATGATTTATTTTTTGAGCTAAGCTCACTTTGGTACATAACAATTAAATTTAACTAATGTACCTACTTGATTAACAAGTTTAAATCTATACATATAATAAAGTTTAAAATAAGCTGAATCTGTACATTAAATATTTTTTGGAAAATCTTATTGAAATAGACATTATTATCGATACAGATGTCGAATCTATAGTTTTTAGAATTTTTGTCTGTCTGTCTGTTACCGCATCACGGAAGAACCACTGGAGGGATTTTGATGAAATTTGGTATGATGATAGCTGGTTATCCGGGTCAACATATAGAATACTTTTTACCGCGGGAAAATATCTCATTTCTGAGAAAAAATACAAAAACTACAATGTAAGAGTATACTAATATGTAAAACCTAAAAATTTGGTTTTTGGTCATTTGAACGCGAGCGGAGCCGCGGGTAATGCTAGTATCGTATAATTTTAATAAATAGGTATCATAATATTTTCTATACTGTACTTTTTAGTTATTTATAATGTTTTATTTTATGTATGACCGCTTCCGGTAATCAGCGTTTCTAGTGACACATTTTTCATAATATAAAGGACGTCCATAAAAGGAAGGACATTAACACAGGAAAAGAGTAACGACTATCGATATTCCTTTTTTACCATCTCACATGTTAGCTCTCACGTACCACCCTAGCATTGTTGTAAACAAAAGCGTGGAATACAATAACGGCGCACGCGCATCTGTCACATGGGGCCACGTGATTGGTGGACGTGCACCCTCGCCACTGATTTTCACGATGCACTCTGTTCGATACCAAAATTTGATGTAACGGCAAAATCTATATTTTGGAGAATATGCTACCATTTTTACGTAAAGGCGCGGGAGAAACCCAAAGGAGGGTTATTAAAAAAAGTTATGGTAAGTTTTATAAATTGAGATGAATATAAGAAGTTTATGTAATTATTAGGTATTGTCGATAGATTAGCAAGCGAAATAAGTACATATATGCTTCAGGATATTTAGAAGTGAAACTTTTTCTTCGAATTCCTAATACATCTTAGTTACACCTACAAAGGCAATTTGAATAAAGGATGAGAGTGAAGTTAAAAAATAATGAGCACACGTGTGATACGACAAATCGTTGTACTTTAGATCCACCTACATACAATAAATATTTTATAATTTAACAATATTATGAGAAACATTATTATAACGTGGCAATTACGTGCAGGGTTCGCGGATACTTCAATGTGTCAATGGCATACATCCTTCCGACGATCGGGTTCCCACGACTACACCGCAGGGAACGCTTAGACACGGCAGTCTCATCAAATATTAGTTTAGTAATGCTATAACGATATTTGCTATTCGTATGTCTTTGTACATGTACATAATGTACACTACTACAGCTAATGAACATTTTAAAAGATAAATTTGGTCAGGATTAATTAAACGGATTTGTCATTAAATGTGTCGCAAAGTAAGTATCTAAGGAGTGCAGCAGATTACAATCAAAGTTCTGACTGCATATACCAAGGCTCCCATCTGGCTAAGATAGAAAATACTAGAAAAACTTAATGTCGATAAATATGAAAGGTGAAAATGAAGAACGAAGTGAGACGTCGCAGGAGGAACACGTATTTCGCGGCGCCATCTCTGTAATATCGTGCATATATTTCGATAGATCGATCCAAAATAAGACGAATACGAATAATAATTTGCCGATATCTTACTTAATAGTCTAACCAATGTCACTATCTTTTTTGTTCCGTAAAAACAATTGATTTGAAAAAAAAAACAATATAGACCTAACATTTTGTTTAAATAAAATCTAACATTTGTATATCCTAAGCCTTTAAATTCCTATAATATATACCTGCATATACGTAACTCTTCTTCTAGTGAACATGATTTGTTCCTAACCAAGTAAATAAAGTTTATATTACATATCAACGATGTAATCGTTTCATTATATACATTTTAATCATACTTACAGCTACACTGAATACTCATAACGCTCATTTTTATACACACTTTAGAATAGCTTTGTAATGTATGAGAACAAAACATATGATATTTGTTATATATTTGGGTATGATTTTCTATTTTTCATTGAATCTATTGGCGTAACGAATTTACGTAGGTGTTCCCACGGGATCATCTAAATTAATGATTATAATTTAAATAACAAAACTGTACAGTGTATAGTGAACTATGAGTATTATATATAGTATTTCAGGGTTGAACACATATTATAAACATTTTAAGAAAAAAACCCATTGCTAAGTTTGACATTCGTATTTTTTTTATTGATTTTGAAGTTGTTTTGTTTTTGATTTAAATATCTTATATCTGTTTCATTCATATATCTGTTTTTATGAATCAGTGCTGTTGATATCAGATATAATATAGACATAATAATAATAATATCTGAAAGCACAATAAGGACAAGTTTATCAACAATGTAATGCTTAGAAAATTTTATTATCTCATACCTTACCTGCAAGCTTCTAACTGATTAATATTTGGGGGAAAATATTTTAATATAGTGATGACGTTCCTCATAAAGTGATTTTTATTTTAACCGTATACATTTATATATGTATAATATGAACAGTATTTTTGCTAGAACCTACCCCGAAACCTCCACAATAGATACCATTATCATTCAAAATATGGTCTTAACTGAAACAACACTTAATAATAAAGTAATATTTGCAATATTCTAAAGTTTAGTTATTTTTTAACAATAAGGTATTGTAATTTGTAATCGATATTCCCGAGTAGTTCAATTACGCGTACTTACGGTAAGCGATACCGGAGGATGCGCGGGCGCAGAGCTTCCGGCGCGTGCGCGAGTGGGGCTTCCCTGTTCCGTCGCGCCGGGTGTACTTTGAGTAGGCTACTAAGAGGATATATACAAGGTGTCACCCTCAATTTTGGTCATATAATAGAAATTAAAAATATTTTCCTTTACAGATATTTAATTTAAGGAATATAAATTTATTGGATTGACTTTTATTTATATTTATTAGGTTAGGTTGCTAAAGTTGCATCCAATAATTAATTCTTTGTTTCAATATTTTTATTGTAAACAAACAACATGTGTGCATAATCACCTTAATTATATCAACTTTTTCTCATATTTAGAATATATTAGGCAAATAAATAATTTGCATCAAAAATTAAAAACAAATAATATATACGAATAATATAGCATAGATATGTAGCAGCTCTGAGGAAATGCTCTGTGAAATAAGGATTTTCGCTGCCGTCGTGATGTACACATTCTAACAATCGCAGCAATTAGCCGAATATAATTGAATACGAGATGATTCGATTACATTCAATTATTTTGTCTGTGGGCGGGCGGTGGGCGGAGCGAACACTGGGCGGCGGTAGGGCGGAACGATCCGCCCAAGTGTCTTTGCCTTTTTGTTTTAAATATTTGGCGTTCCGTACATTGTTTTATGAATTTTTAAATATATTGCTCTCAAAGCTTTACAACGTCCTCATCCTTGATTTATTTTAAAAATCAAAACTAAGTCAAAAAATTTTGCAACATACCTACATAGGTATGTTGTACACAACTAAATATAATAAAACTAAATAATTTGTAAACTCCAAAAATATCTTCTAATGCAAACTGTTAATAATTAAAAAGTGTGTTTTCTTTTTCTGTAAAAGATTGATTACTAAAATAAAACGCTCAATGTTTCCAAAAGAGAATACTCGTAAGTATAGTCATTATCATCAAAACCTTGTATTTATTCAAGTTCATGATAAACTCGTTGATTGTTTCACCTGCTCTATCCTATACCTGTAACTAGAGACAGGCAATGTTAAGCGATTTGCTAACAAGTAATGATGTAAGATGCGGGTTTTATCTTTGAATAGTAAAAAAAACTCGGTAAACGTAGAGCATGAGGGTTCACAATTTGGTGGATCGTGAGATACAGAACGCTTACATCTACAGGGCGTAGAGATACTGAGACGGACCACTGCTCAATCATACCAGTACGCACTTCGTTTTTCTAACGTAAATAATAAGTGTAATATCATTGTGATCTATCCATTTTCCGATGAAAATGTTATAATATAAACTATATAAAAACATCAAAAGTCTTAACTTTCTGTAAAGACATGTCTATAATTATATATTTAAAATATTTTATTTATTCCAAAAAATATTTTACAATACATCAAAAATCAAAATGAACAAATAATAGAGTTACTATCCCTTATCATAATCAGACATATGCTGTATCTAACCTGCTTTTAAATAAAATGCAAACGAAAAAAGTTACCCCCACTATAGCCTCGTGTGAGGGTTGAAACTAACGGGCACGCGCCGGGGCACGCACCCTGCAGTCAGTCCTCTCCCGACCGCCCTGCCGAGCGGACCGCGCACCCCTATCTTGACTAAACACCAAACTTTTAAACCGACATCATTCAACAGTTTTAAATAGTTCACAATTATTTCACATAACCCACCAGTTCCAAAGTGTCTCAGGGGTGCCGCCGGCTGAGTCAGCAGGAGCACAGGTATGACTCATTTATTCTTACCATAGTAACACCCTAAACCTTTCGCGAATGTATAGGTGAAATGTCCGGTTTAATGGAAGTTTGAATTTGTTTTTTAATTTTAAAATTTTTGGTACTCTAACATTTTCTTTTTTTTTATATTGATATACATATTATATTTCAATATATGATAAATTTCAACACTGTACAGTGTCATTATTTTTATAAATTTATAACAAATTGTAAAACATTATTATGGATATCCAATACAAGATCTGATAGATGTGTGTAACATAACATGCAAAATCAGAACTATCAGTTTCAGTTAGAAGAACAAGTTCTACTCTTTGGGTCTCTCGTGCACGTAGCTAGTCAAAGTTTGTAGGAAACCCGTGAATGTAGGATGAAATAGTATATCTCATGAGTACAATCTTAGTTCAATCTTAGTTAAGAATCTTTAAAATTCCTTTTACTATAATAATGTACTATAATGATAATAAAAAACTATAATAATAGTAGAGTATTACTCGAAATTAATAACTACTTAAATTTTAAATCAAAGGGTTTTTGATTTTAAATGCAATTTTTGTAATAATTAAATAAGATGTGTAAATAATTATAATATTTTATTTTAATTGAAGAAAAGTAATATTTTTTATTATAAATTTAATTAAACTTAATAAAACTTGAAACACTTCAGAAATTAAGTTTATAATTAAATGTAGAGCACACAATTATCTTATAATAATGGAGCAATACTTGTAAATATACATTCATTTGGTGTATTTTGAAACGGTTATAATGATTAAGATCAAATTTTGTATTTAAATAAGGTTTTGCTTTTTAAGTCTATCTATCTAAGAGTATTTTTAGAAAAAACGCATTTTTATATGTTTACTGAAAAAACACGATTTTTAAATAAAAACGCCGAGTGAGGCTCGGTCGCCAATGTACTAGATATTATTTGTAAGTAAATACTTAAATACTACTTTTAATGGCAAGTATTTATTGGCTTGTCCTTTATTGCACTTCCACGCAAGAACGGACCTCGAATCAACTTGATTTTTTGCATATATAATAATCTATTTGCATATTTTAAAGCGTGACAATTAATTATAGAGGCTACATTTTATCCAGCTACAAAAAATGATACCTATGGAATATTAGTGTATTAAAGAGTACCTGGTTACCACGCGGGGTACTTATACTCGTAGGTTGAGTAAAGCGAGGGCGGGTCATTAGCTATAAAGTCCTTGATTTTATTGATACAAACTATTCATTGCAGATTATATTACATAATTAAGTTATTATTTTTTTACTAGATTTCTTTAAAGCATTATAATGTTCGGAAAAACTTTCTGCATTATGTTTCTGTGATAAAATATATGAAATAAATAAGATTAGTAATATTTTTAAAATACTATTATTATTTATATTATTTCTATATTGTAATAATTTCCATAATAATAAAACTAATATCTCTATAACATAATATAATCATAGTATAATAGTTCAATTTATAAAGGTACCTGCTTACCCCTTTAATAACAAGTATTACAACTGATCATTTAGCGGGGGGTGGTTAGAAAGTAAAACGTGTAACCCTACACGTAACGCACCTAGGCAGAAATGTCGCGTGCCGTCTGACTAATGCGACTCACTGACACATAAGTTAAAAATTATAACATTAACAAAAATATTAGTAGAAATATTATAACTGAGTGAGACAGTGCCATAACGAATTTAATATTATTTTTTAACTAGCGGCTCACCTTCGCTTCGCTCAGGTTCGTCCGTTCCTAGCTTGCTTCCCGATGCAAACTTTCATCCCTATTTTCACCCCCTTAAAGCAGGATTTCCGAGATAAAAAGTATCTTATGTCCTTCCCAGGGTCTCAAACTATCTTCTTACCAAATTCCATCTAAATCGGTTTAGTAGATCCAGAGATTACCCCCTACAACATCACAATCTCATAAACTACAAACTTTGCTTCTTTATAATATTAGTATAGATTATTTAGAATTTGAAGGAAGGAAAATAAAAGGAAGAAGAATAAAAAATATACATAGAATATTATTTTGGCTCAAAGGTCATAAAAAGGATTGTATTAAAATATGGCTTATAGCTAAATTTTTTAGTGTAGTTTTAATTTTTTAGTAGTTTAATAAATTATTCAAACGTCAATTCCCTTTTGACATGAAATGATTCAATCGAAAGCTGTTATTAACACCTTATACTTACTCTAATTATAGTATGTTATAACTTACTGGATGTAATAATTTTATAATTTAACGGTATATTGTAACCGATCGTTTGTTAAATCAAATACGTTAATAAATGTCTATTGCATAAAATAAAATAAAGTCGACGTCGACTGTATCTAAGTATATTATTTCGTATATTATTCGTAAATATACCTTACTAAAAAGAAACCTTAATAACAATACCAATACAATTATGTTAATAAAGGAAATGAGTTATTTTCTATCAGAGATACGGTTTTTAAAATCTAGTCAGTAGATTCAACGATTATATAAACAGACAAGTTATACCTTTGAAAACGAGATTTTGAGGGCCGCTACATGTAGTGTCATAATTTTAATGGAATACTAATTTTACAACATTCATTACATTCTGTGTAATACTAGCGTCCTTAGGTGATTTTTTAAATTGACATAACTTTTTTATTTATAAACCGATTGAAATAAAACCAATAGTAAATGTTAAGTGAAGCTTACCACAATACATTGGTGGTGAAAACCGCACCCAAATCGGTTTAGCCGTTTCTGAGATTAGCGCGCAAACGCACAGACAAACGTTCAAAAATTCTAAAAATCATTGTTTTGGGTTCTATTGCGTAAATAAAGACCCTCAATAATAGTTTTTCTCAAATATTACCGATCAGTTTCAATTTTATTATATGTATAGATTTTTATGTCAAGCAACTGTTGTCATTTATAAGCTTTTAATAATATACATGAAAACATAACTGTTTTAAGATAAGTTGATCAAGCTCCGCCCTATAACGCTATCCGCCCACGACATTAAATATTAACGACAAAATACTTGATCCCGCCCAAACCAACGCTTAAACATATTTTTATTCCTAACATCTTCTAATAATAAATGAAATAGATATAATAATATATTGATATATGTAAATAAATAAATACTTTGAATAGTATAAAAATTAACCGCCCTGGATTATTGTTCAATCGGAATATAAGTAAAAAGCTTGTCAAACCTATTTATTATTTATTATTTGATTTTCTATATTTTTTTTATCAAGAACGTATGTATAATATTAAAAGAATATATGATAGGAATTTCCTTTTCATCAAATCACTATAAAGTGAGTATTATATTATGACTTTGGTAAGAAAAATAGTACCAATTTTTGTTGAAATAAACAATTAAAAAAAGTCACTTTTTTCCTCTACTAGACGACGCCCTCAGAGGAAGCGCAGTATTTGCATTCTAAATAATTGTGCAAGACCAAACCATAACACCGCCATTAAGGCATAACTTATTCATGCTATTTGCTTTAAGCCAAAATACATAGAAAGTATTAAGGGACAAGGGTCCTGTACATTCAATTCGGCGTAGGTCTCTAGGGTAGGGCACAATAGGGTGAGCGTGGGAGCGATCTCGGCGACAGTAATTAGACAACATGGTTTAACTAACCCCAATTCATTTCGCTTGTCAATAAACGAAGCCTGATAATATAAATAGAATAAACTAACATTCTTGTAGCAGATATTATTCCCAATCTATGTACATACGAGTATAAATGAAAACATATAGTAAATAAATGTGTTTATGTAGAGTCTACTTATATATTTACAAAGAGATAAATTCTACGTGTTCCTTTGTGCGAAAAATCAATTTATAGAAAAGCGCAATTTCGTTAGTTGAAGTACATTGTTACAATCAACAAAATGGGCTTTTAACATTATTCTTTTACACCATTCGCTTGAGCTTGAACACCTCTTTACTTTATTATTTTTGTCCACAGATTTCTTAGTCAAGATCAATACAGACATATGGGACGATGAATTTCTTTATTCATCACAAACTATCGGGTGTGGACGTTTGAATATGGAAGCAGCATTACCACATTTTCATCGACTCGCAACATCTCGATTTTATCAACACTATGCGGCGCCGCCAGTTCGAATTTCAAGCAATTATCTTCACGATTTAATTCCTCAACAACATCCGACCCTTCTTCAACAGTATTTAGCATACTACAATGAACCTGTAGTACCACTCGACTTATCGCTTAAATCCACTACACCAATCACTCCGCCATGCACTCCCCCACCCTTACAAAAAAGAAAATTAGCGGATGAAAAAAAAAATGAAAAACCGGCAAAAATATTTCGGCATTTTGAAGAAACTGATGCCAGTAATAATGAGGAATCACAGGATAAAATTCAAAAGAGAAAATGTGATGACGACATTTCAAACGATAGCGATAGTCCCGAGGCTAAAAAGCTTAAATTTACAAAGCAGTTTTTTGAGGAGCTTCGAAGTTGCCTTCCGAATGAAGGTGATGGCGCAAAGAGCGAGCGAAGCTCTCCTGATATCGTTGAAATTAAAGACGTTGCAGAACGCCCCAAAAAATCACCCAAACCCCCACAGCCGTTGAAAAAAAGTAAAGTAGTTAGACGACTAATGTTCGATGAAGACAAAACTTCACCAGTCTCTGGGACGATCATAAGAGATCTTGCAGAAGATGAAACGTTAGTGGTCAGAAAGGTAAACGACTACTTCTTTATTATTAAATATAGTCTAATAATAATCATATTTTTCTTTATAATTTCATTTGATAATATTTAATTATTTAGGTTAGCATCAATATACTTTTAATACTTAATAATTCTAATAATAATAAGTATGGAAAGAATATCGCTAAAAGGAAATAATATTATTTTTAAAAAGAAACGAATCTTATCATTTATTCGTACTAGGTAAAACAAGTGGCAAATATGCTCTGAAACTGTTAATTAAATGTTCTAACCATACCATTACAATGGGTTGTGGGTGACTTTCCTTATCGCTTCGGCAATTAAACGCTATGAAATCGCTTATTGTGTTGTGTTTTTGCGCTAATAACAGTCCTGAGGGCGAGCCGCGACATTCATAGCAAGGGGTGGGCCTTAGGGACATTAGATAAAGAATAAATCATTTGCACGACTTCTTACCCGATATTTTTCCCAAATACAGTTGAATTTAACCCCGCCAACATTTCTAAATAACAACTACTTTCATAGTCGATTTCAAAATCACAATGAATATATTATAATATTATTTTTAGGGGGATATTGACCCAGCGTTTAATGTAGTTGAAGTAACGGAGGAAGCTAAAGCGCTAATTGCTACAATAGAGAATCGATTGGGAAGGTACATCTGTAGGCTATGCCGCCGGTTGTACAGCGACGCGTTTGCCCTCGCACAACATCGATGTTCAAGAATAGTGCACATTGAGTATCGCTGTCCAGAATGTGATAAGGTAAACACATAATATATTTTATTGTTGTATTTCAATTCAGATTTTTCGCATAAAGTGCCTAAAGATAATTATTGAAATTATATATAGAAACAATAATGTATAAAAATAACTTATACATAAATGCTTATCATATTGGCAAAGCGTTCAATTTTAAAATGAAAAATAGTATATATGACTTTTACATATTAGCTATAATAATTACAATTACAAATAATAAAAACGTGTAAATATATTTAGTTATTATGAACTAATAGAGTTAATAAATTACATAATTATTAAATATTTTTTATTATAGATTTATACATAATTATAGATAACTCTTTCAATTAAATACAACGATGCATCATGATGTTTATCTCACCAATCATTAGTTTTATTGATCTCGCCTCATTTTCTGACACGGTCATTGAAAAACGTTTTCGTGTCGTGTGGGAACAAATTACACGAGGGTGGCGATTGTAAACACTTGGCACATTTCCATGGGAATCGTTCTAACTGAATGTCGAGTAGCAAAATGTTTGTGCACCTTAATTGATACTTCACGTGGTGCGTGACGACGGATTGTTAGTATTTATCTCGATGATGGGGCAACGATTAATTATATAAACAATAACAGAGAATATAATTGTGTACGCCACAGAATGAACTCTCTATTGTGAATAATAAGTATGACCTTAATACCGATGCAATGAAGTAAATTTATGCAACAATAAGTTGTACTTTTCCACTTATCGATCTAATTTTATTGGGTGTTATGCTATTTTACTTATTTATTTAAAAGCTTTGTTGGATACATTTATACATACCGTTAGGTGCGTTTTCCCATTTTATAACAAGATGTTGATTTTCATAGGTCTTCAATTGCCCCGCAAACCTAGCATCACATCGGCGATGGCATAAGCCCCGCGTGCCTGGAGCCACCAAGCGAAGGGAAGTTCCAACTGAAGCTGGACGCTTTGCTTGCCAAAAATGCGGCAAATTATTTAGACGGCAGGCGTACTTAAAAAAACATCTTTTAGCTCACGAACAACCGGATACGGAACCGGAAAAAGAACCATCAGCTTTTCGTCAGGTCCATGTAGAATATCCTACTTATCAAACGGTGAGTTATAGCTTTTTAATGTTTCGTAATATATAAGCTATTTTTAGTTTAGTTAGTAAAAAAAATATGTAAACGTCAATGTCATATGTAATTCTTCAACAGGAACGGATACAGGAAGGTTTACGAGACAGCAATTTCAATACCTTTTGGAACAAACCAACATTAGTTGAACCAAATTGGGAAGAATCTAGGACTCGATGTCCTTCCAACTGTTCTTCAGAAGACTCCCGTAGCTTAGACGTAACGGGATCAGAAGATGAGGGCGGGGGAGCCGATGGAAGCGATGGGTGACGTCACATTCTGCGGCCAGTGCCGCGGTTTCCATACGCTATCTCGAACACCATATATCCTTATTCATATGGCCACGATAGCTTATATTTTTCCTAGAAAGGTAAAAATAAGACATTGAAGGCGGTTCTGAGAGCTACTTAGAACTTATCACTTATTCATATCAGCGCTCTAAAAAGCTCTTGGAGTTTTCAAGAAATAATAAACCCTTTCTATTGTAATAATTTTACTTAGTTCTTCAAGCTCTATCACTTATTATTTTATGAATTAGAAAAATAATAGGTATAGTAAAAATATTTAATCATAGTTTCTAAGTATTATTAGGTTCACTTTAAGTATCCCTAGCTGTTTATAGAAGTGTGTTATTAAATAGGTTAGTCTTTAGATTGTGGTACAGTAATATTTAAATGTTGTAAACATCACTTAATAAATAATATATTAATGTAAATACAAAGGATCTCCTACAGCGACATTCCAAATTCTTTTCACGTAGAGGTGTCAAACATCACTCGTGTGTAGCTATTAAGATTAGTGTTATATAATTAGTGTTATTTCATAGAAATTAATCACTTAGGCGTAGCCACAAAATAATTTAAAAATATAGGTATATTATTAGAAACATCGTATAATAATACAAAAACCAAAAATTTTACATTACATAATATTTCATGAAAACTCGTACTGCATCTTCTAAACTTACATAAGCATTAATTTAACATTGTTTAACTTATGGCTTTTCGCACGCAGGATTTATTATAAATAAAAATATATTTTGCATTATGACAAATTAATTTATTACATATTTATTGGCATATAGCATATGATTTTCAACAAAAATAATATACCAGATTAGTATTTATAACATGTATTCAGCCTATATATATTTCTTTTTTTAAGTCCCACTGCTAGGCACGGGCTTCCCTTTTAATATGGGGGGATCAGGCCATAGTCCACCACGCTGGCCAAGTGCGGGTTGGGGGACTTCACATGTCTTTCAAAAACTTGCTTTTCCTTCATCGTAAGACAAGTGGTAATCATATTCGAATTGATTCGCACATTAAAATATCAGATGCGAGGCCCGGGATTTGAACCCGTTTCACTCGGTTTCCCAAGCGAGCGCGTCACCACTGGGCTACCGCTGCCTGATTTATTTACAACATGTTGCCTACATATCATTTCTCGGTGACATTAATTCTTACTTATCAAATGACAAGCGCAGTAGCAATATATCACTCAAAGTAGACTAATTCTATAGTTCCCATTGATTTCAGTTTTCCTGAAGACAATTTTCTTGCCATATCGCATTCGGATCGAAGTCACGGAGGGTCATCGCGATCGATCGCGGTTTGAGCATATTTTTAGATGCACTGACCCGTTCTATCTCATAATTTTTTCAACAACAACGTATGTAGGTACATCGGAATTAAGTCAGG
Organism: Brenthis ino; assembly: GCA_921882275.1. Taxonomy (NCBI): domain Eukaryota; kingdom Metazoa; phylum Arthropoda; class Insecta; order Lepidoptera; family Nymphalidae; genus Brenthis; species Brenthis ino. Next base: position 16,013,336 of record OV170227.1, on the reverse strand, counting down.
TCGTACGAAGTAGGCTGTTACCAACTCTAACTTTCCCGAGAAAAGTGTTATAAACAGAAAAATAAATGCCCAAAAATAGAAATTTAATAACTTTTTTTAATAAGTTATATTTAAAATCTTAAGTCCGATTCTTAACGGAGAAAGAGTGGACTAACACAAAACATAGTCTAGTCAAAAAACAAATAATATTTAATTTATATTATTTTAAAAAACCTTTTTATTATATTTTACAGAAAAAAACTTATATTTATCTATTATAACCTAGTCAAAAAAAGAAAGGATTTTTTTAATTTATATTATTTACAAAATATTATTTTAAAAGCCATTTTTATTATATTTTACAAATATTTTTTTTATATTTTACTAAACTAAAATAAAATTTTATCTAGTCATTAAATTACATAAGTCAAAGATCAATCTAGTCATGTTAGTCGTTATAGTTGAAAGCAAAAAATAAATATTTACACTTACATATACGTACAGAACATCTTATTATTTATAATTTTTATATTAATTGATCTCATTAAAATTCCTAGTCAATTTTAGTCGGTATTTATAATACCATCTTTTAAGAATAATATTTTTTATAATTCGATTCTAGTCAAAATATCTAGTCCTATTTTTTCTATATACTAGTCATAATTAAAATAAGATCTCTAATTTCTAGTCAAAAAAATCAAATATCTCGAAAAAACTGTATCTAGTCATATTTATCAAAGAAAACAATAACTACATATTTAAATATTTTAGTTTTAATAAAATAATTGATGTCTAATTTCCAAAGCCATTTAAACGATCTTTTCTTTACTCGAGGTATAAATATTGAATATCTACTTTAATCATATGTTATATGCCAAAAAATATATATGCAATTAAATTAAAAAAAAAACAACATATCATTAAAAATAACGTTTCATAAATTTTACTTTCGTTGTATATAACAAAAAAATAATTTAAGTATAAATATGAAATATTTATAAATTAAGATTAGATTATATACATATAATACATATTTTAGTAAAACAATATCGAGTGGAATCTAGTCAGTGTGTTCTTCGCAACGCGTTCCAAAGATTTGTACATTAAAAGACGCTATTATCATATATTTAGAAATTTTAGAGATTTTTATTATACATAAGAAAAAGTACGTCGTAATGGTATTAGGCAGCTTATAAACTCATAGCTTCCGGCGGAAGCTGGTTATCGTTATTATATATTTCAAACATTCATATAAAAATACGTCAATTCTAATAAACAATTTATCTTTTATAAACTAATTTAAAAAATTCATAACGACTCTTAAGTTATAGTATCGATACCAGGAAGCTCTATCTTACCGACTTTCCATTTTCCGAACAAGTTAGCCCCATCATAATTTAACATAATTATTATAACAAGAAAATTGATTGAGTTTTTAATGTGGTTTAACTAGCTGTCATAAATATTATTAGGTTTTTTTATTTATATTTTCATGTAAAGAACAAGGTTTAAATTTAAAAATTATTACATGCATGCATTTGTAATATTTATATGGAATCGTACATAGTTCGGACTATAAGACTATTCGGGCTTTTTTTTACTTAATTACTCATGATCATCTTTTAAGTTGTAATTTATAAAATAACTTGGCCATAGTTTTAATTTGTAACATAAACACAACAATAACAAAAATATTTGTTGTACATTGTACTATAATTAAGTTAAATAAGTAAAAATTTTCAAAAAATACATAATAGCACTTTAATTTTAGAATAGATAATAGTTAAATTTAATGTAATAAGTTAAGTTTTAAATTAAATGTCTACCTTATTTTGCGAAAAACAATTAACTTATTTAATGCAAGTGTTGCACGATTGTATGTACTTAATATATGCACTTATTTATGCAATTGTAAGTAGTTACTTAAAATGGTGAATTTAGTTAAAATGTAGATATTTGTTAGTAAATGATTGTATCCAATAAAAGTATATAAATTATACTGATATCGTTTTCTTTATATCTAGCAGTTCTCTTATTCCTCCACTACGTAAACCAAATAAAGGGCGTAAAAATTTTTTTTTAAACTATACACGTCAAGTATGTGAAACTTAACTGCTTTTTTAATGTTTTCTAGCTATTAAATACCTATACAACAAATAAGTATTTTATAAATATTTGTTGCTGGTCTCGAGTTAAGCGATTAACAATGGACAGACCTACAAAAACTTTCAGAAACGTTAAGAAACCCTGTTATAGCTTTTAACTCAAAAATATTTAAGCAATTTAAGTATAACTTTAAAAACGTTAGTCTAAATTTTTCAAGTAAGAAAACGTGGATGGCGAAATACGAAACTACAGGGATTATGCGCGGTGCGAATTTCTATAATTATATTTTTGTTAGAATATTTTTTTTTACGCGGTTATCGCTTTTTAGTATGAAATGTAAAGGTAAGAAATGTGGTATAATAAAAAAAGCAGAAATGAATGTGCGAACAAGTTTCTTCTTCAAAAAGCTTCATAAGGAATCCTGGACTATTTTTATAATGTAAAATTTGGATTAACTGTAAAAGTTTTGCATTTAATTGACATTTATTTTTAATTACACATTTTAAGTTCCAATAACATTGAGTCTAGTTTTGCTGTGTTATATGTATGTCACTAACTCAAGAACTATCTTTATTTTAAAAAAATGGTACAATGAGAGTTCACACTTGATTTCACGCATTGATTGGTTTAGCCATTATATAACTAAAATATAAAATGAATTGAGGGTTAGAAAAAAAAATAATTTTTAAAATTCTACAAAGTTATTACTTGTGAGAAAAAATAATAAGACGATTTTTTAATATCTTTATATAGACCAAAGCAGGTGATACACTCATAGAAACTTCTATTATTATTCATTTTCTTGATTATAGTTATGTATAAGATTTAAAAAACAATTTAATTTTATAATCGACTTAGAAAAGAAAACTCTTAAAGGTTCTATTTTTAAAATACAAAGTATCAGTCCGTTTCAGCGAAAACCCCGTATTATATGTACTATTATTTATTATATAACTGATAATTACTATTACTTATTACATAAACTTTGCTACAATTGTTGTCTTTATTAAATTTCAATAAGTTGATGATCAACATGAAAGCATATTTGTATAGAATCGCGAGGTTTTAGAGATTATCAACTTTTGAAATTTTTAATAAGTTTTTGGTAGAAATAATATTTTAAATAATATATAAAAATAAAATAATTATATTATATAATGGATATGTTTATATCCGTCTAAGTTTATAGTAAAATTTTATTCCCAAATCTTGGAGCGCCACCTACTATAGAAATACTGAACTATTAGAAGGAATAGGTAGTACGTACTCCTGTATAAAACGATTATGTGGCTAGGTAACAAAGGTGCTAGATGTACATGAAGTTGCTTAACTTATCAGCAGGTGGCTCTTTTTTTAAATAAGTTATAAAAATAAGGTATTCTTTTTTATTCTTAGTATCATTTCCGGAATGTATAGTTTTACCGCCATGTTTCATCGAGACGTAGAAAAATTTACTTTCGCATAAATAGAAAAAGTTGTAACTTATAGCGAGTGAGAACTTTACATGAATCCCTCAAATGCACTTGCCCTATACATTCTGCGTTGTAAATGAACAATAGCAATAGATATGTTAATTACTGATGACTCTTAAGATTGCCTGACTTAATTATACAATTTTTTCCGCATAAAATGAAAGATTGTCTTGATTGAACTTCAGTTTACAAACAAACGGTTCTCTAAAGCATACAATGAAACAAGTATTAAAAGTTATTATTGTGGTATTTGTTATTGATACTATAAAATGTCACGTGACATCTTCAACAAAATCAGATTCGACCACTATACTGCCAGAAAATCAGCCGAATAACGTTTCGGAAATAAAAATTAGTGAAAAGAAAACACAAATTCCAAAAACAGTTAGTGTGAATGAGACTAGAATATATCTTGACAATGTATTATTCACGTTAAAGAATCAAAATTGGACTGAAGAAGAATTGCCATGTTTAAACAAAACCTTACGACTACTTCACGATTTACAAAACTTCACCCTTTGGGCGGTTTGGGGTAAGTATTATAATTGTAAATTATTGTATGGATGGAATGATAAGTGGTAAATGTTCGTTGATGTTCCAATAACGTTATTATCATTTTTAGGTATGTATGTACTTAATGCACATTTAATCTTTTTGTCTATATTAATGAATTGCAGTTTTAAACTAAATATTAACGAAAATCTTTAGCTTTATCTTGTGCTGTGACTCGTAATAAAAGATATACTTTTACTCTTGAAGACTTTTACATAATCTTCCTTTTCTATAATTAATCTTAATATGACTAATTAGTACTTAGTATATAATATAAATAATAATTATAATAAGTAATTTTATAAAATTAAACATTCACGAATTATTTATTACAATTTCAATTTTTTATGTTTTTCTTATATTATATCAAATGTAACTGTTATTATACGGGGGTAAAAAATTGGCTATTTCCTACTGTGGTAAGATTTCTATGCGTCAATGATGTATCTTTAAAATCGGTATTCGTAATGTCTTTAAAACCGCCTTGTAAAAACATAATTATAAGTTTTAATTAACAGCTTAATATAGTTAGTAAAACTTCTAAAAGTAATTAATCCATTATTATTATTTATTTAGATTGGGACTCAATAGCATCACAGCCCCAAGGGTTACTTTATGGCAGCAGGTACCATCTTGGTAACTATGACGAGTGTATGAATGCACCGTGGTACAAAAAAGAACCTGATTTGAGAACTCAGTACTGTTTAGCAGATATAGAACTAGAAAGAACTGATAAAAGTGTGAAGAAGAGGATATCTGACCCATTTGATCCATATCAGTCTGCTTTAAACGTTTTGGAGGTAAGATCAAAATGTAAATGCAAAGTTTCATTATTTTATGTCACATTACATATAAGTTTTTTTTAGATTACATTATAAAGAGTGTTCTCTTTGTGATAGTGTGTGACAGTGTCATATTTTTTAAGTTCTTTAATTAATATAAATATATGACTATGTGTAATGATCTCCGAATAATCACGTTTTTTTTAGTAAATACACCCAATACATGTATAATATTTCGCACGGATACACGGTTATTATTTAATTACATTGATAAATACATATATAGCCAGTAAACATAATGTCTCATATAAATTACAATATAAGCTTTTTAGCAAAGTGCTTTTTTAACGATGATCTGCATATAAAATATATATTTTCCAAAAATGTTTATTTTAAAATTCTTACCTCTTATAATTTTCTTTTATAATACATATGTCTTAATAACAGTAAATGAAGAGAAATCTGTTTTTAGTACCAATCCGATTTCCTTCGTCCTTACAATAAGTTGACATGGGGAGTTTGTGCGCCAGCTGTCTGCCTGCCTCGGTCAGTGGAGAGGCTGACGAGAGTGTTGTTGATACACAGCCATCTCGGTACCGCAGGACTTAGAGCTCACATCTCAATCAAAGAGAAATGCCAAAAAGTCAATGAAACAATGGAGTACGATGGATTATTTTATGGTTTTATGTATGTAAAATATTTCATTTTATAAAAATTACTTAAAATAAATTATAATGATTTCTATGACGTTAATGTTTATATGACGGTACACTTGTCAGAAAGAAAAAGAACTATATATCGAGATATCATAGTGCAGCGTATGTATATATTCCTGTCACTCTCAAAGTCCGATGGGACGATACTTCGACACGTACGGTGAGAGTTAGGCCCAAGACCGACGACTTTACGTGCTCTCCGAGCCACGGGAGTGACACATCGCCAACTTCCCAACTTCGAGCTGTTACTGAGAATTTCTTGACCGAAATACTCAGTCACTGAACTCGGCCCGACCCGGGACTCCAATCCAGGATCTCCGGATCTGTGACCGTACACGCTAGCCAGTAGACCACCAGTAAAGATAATATTAGCAGCTATTAACCTACACCTCCACTTATATTTTTTTAATAAAATATAAAGAAGCATTTATTTGGTACAAATTAATAATTTCTACCACTAATTCAAAAAGGCCTTCTTTCTATCTTATTTCTATCTTATGAAAGTAAATGATTTCAAATAAACCATAATATGTATTCATTTTTTATAGGGGAATGGCTGTAATTTTATGTTCAGTTACCTTGATATGTACCATCATAAGGCACCAAACCGAAAATTGCGACAAGAATAAACTTGGTAAGCTGTTCATATTAAATGAGCTTTTTATCTTAAAATTTAAAAAATAACGAATACTTGTTATAAAATGCTAACTATTAAATTAAATTGATGATGAAAATTTTTAATGTAATCACAATTTTAGGGAACAGGATAATCGCGGCTTTTGATATGAAAGTGAATGCGAAAAATCTTTTGAAAGTTTCTGATGAAAGCTTAGATGTTCTGTATGGAATTAAATTTCTAACAATGTGTATTATCGTGTCTGCTCATCAATTTGGAATATTTAATGGAGGACCAGTTAGTAATGGCTTCAAAGTCGACGAGGTAATGTTTTATATACTAAGAACAAATATTATCACGTCTCAATTTAAATACAAAAAAAACTGTAAACACTAAGAGATATTAGCGAATGAAAATATTTAAATGAAAATTTAAATATGAAGTGACAAAATCTCTTTTTGTCCAGGAAACAACGACAATAGCTGGTATGATAATGCTTCACGAAGACGTCGTTGTAGACTCTTATTTTGCACTGTCCGGACTCTTAACAGCGATGTTTCTTATTAAGACAAAACGATTGCCTAATATTTTCTTACTTTTTCTAAGACGATATGTCAGGTAAGTTGAAATTAAAGATCCCAACAAAATCATTTTCATGTAAAATGTTGCCAAGACGAGACCATATGCCTCGCACTGTCAAAAAGTTATCAGATCTCATGTAGAGCCAAGCTTCTAACTCTACACGCCTTAACTCTACAAACCCAAGAACTATAATTTTATAGCAAAAAAGCAATGATCATTGAATAAACTTTTCACCTTACGCCCATGTGACGGTAGCAAAACGAACGGACGTGGTTACATTAAAAATAAATATAGTTATATATTATATAATTAATTAACCACGTCATTGGCCACCTCCATACTGAGACCCGGACTATACTTGTAGGCATATAAATGCAAGGTTTGAGCTTATTTCTCTATATGTATACAATTCTAGTTAGACATTAGTAAGACCCTAATTTATAATTTTTGTATTACTTTCTACTGAATAAATGCGTTACATATTTTTTAACATTTCCACATTATATACACTCAAGTGTTGAGTATAATAATACTCTACAGAGACTGCATGAGTCTATGACTGAAAATTTTATTTAAACTTAACTATAACTAAGCTCTAATTGCTTACAGATTGATAGTAGCATATGCTATAGTCATATTCTACATTTGCGCGATCTTTCCCTATACTGGATCTGGTCCCTTATGGTATAGAGCCATTGCCGGAGACACGGAGCAGTGTCGAAAAAATTGGTGGATCAGTCTACTAATGCTGAGTAATTACATCGATAGTGAAAATATTGTACGTAATGCTATTTTTAAATATCAAGAATTATAATAATAATGTCTTCATGACCGATTTGGGTCACGGCGCCTTATCTCACTTAGACTAGTCCTCTGCACTGGACATATTTTAGTGCACAAGTATACGCACATACACAATGCACTCTCTATTCCTTTTACTCTCAAAATCCGATGGAACGCTACTTCGACACAATCTGTGAGATTTAAGACGTTGGACGGCTTTACGTACTCTACCGCCAACTCCGGGCTGCTACTGAGAATATCTTAATAGAAGACCTCAGTAATTAAACTTGGCCCGGGACTCGAACTTAGGACCTCCGGATCTGCAGCCATACATGCTCAAAACTGGACCACTAATAATAATATTTTTTTGAAAAATTGAACACTTAAAATTTGAACACGCCTAAGCGTCGTCTATTAAAAAGTTAACTCTCTCTCTCTACAGTGGTGGTTTTTATCGAAGTCCGTTTTAAGACGACATTGAAAACTATAACTTCATTATCCTTAACTGTAAGAGAAGTATTTGTGGATTACGGCATCTGACAATCCGCCTGAACGGTAATAATCCGGACTACTGACGGTAGTAAAACATTCTGCAATATTCTACCCGTCAAATCCACATTCATAGTCTTCAGTTTCTAGGAGAGTTTTAATGGAGCATTCATGGCCAGAGCACTGGCCAAGCTAGCGATGTGGCAGGGTGTGCGAAGAATCCACGGGCAATGTGGAATATCTTAATAGCTAACTACATTTAGCAATATATGATATGAGCTCTCTGGTATAACATGCTACAAAATTAATGCCTCAGAATTAGCTATAAAGCCAATATTTACTAGGGAAAAGACCTCATTTAGGTTACCTCGGTACCTCGAAGCGCAATGGACTGGCGACTCAAAAAAGTGGTATGCATCAGATAGATATGGGCTGTCCAGGGTCAGGACTGTTGGCTTCCCCATTAAGCATTTCCTAATATATTTACTTCATTTTTATTTTATAACTTTTTTTGTTTCAGTGTTTAGTCATAAGCTGGTACATACCATGCGACTTCCATTTCTTCGTAATAACGGTCCTACTGTATGTGTTGTATAAAAAACAACCTTCGATTGGAAAATTATTTTTTATCATCATAGCAATAGCTTCTATCGTCACTCCAGGAGTCATAAATTATCTGTACAATTTACCAGCTATTCAGTTATTTACTTATGAGTAAGTATTTTTATACTAACTTTATTATATTTTCCTTACCAATTGATTTAAAGGGATTCATTTCTTGATGACAGACAGGAAATATGATGAATCTGTATTTTATTATAATACTTTTCATTACCCCGTGTTGACTGACAGTATGCGAAACTACGTATACCCTTTATTACAATTTTAATAGAGGCAACGCCTTTGGAAATTGAACCATCGACAACCATCTTAAAATCTGAAGTAATTTAAGAAAATTTAAAAGTAAAGATACTTAAGTTAAGTCTTAAGACTATTAAAATGTTAAGTGTTAAATATAAGGTGTTAAGATTTCAACTTAAATTATTTTTGAAATAGTGCTAAAAAGTTAAATTAGTTGACCAGCACTAACTTAGACACTATATCAGTCATCATATGTCATGATATACTCGTAGCGCGTAAACTTGAAAATTGTTATTGATTCTATCGATTTTATCTATACATATAATAAAATTCTAACTAAGTCAAATCTGTACATTATATACATATTTTTTAGAAAGTCTTATTGAAATAGACATTATTATCGATACAGAGGCCTAATCTATAGTTCTTAGAATTTTTGTCTGTCTGTCTGTGACCACATCACAGAAAAATCACTGGAGGGATTTTGACGAAATTTGGTATGGTAATACGAGTATACTAATATATAAAACCTAAGAATTTGGTTTTGGTCATATGAACGCGGGCGGAGCCGCGGGCAATGCTAGTTACGAGATAAAAAGTCTTTTTCATGATAAATAATTATTATTCATTTTATTTCTCTGAGAAGCACTTAGCTCATGTTTTCCAGCTTATAGCGTTTAATGTGTTTGCACTTTGCATAGATTTTTGAAGAAGAATTAGTTGTGAATGTTTTTTAGTGATTTTGAATTTCTGAAAACTTGAATATTATTTATTTAGGTTACCTATCTCAATTTTCCATATATATTTCTTTATAAATACACTAGCAGAACCCGCCGCTTCGCTCGCAGTAAAACTACAAAAAAACTAAAATTGTTGGTTTTATACAATTTTTCATCCCCTATTTTATCCTCTTATGGGATGAATTTCGAAAAATGCTAAAACACGTCTTTATTTAATTGTATTGAAGAGCATTAATATCCAGTTTCTAGTAATTCTAACCATAAATATTTTTTGGGTTGTATTATAACGTGTTTCGCCGTGAGAATGAGATAATCTCCCGCGGTATAAAGTAGCCTATGTCACTCTCCATCCTTCCAACTATCTCCGCATAAAAAATCACGCCAATTCGTCACTCTGCTTTGATGTGAAAGAAGGACAAACAAACTAACAAACAAACAAACAAACCCACTTTCAAATTTATAATATACCTAAATATGGATTCTGATACAAATGAGACAATAGTACGAGTATTAAAATGTAAATATAGCGTGTATAGGCAACGCATTATATTTGCTCAATTATGGAAAATTCTCGTTCTTTGTACATTGTTTACGCTTGACTTCATCTAATTGCACATTGATTCACACTAAGTCATCATTTTATTGATAAGTTTTGTAAAAAGATAACGTCAATGTAACTAAGGTCGCTACTTGGCAAGCCAAGTTACATCATATTTTAAGTGGTAATTATTTTAATGGGCTGTTTATTTGCATATTTCATCATCCATTCTATTGTCCCATATAAAAAAGTAATTTACTTACAACTTCAGTGGATAAGACCAAGTGTTTTGGTTGCTCCATATTAAATGGCAACCACAAAACATGATTTACATTTTTGTATTTAAATATGCTACATGTATGTGAAAATTTTAATTAATTTATATATTTGTAACCCTTGTTTAATCTGGATATTAAAACACTATGAAAATTTAAAGAAACTGTATGGCTTGCCTTCCTTATATTATATTCCTTATATTCGTCTTATGATCCTATAAGAGTCCTTATTTGGTATCAATAAAATAAAAATAAAACACAAACATTTCTAAGGATTTATTTACATAAATCTAGTTATAGCTTCTATACTCTAACAATTTTTATATTAATTTCAGTTTTATTTCCAATCCACGAGGACCGCTACAGTTTCACATGACGTATATCAAGAGTCACACGCGCTACGCCGCATATTTAATAGGCTTCTTAGCTGGTTATTTGCATATATACTGTTCCTCTTCAAATAATTACAGCAAGATACCTCGGGTAAAAATTTTGACATTATATTATATTTCTTCTATACCCGACTTAAAATTTCTTCGCCTTTTTAACCGACTTACAAAAAAGAGGAGGTTCTCAATTCGTCGGAATCTATTTTTTTATGTATGCATGTTCACCGATTACGCCAAAACGCCTGAACCGTTTGGATTTTTTTTGTTTCAAACATTTTGGCATTGAGGCATTTTACTTCCCAGGTGGTGCCATATAAATTTTATCGAAATCGGTCGAGTGGTTTAAAAAAAAATCTACAATAAATATATTTTTTAAATAAATTGTTTAATCGAATGAGTTATTAAAAAACTTTCTTCTTACAAATTACCTGCTTATTACGTCTACACTAAAAATGGAAAACGCTTTTTTACAGTTTTACTTGAGGGTACCACCTAATGTATCGAGTTAAAGTAAAGCTTATGGCACTCTTTAAATAACCACTTCAAGTCAAGTAATATTACCCATTGAAATCCTTATATATCATTCAACAGATACTCTTACTATGAATAAGTGCTCTGTCGAAATATACTCCTTTTAAAAAATTAATCAGTAAATATGTACCTATGTTCTTTTTCAGCAATGGTCCATACTTGGAGCATATTTCAGTATTCTTATAATGGGTGTAGTAATGTTCACTGGTCCACTGTTCCTGTGGCGTAGCTACGATGTCCTCGAAAGCGCTATTTATGCGGCTATAAACAGACCAGCGTGGGCCGCCTCTCTAATGTTATTTGTCATGTGCTGCTCATTGGGACATGTCCGTAAGTATATCTAGTAAAAATCTCATTTTAAATCTGAATCTAAATATTTAGCCCCAACACAGCTTAGTTACTCAATAAGAATATGGAATGTATCTTTAAATATTTTTATTAATTCAGTGATGAATTGCGAATGTTACCATCCAATAATTTAAACTAAAAACCTTATAGGTATTAGGGTAATAATATGTTTAGTGGCAAGAATGTCTTTTTTAATGAATTCAGAACCTCTAACAGACGGACATAAAATATTTAGAGTTCAGTTTTTGTCGTTTAGTTACGGGACCCTAAATGATTTTTAAAAAGGAGCTATTTCGTTTTTATGTTAAATAACCAAAACTGGAAAAAATATATTTCACATCACAACTAAATTTTTACACTTTGTAGCTTATTTATTCAGGAAGCTCATAGGTTATCTAACATCAAGCTACGAACCTAACAAACAGAGCATTTATTCATAAATCAAATACGCGGGCGGAGAAATTATGGTTATGTTTAGGAGTTTTGGAGTAATTAGCTTATATACATATGAATATAAAACATAGATATCTTTCGAAACAAAAATGCAAATAAATCCGCGACAAAATCCGAAAAGATAGTTTTATTTAAAATGTCAAATATTCGCGTAAATCTAAGAAAGTAACATAGATATCTATTGCTAATTAGTAGGCTACAAAAATATCTGTTTGTACAATGTACAAATTATATACGTAAAAGTAATTCAGTCAATTCAGAATAATTAAATATATTACATTAATTCCTTAGCAATCCTCAAAAGCTTTCTAAGTTGGTATCCCTGGGTGCCGTTAAGCCGCCTTTCGTATGGACTCTACCTCATTCATACCGTGTTCATCTCCCGCAATGTCTACGTCACGAGAAACCCACAACATCATGACTATATGAATATTGTAAGTAAATATGAAAAAAATAAGTCTACACTTAATAAGAGATTGGGGGCAGAACCGACGGTTTTAACTTTTATGTGCTCTCTGCGGCCCTGAACTTTGAAAGTAAAAGGAATAGAAAGTGTATTTGTGTCTGGGCATACACTTTGCATTATAATATCTCGTGCGTACACGGCTAGTCTCAAAGAGATTAGCCGCCATAATCGAAATCGATCAGGAAGATACTGATCAATATCAATAAAGAATCCTAGAAAATTTCTAAGAGGGAAATAAAGTGAAATACTAAAGTTGCTGTCATTATACCTATATGAAAAATAAGTTATGTCAATCCCTTTTTAAGTTATTGCTCAAGAGAAGGACAAACAAACACTGTTCCGCCTTATGTTGCAGATAACGTCTACCCTCGGAATCATTTGTGAAGGCTGTATTTTTGCGCTTATCACGTGGCTCGTAGCTGAAGCTCCTATCAACAATCTACTCGTCATTTGTCTTACACCCAGGTATTTTTATAATCTATTTATTTATAAGTAATAAAATAATTAAATTGACGCAAAATCATTTTTTTTCTTTTAGGATGTTGAGTAGGTAATAGAATGGATATATTTCAACACCATAAACACGTTTAGTTTAATTTTTAGGTATAGTACCTATAGTATCTTCATACAGTATCGTATAATGCATCACAAGATGCAGTTTTCGCCGATTTTTGCGCGCACATATAAAGCCTGGGTTACTTTTAGTAGTTACAGATTTAAAAAAAGATAATAAGTAATAAATATAAATATTTAAATAATATTAAAAATTAAAAAATATACGAAACTTTTTATAAAAGTTGTAGATTTTACTACACCTACAACTTTTGTAGAAAACATATTTCGATAGAACGTCACAGTAAGCCGGAAATTGAAAAAAACTATTTTTTAACACTTTGCGTCCCCCCCATTTCTCTGGGGTAGCTGGACAGATGAGGCATTTTACGAATTTCTATTCTTTATATAACATTTTAAAATTCTAAAACTTCAGGTTCTCAATATTTTGTTCCCAAACCGGATTCAATTGGACTATAAACCGTAAAAGCCTCGTAATGTGTTTTTAATAAAAACTTTTTATTATTCATTTAAAAAAAAATTAAATATACTTATGATTTTTTTAGGTTTATTAGAACTCTTACATTAATATAAATAATAAAACTTTTGTATTAAAAGGTATAAATAATATTTATTTTGTGAAAATTTAGAACTGTTTCTACATATATTTTTTTCAGGCCTAAAAGTTCGGGAGAGACCGAAACTAATCAAGAAGTTCAACGACCAACTAGTAGTGCTAATTATACGAATAATGGTTACCTACAAGAGAATTTACAGCCGAGTGTACAAATTATATCTTCAAAAATTTAATTTAAATGGTAGATAAAAATGTTTTTGACATTTTTGAAGACTGTGAAATATATAGTTATAATATGTAGAATAAATGAGGTGCTTTATCAACAATGGTCAAATAATTCTCATTTATTTTATAATCTACACGTAGTTAATTCTGAAAGAAAATTTAATCCTAGAAATAATGTGAAAGTATTATTGTTAGAAGAAAATAAAGTTATTAGAAAAAGGAGATTACTTTTTATTATTTATACTAATAGTACAAGATCGCAGGGCTCCAGGCGTTACTTATATTTGAAGTGACAAAATTTTACGAAAAGTGTTTAAGAATGTCAATGTATACGTACTCACTAGCTTGGCTAGATGGCCTAGATTGGCTAGATTTATTGATAACACTTAAGCTCGTTAAACAGAAAAAAAGGAAATCAGTTGACAAACAGAGTATATATATAACAACAAGTTTTATAAAGATTTATTTATTTTTAACTGCATAAGTAAAATTATCGTAATATTATCTAAAAAAGCATGAATATTCAACAGCGCCATCTATTATTTACATGCGAAATTGCTTAGCCAGCTAGTTCGAATGGGTTTAAAATGTAGAAGACTCGAATGTGAGTAATACTCGCTTACGTTAACTTAAACTAGGTGGCACTTTATTTAAAATATTTATTATAATTAATTTGGGGAAATCTTTATATATATAATTCTTCTGTGAGTGTGTATGTCACTGAACTTCTCTCAAACGACTGGACCGATTTTGATAAAATTTTTGGTGTGTGTTCAAGGGGATCTGGGAATGGTTTAGATTCACAATTTGAATAATAATTTTCATCAAAAAAATTATTAAAAAAAGTTTGAAATTTTCAAATTAAAGACGTGTAGGCAGGACAACGTCTGTCGGGTCCGCTAGTATTTAATAAATCCATTGAATAATCGTTTCTCAAGTTAGGATATTTGGGGTGTTTATACATAACTGAATTTTTATTTATTAGAAAATCTAATTGCTGTGCAAGGATTTTTTGCATCGTAATAAAATATTAAAAATATAAAGGAAATTATGTACATTTTGTAATACGTTTTAAGGGATTTTGTAATAAAAGCAAAATATTTATCTAGTATAATTTATTTTCTAATTATTCATTGTTATAAAAATATTTTAATAATTATAAAATAAATTATATACAGACTAAGTACTTAAATAAACAATGTATTCAGAGTACACATACGTTAGAAAATTAATTTACCTTTATGCATCTTACAGGTAAATCAACAACATTACGTCATTTTACTTGCCGTGTGATGTTAGAATTATTATTAGAATTCATTATGTTATATGGTGCCATAGAACAGCGCATTGTTCATTTACGTATCCATGTCGGTGAACAGATGATAAACCTATTACCTATCATCATAGATTATAAAAACGATCTCAAATTAATTTTAATTATTAATTAAATACCAAAACTTTCGGATTCGGATAAAGGTACAGAGCATTCGAAAATTATAGAAAATAATTAATTCAAAGTTATCACATAATAAAGTTTTGTTACAAAGGTATCCATAATACCATATAATTCTTTTAATTAAATATAAAACCTTAAACAAAGCAGCAGCAAAGCTTGGCTCTATAACCTGTACGAAGTATATCATTATATTAATCTTAAATTCCTATTTGTATCATTAAATATTAAAAAAAAAAACAAATCTATTTAGAAACTGATAAATTAATTACAAGTTCTAAATTTAGCAAAAAATCCAATGGAAAGATTTCATTGGTTAGAAATAAGATTGCATAATATAAGTATAGCGCTACATATCTATCAGTGTTGCAGAAATTAGATATTTAAATCTTAGATTATTTATATGTCTAATAATCTAAGATTTAAATCTATACATATAATAAAATTGTAACTAAGCCGAAATCGTACATTAAATATATTTTTTGGAAAATCTTATTGAAATCAGGGTTCGAAACGATAATTATCATTGATAATTATCTTTGATAATTATCATGATAAATATGGGTTGATAATTATCTTTGAAAAATATAATTGAAAATATTTAATTTGTGACTCTTCACATTGTCGATCAGCTAACTGAACTCTCTCAATCAGCTCAAAAAACTCAATCACCAAACTGAGTTAATGCAGTTGAGGAGGATGAGGATGATATTCCACTCATTACCAGTCTTTCCACTACACCGTCTCATACCATGACCGTGCTATGAACGTATCAGGCACGGAAACAAGCGACACGGACTATTATGCCCACTAGAACGTATCATTCGCGTATCAGCCGCGTATCATCCGCGTGTCGTATCCGTATAGTTCCCGTTCTCTCAGTCGTAGTAGTTCACCTGTGTTTTCGCGTGAGGCAGCCGCGGCAGGAAGAGCGAGTAAATATTTTTGTTACGAAAATTATTTCCTATACCTACACGATGGCTTTTAGAAACTTGTCCGACAGAAAATTAACAATGATAGCCATTGTTTTAAACGAGGAAGAAAGAGAATAACATCAGTCGATCACGACCTTACTAGGTTCACGCCGTTTTAAAAAAAATAATTATAATTTAAAAGGAAATTTTATCACTAGAAGACAAGCGACAACACGTTTATAACGGGCTTAGAACGGTCATCATACGCAGTTATAACCCGTGTGCAAGCCGTTTGGCCATCCGCGTGCACCGGTTAGGCAACATCGCGTGCCAGACACGGAGCGTATCGGCACCGGCAAAATATTCTTGGCGACAATTATTGTTAACTTTCCATGCACGGCACGCGACGGTGTTGGTTGGTGACGGAACGGTCTAGTGGGCATAGTCTCATACTTTTTAATACAAAGAATATTTTTTTGCCTGACACGATTCTGTTATGGTCCTAGCACGGTCATGGTATGAGACGGTATAGTGGGCAGAGCCCTTTAATTTAATTAAATAGTATCTATATAGTTGATTAAATTTATTCTGTTTTTATTTCATAGTTTGTATATGTCAAAAAAAATTAAAAATAATAATAATAAAAGATTACCTTGATAGTTAAAAGTGTATAATTTATTCTAACGTAAATTATGATAGGCAAGTAGTCGAATACCAATACCTACACAAGGATTGCAATGTTTATATCTGTTTGATAATTATCGGATAATTATCTTGATAATTATCAAAAGATATATTTATCTTGATAATTTCATACCCTGATTGAAATAGACATTATTATCGATACAGAGGCTAAATATTTAGTTTTTAGAAATTTTGGACGTCTGTCTGTCTGTCTGTTACAGCATCACGGAAAAACCAGTGAAGGGATTATGATAAAATTTGGTATGATAGCTGGTTATCCGGGTCAACATATAGGATACTTTTTACTGTGGAAAAATACCTATCTCATATCTGAGAAATCTATACTAAACGTTAAAACGTAAGTAGAGGCGAGTTCGAGCTGAGCGAGGGTGAGTAGCTAGTTGTAAAATATGAAATATGCTGAGAATCTGTATCCAGCGTCCAGCCGCCGAGCGAGTCTGTTTGGCAACATACAGCAGCAAACATAATGACATAATTGCCGGAGGACTGAGGAGAAGGGGGGCCGCGGCCCGCGGGGCGCATGCGCCGGTTTGACGGCCAAGGTCGAGGCCGCGCGATTCTGCCGCGCACCGCCGCGTCGGCAAGTCTCTTGCGTGCCCTCTTTCTAGAAAATAATTCCATGAGGGTTTATGCGCAATACACGCGAGTGAACCCCCCACGACGCCCGGCACCCACTAAGGTAAATTTTAAACCTATATAACCATATATTTCAACTATACGACCCAACCCGATTGGATAATGTTTGTAATCACACTGTGTTATTCATAGATAAGTAGATATATATACGAAACGCGAACAGCGAATACCGTCGCCCATCGCTACTTCACCACGAATTAGTCTTTGTTGTTGTTGCAAAGATAAATAAAGGCACAATTATGCTGTTTATTTTGATTTTAATTCCAAACAGAGTTAAATAGGGATGTATATTTTTCAAGCTCTTGCGAAATTGGGCTTCACCTCGCGTCGCTTTACCGTGTCTCACGTCATCACGTTAAACGATAATCGCCTGAACAAACACATTGTTAGATTTTTTGAATAACATTGCTCTGTCTACTGTAATGAGAGCTAAGGCTTGAATTGAAAACAAAGGTAGGATGTTGCGTAATTATTATATATCGACCCTGACCAACAGCTGCGCATAATTTCGTAAGTAGTTACTAGGTATTTTACAGTAATAAAATAGACTAAGTGCTTAATGGGATTAAGAAAACATACGTTTATTGAATAAGTTCATATTAAGAGTCAGCTTATATAAACTCATTTACTTAAAATTGATTTAGAAGAATAAGTATATAAAATTAGTTTAGTCACGTAAATTAACTTTTAAAATTCAGATCATTTTTTAAATTTAGACTGCAGATTCTCTAAAACATGATAGGAGGGTTGATAAGTGGTTGCTTTTCAGGTATACTTTTACTGTAGAGACTGTACTATCAGACGGCAGGCTTTTGCAGCCTCAACGTACTGATGTTACATAATAAGTATATAAGAAATTATTAAATAAATATGATATTGAGGATGATTGTCAACATTGCAAATGTTCTATATATTTACAAGTATATGCTCTGTCAATTTACGTCCGATCCGCCCACGTTATGCCCAGTTTTTTTATCTTTATTAATTGAAACTATAAGTATAACAAATACTGTTTTTTCTAAGCACCAAGATAAGAATATTTTTGTTCTAGGCATCAAGATTATACCTTAAAAAATATTGTTTTTATATTATTTCCTTCTTTTTTGGTTGGGCCCTCAGTCCTGCTATAAAATAGACTGATATATTATATTATAAAGGTACTCGTAGCTAGGTTCACATTTATTTATTTTTTTAATTAAAAATGGGCTTACTCTTGACCTTCATCTTAGCTCGAAGGAATATTTAATATAGATTATTGGAATGGCTTTGGATGACATATTTCAGAGTTGCTAAGTTAATTTGCTATTTAATAAAGTCGAGTTAATCCAAACAGAGCTTGTGCTATTTGATCAAATATATAAAACGGATATCGGATGTCATGAACATCCAAGTTTATAAAAACACTATGAGTTTATGAAATGCAGAAACTACTAAAAAAACGTATTAAAATAACAAAATTAAGGCTCGGTCGTAGTCGTGAGTATGACTAAGGCTTGTTATTTAGAGCACTGCTACACCCCCTTCACAGATGATACAATGGAATGTTACATTCAACGTATGTAGTACATTCGGTTGACGAAGCTCTACGTTGAACGATCATAGTTTATTAGACTAAGAAGAATTTAGTTAAAGCCAGCTGTGTTTTTCTATTAGTTCGTAATCAGTTACATGAGGCTCGCTTTGTTTATCTGCATAGAGCCGATACTTCTTTACTTGGAATTTTATAAAACAAAACTTAGCTTTTTGTTTATTATTCATTCAATAAAACTTTCCTGTAAAAAAGTCATATTGAAATCTATCCAGCCATTTTATTTTATTTAATTTGCGAATTAGCAGATCAACAAATTATCCAAAAGCTTTTCATTTAGTCTCTTACATATTTTTTTCAAATAATAAGTATAATACAGTAGTCGTACAATTTTGATGATGTTCTCCTGACCGATTCCGGCCACGGCGGCCAATCTCATTGAGACTAGCCAACTGCGCAGGAGATATTATAGTGCACAAGTGTACGCGTAGACACAAGTGCACTCTCTATTCCTGTCACTCTCATACTCTGGTGGGACGACCACTCGACACGGCCAGTGAGAGTTAAGGCGCAGGACCGACGGCTTTACGGGCTCTCCGAGGCACGAGGGTGAAACACCGCCAACTTCCCAAATCTGGGCTGTTACTGAGGCTTACTATGGGTACAGAAAGACTCAATAACTAAACTTGACCCGACCCAGGACCTCCGGGTGTGCAGCCGTACATGCAAGCCACTACACCACCGAGGCAGTTACTAATTATTATTAGTTAGTATTTGTACTGATGTCACTTCTGCCACGACAAATAAATATTTTTGCTTGTAAGTCTATTCTTCTGGCAGTTATGCAACTGCCATTTTAACAATATACATGTATAATATTTTTATTTTATATTTGTAGATTGATATGAAACTTATTGTATTTTATTGGTTAAAAGCATTTTTTCTTATGTCGAACCAAACATTTTTTACGTGTTTTTGCGTTGTTCTTATACAAATCTCGTAGATTTGCTTATGACATCATTTACATACAACTTTGTTTAACTCACATATTTAAACTCTTATATAAATAACCTATTTTTGGAGATCTAATTTAGGGCAAAAACTTGAGTGAAAATTACGAAACACTACAACCTACACTAAAAAATTCAAAACTTTTTAGAAAAAGTCCGCAAATACATATTATGTTCGCAATAAAAAAATTCATTCTATAATAGTAAGGAAATTCCGAGGAGACTGACATTTCCATAAATGATGGGGTTTGTAACGTTCCCGGAAACACGTGTTTAAATAATGACCGAACATCAGCTTGTCGTCGACGTTGGAGGTCGGAGGTCGCAGGATATACAAATGAAACCTTTTTAAATAGAGCGCCGAAAAGATATTGCAAAAGAGAAACAAAACAAGTTAATTACAACCTTATAATATTGATGTAAAATTTATGTTTTATTGAACCTATCTGTAGTCAAAGACAAAACTTTAATTCGATGTCATAATTACCTACACTTGTTATATATCAAAAACTCAAATAATTGTTCGGTTAAAAATGCCTCAGTTCTGACTGAATTCCTGAAAAATTTACTAATTAGAACCTACTTACTTTTCAAAGAATACACTTGGAAGTAGGAAGAACTTTTTATTTATTTTTACAGTTGTACCAACTGTAGGTACCTACTACATAGTATTTATTCCATCCAATTACTGCGATCTATATTTATTCACTAGACAAACAAAATCAAATCTATCCCACGGGAACCGTACATTTTTTCGGGATAAAAAGTAGCCTATTTGTTATTCTATTTTCTAATGAACTATATTATTGTAAAGTTTCCTTAAAATCCAATCAGTAGGTAGTTTCTGTGTACAAAGCTGTATAATTTACTATAGTTTTTAACTATCCCACGGGAACTCTTTAATTTTCCGGAATGAAAAGTATCTAAAATGTTGACCGGGGATGTACCAACATGCCAAATTTCATTTAAATCGGTCCAACAGTTTCAGAGATTAGCCCGTACAAACAGACAGAGAAACAAAAAAATTGAAAGAATCTGGATTTGTTCTATTTCTCTTCTTACATCTACTTTTATTATATGTATAACACATCTATAACAGTCTACCTTATCTCTTAATTTAATATGCATAAAAACTATTAACAAAGAATATGCCGCCCATAAATTTAGTTATATTTCGGACACATTAGAAATCATTCCACGCAATACAAAGAATTATAAAGCGATTACGTTCCAACATTCACAGAGTATAAGTAATTAGTATCAGAAATTGTAGTTGTTTTTGCCCAAGAACCTGTTTTAAATGCAGATCATAATATAAAGCTGTAAGCTAAATCAGTAAATCTTAATATACAAATTCAAGTAGCTCCATATGATAGGTGTTATTTATTTCTTACAAAAGTCTTTGCTAAGATGAACGAAATTCAACAAAACACTATCGATACAAAAACACATTTAGACCCCCGGCCCTAAAATCTGAAAACAAAAATCATATCCGATCCGTTGATCGAATCCGAAAAACAAAGAGACACACTTATCTAATAACTTGTATGAATACAAATCATCCAGTAACGAATGAAAATTCTAAAATAGTTTGTCATTATTTTTATTAACCAACAAGACAATGTACCGACCGCCAGATAACAACATCTGATATCCGGAAGCGGTTACAGGTAGATGAAGGTCGACATATAATATCGGTATGGCATCGCGAAAGATTCTATTTCAAGGTTTCACCCTATACTAAAACCCGGTTATTAGGTAATTACTATTATTATCATTTTAAATCATATGGGATCTATAGACATTATTATATGGCAGCAACTTATGTATACAATAAACTCTACCTAATAAAAATTCAGAAATGATGTAATTGTTACTAAAAATAAATTTCATATTTCTGATTTTTGACAAGCAAAAACGAAGAAAAGCAAAAATGGGCTTAAGATAATTTCTACTAGATCACCATATTATTATAATTTGCGTTTCTAGAACTCGAAGGCTAGGAAAGCTTAAAGCATAAAGTTTATAAACTTTATAAATATTGGAATAAAAGGAACGAAGATAATTTGAAAGAGCATATTCAGGTTCAATATTTTCATTATGTTTAGTTAAGATTTAATATAATTTAGTTGAATAACGGCATTTTGTGTAAAAAATGTAGGTAAATAGAGAAATCTGAGGCTTAATAATACAGTTTTTCATTTTATTTTAATTTAATATTTTAACGAAATATACTTAGATTTATTACACTATAACTTATTAAACGGTTTTACACATTCCTACATTTTGTATTTTAAGATATTTTAATTAGTTTAATTTTCACGTTATTTAACAATGTTACAACAGAAAAGTATAATATGGCGAAAAATAGTATAACTATTATCATTTACATTATCATTACATTTCCTATAATGTCTAAGATTAAATATACCTTCATTTTTTTTTCTAATAATCGTAACAAATATTTTAGATGATAAATTATTTGTCATGTCGGTTGCATAGCGACGCTTTGTTAGTAAACATAAACATTAAACACCCGAAGTATTTACCTAGTTCATTTTTTAAACTAAGCTTTAATTTTAAAAACCTAATCAAAGGCAAGTATGTTCTAAACATAAATTTATATTATGCGTATTTTGTTAAATTTATATATTATTTATGAATGATTTGTTTTACTTTTATTTTAATATAGATCAAATTGTTATTGGTTCTCACTCGTCTTATAATATTTATATACCTAATTAATTGGCTGAATATTATTGCAGTATGATTATTATTTATTATATTTGTAATAAATAAAAAAAATAAATTATTTAATACTTCTACATAGGCTAATCAAATCTAAGTAAACATCTACTGCAATCTAAATTATGACATGTTTTAAGTAGATACATAACTGTCATTGTGATAACGTATGTAGCTCCAGTGTTCATGGATTAACCTCTAACCTAAGTTATAACACATCGTTTGTTTCATAATTGTTGTCTGTGTGTGCGTAATACGCGTGCGTACTCTCATCCCTATGTAGGTCAGGGGAAGCTGGAAGGGGGATCTGGGGGAGAAGCGGGAGGGGCGCATGTAGGCGCGTAGGCGGACGTAGTCTCTATCGACCGTCCCCAACATCCCCATACCCGCCCACAGATAAAAAATTGTTTATTGACGCTTCACTCTAAATGTGATTTGAAAATGTATACGGATGGACGAGCAGCCATCTTGTTGTGCTCATAGACACTAGTAGTTCATACGCCATGATTCTAAATGAGCCGGTACACAAGTTAAAATGAGTACCTACCTATACCTATGTACATACCTATATTTTATTTATACATATTTTTTGGTATAATAAATAAAATAATTGTGTCTAAACTTACTTTTACAAAACCTACATTTAAATGTAATATACTAGGGCGAAAATGGTGCCAAATTTTGAGCATGCGACGGTTATGCGACACTAAATGCCGCATCCTGATTTTCAACCGACTTCAAAAAGGAGGAGGTTCTCAATTCGACTGTATGTTTTTTTTATGTTTGTTACCTCAGAACTCCGTCATTTGTTAACCGATTTGGACAATTTTTGTGTTGTTTGAAAGTGTATACTTCCAGATTGGTCCCATTTAAATTTCAAAAAAAAAAATACCACCCCTAAGGGTGGAAAAAGCTAATGATGAATTTAACCTACTTCTAATTGTCATATTGACTTGAAACTTTGCAAGTGTTTCTATTTCCGTTGATAGTACAGTGGTTCGGTATTGTTGACCTGATCTGATGGTAAGGCCAGAAGGTGGATAGGTGGAACTCTTCAACGGCTAATAGTAGATACTTTGAGTTTGGGCTTATTTTGTTTGATTTGACAAGCCTTATACGTTAGAATTCTTACTTTGCTACTACTGTCTACACTAAAAAGGGAAAAATAAAAACTTTTTAACAAAAAAATAAAAACCGACTTCAAACAAAAGCACTAAAAAGTAAAAAATAACTGATTGGTAGTTTTCATTTACTATACATACCTAATCAAATATTTTCGAAGTCGGTGTGCTTTGCTTTGTATGGGCTGGCACCGATTTTGAAAATATTTGATTAGGTATGTATAGTAAATGAAAACTACCAATCAGTTATTTTTTACTTTTTAGTGCTTTTGTTTGAAGTCGGTTTTTATTTTTTTGTTAAAAAGTTTTTTAGAAGATAGTTTCACTTTATTCCTTCCGCGTTCATAATCTCCACAAAGAAATTTAATATTATTTTATAAATATGCTAAGTTAATATTTAAATTAACACATCACTTATCTTTATAGTGAAATTGTTGCATCACTTCAAAGTAGGAAATTGGAAAACTCTCTTATCACATTATATTTTGGAGAAGTTAACACACGTTAGTAGTGCTTTAGCATCAATTATTTTCATTGATTTTATTTAAATCTGTATAATCAAAATGATTAGATAGATACATAAGGAAGTAGATATATTACATTACATATTTTAGTTTTCCGACATTGGCCCTTGTATTATGAAATCGTAATCGAGTATGTATGGAGTAACCATCCTATAAATGGCTATTAATGATATTCTTCACATTAAAACTTCTTATCCTCCCAATAATAAATATTCCTATGAACCCCCCCCCCCTCGCCCCCGATGTGCGTTCACCTTTTCGTGGTGGAGGGGAGAGGTGGGGGGGGGCTCAGTAGCATCCAGCAATCCAGCTGGGCGCGAAGCCGAGAATCGCACTGGGAGGTGGACCACCTCGGTGGGCGTGTGCCCTGCGGGTTGCTCCTAGTACTGTTTTGATAGCCGTGTGGACCGTTAAAGAAACTATATGGTTGTGGTCTGCTTCGGCAGACCTACCGTCGGGGCGTCGTGGTTGAGTGCGGAAGCGATCCTGTGACTGCCCATTAAGACGGGGGAGCTTTTGTTGGGTTTTAGCGGGTAGTACTGGCTTTTCTAGCTTGTAATTCCCACATAACCACCTGTATGTCTACAGGTGGTATGCGTAAATGCATTTCCCAATATTAAAAAAAGGCTACTTGTATTTTAGAAAAAGAATTAGAGCTCCACGCAAAAAAATTAAAACGTAGGTACTACTTAATGACTTACCCTAGCTTAAACGAGCGAAGAGAGTATAAGTCGCTAGTTTAAAATAATATATCACCTATGATATTATGGGTTTTGGGAATTGGGAAAATAAAAAAAAAAGCGTAGCGTAACTCCCGTCTTACATTTTAGAATGTTTAAAATTTTATTTATAAACATGCGGTATTCTATTTATTTTGAAAACTAAAGTGACGATGGTACTTAATATAATTATATTTTTTCAATACTATAAGAGATTAAATAATATTATGTAAAATATTGTACCTATATAGATATTATTTATTATTTTTATAACAATAACATACAGACACAACATTCTCGTTTATGGAAGTCGGAAAAATAAAAATACAACATATTGCAAAACATTGTATTACCATCTAATGGAAAAATAAGTTGTTTTTATTTTAAAGAATAGGAGATTGTTACTTGTTATCTGGCGTACCTAAATGAATAACGTTTTCGTCCATTTCTGCGCATAGTAAAAAGTAAACACTATTCATAATGCTTAGCTAAAAATATCACGTAGTATTCAGCAAATATTTTTTATACCTACTACACGGTAATGTTATATATGTAACATTACCGTGCCTACTATATTTATTTTTTGATTTATTAATAAACTAGCGACTCACCCTCGTTCCGCTCGGGCTCGTCCCCACGTACCGTTTAACGTTTGGTATAGATTTCTCAGAAATGAGATATTTACCCGCAATAAAAAGTATCCTATATGTTGATCCGGATAACCAGCTATCATTATACCAAATTTCATCAAAATCCCTCCAGTGGTTTTTCCGTGATGCGGTCAACATAGGTACAGACAGACAAAAATTCTAAAAACTATAGATTCGGCCCCTGTATCGATAATAATGTCTATTTCAATAAGATTTTCCAGAAAATATTTAATGCACAGATTGAGCTCAGTTAGAATTTTATTATATGTATAGAAGTGGATTGCCAAATTAAACCTTTAATGAAACTGTATTATAAATTGTATTTATATACGAGTACTAGCAGAACCCGAGGCTCCGGTCGTGCTAAAACTACAAAAAAAAATCTCTGGCTTTATGCTATTAGTAATAATGTAATGGCTGTAATGATTTACAAATGTGTGTTTGTGAATGAGTATGATTGTGACTCGCACGTCGAGGGTTCCGTACCGCCGAATATTGTGCTGTTTTTACTAACATATTTACACACAAATATTTTATTTTTATTTTTTCGCAATACATACTTTATTAATTGCAAAAATAAGTTCGCGTTTCATAGTATTTTTTAAAGATGTTATTGAAAACAAAAACCTCAGTGTTCGTAACCCAAAAATATCCAGTATCTGAAAAGATATTTTACTTATATTCTGTAAATTAATTTTCGTTTATTACTATAAATAAAATATTTAGCAACTCCACTATCTTTATTTTGTGCACATTTCCTACTTCGTCTTTTCTAAGTTAGAGGAAGAGACTGCAATGATACAGTTCGCTTATTTTTTACGACTTAAGTATCATGTAACTCGGCTAATATGGGCTTTTAACTAACATATAAATTGGCTAAAATCTACGTTATTTTAAAAAATCCTTTATCAACTTGTTCTCATCTTTTTAGTTCGTTTTTTACGCAGTCGGGATTTTTCTAATATTTTTTTTTGTGTTTCGAAGTCAATTTTTATTTATTTTTAAAAGTTTTTTGTATTTTGCATTTCATTATTTGCACCTAGAAGTACGTATATGAAGTTTTCTTAGCGAAAATGTCCATACAATATATAATACATGCTAACTCTTCCAAACAAAAATAAATAAATTGCCACCCCTTTTCTCGTCTAAGGGGGTGGAATTTTGAAAAACTTTAAAATACATGTTTATGTTTGCTTATCAGTTCAATCAAGAAACACAAATAATAAACTTCAAGCAGATCAGGCCATTTATTTTCATTTTTATACTAATGTTTCCAGTTTCCACCAGTTGTGGTAGAATTTTCAAAAACGCTGAAATATGTATTCATTTATTTCTGACCAGAAGCTTGTATATGAAATTTCATGCTTCTTGCTTCAAAAATAACGGACTTCTCATGTAAACTTTCAACCTCTATTTCATCATCTTAGGGGACAGATTTTCAAACAGGCTGAAATACATATTTATTTACTTAGAGTAATACTCTAAGTTTATTTATTTCTAACCAGAAGCTTGTATATGAAATTTCACGCTTCTATCATTGAAAATTACTGATTTCAATACAATCGTTCAATTCTAAAAATCCTTCGTTAGTGGATGTTTAAAAAACAAAATGCATCAACTGCCAAAATTTCAAGTTTTTACCCTCGTGGTTTAGGCTCTGCGTTGATGAATCAGTCAGGACAAGCAATTTTTATTTATATTATTGCAAAAGTAATAGTGTTAATTCATGATAATTTGCTATAAAATATAAATATACTTACAACTGTTTTGAATTTAGACGATGTCGGCATTTACGCTGACATCATAGGGTCTGTCTACACTCGACTGTAACCTTTGACTTCGTTTTTACTAAGTATAATATTAGTGAGGTCGGTTAGAGAAATGTAACCTACATTTTCGAAAAATATTTCATACGACGTTTCTAAAGCTACTAAGCTAGTAAGCTCAAGAATAACGTGTAATTTAATCATATTTTTTTAAGCTTTACTATTTAAGAACGAAAAGATAAGCCATTTGGTAATAACCGATTGAAATAAAATTAATTTCGTATTTTCGATTTAAATTTAAAACTAAAGACAGCCTTTAAATAAATAGATAAATATTAAAAACATTGTCACTTAAAAACAGTCCGCATAACAACCAAGCATTGATTCATTGTACAAATAACTCAACGTCCTCCAAATTCTGAATTCATGTTTTGTCCGCATGTGTTCGTTTTTTGCTTCACTTCTCGTTACCGAATATAGTTTTATTCCAAGAATGGATATATTAGAAACGTTATTAAGATTACTTTACTCGAAGCAAAGCGGACTGAGAGATGTTTAATTTTTTTCATTAATTATGGGAAATAAATAGAAATAAATAGACTACTGTTCATACATAAGACCAGAAGAAGAAGTATGTGTGTGTATGTTTGTTACTTCACGTTCTAACGGCTGGACCGATAATTTTTTTTTTAATTTAGTATGTATTTAGAAAGACTGATCTGTAACATATAGGCCTCTGTGAGGCATTTAGGGACACGCTCGAGGGGAGAGAAAATAAAATAATTGTATAATTATAATATCCACAAAAAGGTACAGCAATATAATTTTTTTTTTTGTTTGTCTGGGAACGCATCACGAGAAAACCACTAGACGGATATTGATGAAATTTGGAGTAATGATAGCTGGGTATCCAGGTCAACATATATGATACTTTTTACTGCGGGAATATATCTCATCTCTGAGAAATCTATAATAATTATAAGTAATGTAATGAATATTAGCTTGTGATTTCAAATTACTTTGCATTAAACATATTTACAAAAAAAAATATGTATTTTTTTACTTACCGTTATAATGCAACGAAAATTTTCATTCCCTCCCCATGTACAATATTATTTTTTCCGGAAATTTAAGGAAATTAAAAACAAGCCTAATATAAAATATGTCACGACGATATTACATTTTATGATGTTTCCTAAGAAAATACAGGTGACATTCATCTCAGTATTATGACGGGATAGTTATGGGTAAGGGGTGTGTTTGAATTGATTATATCTATTGATCTAATATGGATAGCATAGTTACCTTTTTTTAATGTTGAGCATTTTACCTGTATACGTACTGGCTATAAAAGCCATTACTACCCACTAAAATATAACAGAACCTCCCTAGTTTTAATGGAGCGTCGCAGGATCGCTTACGCACTTAACCATGACGGACCGACAGCAGGTCTTTTTCTTTTAACGTTGGGAAATGCATTTACGCACGAGGTGTGGGACTCACCGGCGAAGCCAGTACTACCCACTAAAACCCAACAAAACCTTCCCCCGTCTTAATGGGGCGTCGCAGGATCGCTTACGCATTCAACTACGACGCTCCGACGGCAGGTCTGCCGAAGCAGACCACCACAACCATGGGGTTGCTCCAAGGTCCACTCTGCTATCAGAGAAGTACCAGGAGCAACCCGCATGGTACACCGCCCTCTGAAGAGGGCCACCTCACACCGCCCACCGAAGTAGGCCACCTCCCTGTGCGTTTCTTGGCTTCGTGCCCGGTTGGGTTGCCGGGCACTACTGAGCCCCCCCACCACGACAAGGTGAACGCACGTTGGGGAGGACAGCAGGTCTGCCGAAGCAGACCACAACAACCATGGAGTTGCTACCACGGTCCATTCTGTCGTCAGAGAATTACCAGGAGCAACCCGCATGGTACACCGCCCACCGAAGTGGGCTACCTCCCCGTGCGTTTCTTGGCTTCGCGTCCGACTGGACTGCCGGGCGCTAATGAGCCTAGCCTAGGTAGTATTATATAAATATAAATATTATACAGGCTAATACAAATAAATGCTGCTTCTTTATTCTAACATCAATCAAATGAAATCAATTTTCTTGTAAATGGTTTCGAAGCGTGCCATAAGTATTTAACATAATAGATTATGTGAAATGGCATTATAATGTTTAATAATATTTTTTTATTTCCTTGTAGCGGCTAGACCTAGCGGTTGGTACCCATCTTAAAACTACTATATGTATTCCTATTTCCTAGAGAGCTTAGTCGATCCATGGACTGCTAGACATCCTCTACTAGCTTTGTTGAGACAGTTAGAGACTGGCACAAGTAGTGCAGTTTGGCCATCAGAATTAATCTATACTAATATTATGAAGAGGTAAAGTTTGTAAGTTTGTGAGGTTGTAGGACGTAATCTCTGGATCTACTGAACCGATTTAGATGAAATTTAGTAAGAAGATAGTTTGAGACCCTGGGAATGACATAGGATACTTTTTATCCCCGAAATCATCCTTTAAGAGGGTGAAAATGATAGATATAGATAGATAGTTTGATATGTCTAGTGCTTACGCAGATTTGCCTCTGCACATTTTAAAATGGCAATATTTATCCATATGGGTACAAATTAAAATATTTTACACGAGATGTCACACTTTTGTTAAAGATAAATCAGAGGAGAATTAATCTTTGAAATAGGTATATAATTTGACCCGACCTTAAAAAAACAAATACCAAAAATACTTACACGTATTAGGTACTCGTGTAGATTGCTAAACTGCTTACCATAGGGAAGAACTTATTTATATGTAGTAAAAAAACTAAGATTTATTGTTTTTTAATATTATTATAAAAATTGACATAATTATAAAAAAAACTGTGAAAATTTTGATTTTATCTTAGAAACAGCCTTTGGAATTGCTGATTTGAACCAAAAGCTGGTTTTATTGTTCTTTAAATTGTAAAGAATTCTCTCTGAAGCTTTAATGTAAATAAATATATAATATAATTATTAATTAGTATTACATAATGAAAAGATACAATAAAACTTGACTAAAATTAACGAGATTCCCTTCAATATAAGTACAATTAACCAATAACGATGTAACAGACAGACAAAAATTCAATAAACTATAGATTCGGTCTCTGTATCTATAATAATGTTTATTTCAATAAGATTTTCAAAAAAATATTTAATGTATAGATTCGGCTTAGTTAAAATTTTATTATACGTACCTATAGATTAAAGAATATTTTACAATAGACTTCGGTTACTTGAGCGCGTTAATACTCATATGGGTTTTCCTATGTTCCCTCTCATTGCACGTCTATGAGTTAACACCTTGACGTCAAACTGTGGTAATGCAAACCGGTTTAAAATACATAATATTTATGAAACAAGACTTAGTAGTTTTTTTGTTGATTCAAATCATTAATCTTATAGTTACTCTCATTCAGTGATGTGTTTGGCATAATATGATTAATATAATAACTTAAATACTTACTTAAATACATACAGATGGAGTTGTTTTCTTTTTGTACTATTTTTTTTGTTCGCCTTCACGCGTGTACAAAAGTCCACTTTTTAAAGGTTCTTTAATTTTCTTGTAATATTCCTTTATGTATTTTTTTAAATATCTAACAATTTTGATTACGCTATTTTTACTTTAAACAAAACCTTGAAAATGATGCAATATTTGTTTCCATCCTGAAGTAATCTTTCTTTTTTTTCCCAGAATATTAACAAGTCATAGTGAACTAGATATTTTGTAAGAAATATTAACAATATTTATGAGTAAGTAGTCTCAGTTTAGACGCTATTTTTTCTTTAACCTTATAAACAGATTAAGAAAAAATAAGATGATTGTGTGAAACTACTTCACATCTGTAATAATCCAGAATTTTCTAAGGTAGGTATATGCTAATGAGTCTTCGTTCTTATTAATTGAACAATTTGAGCAGGTCTGAAATAAGTTATTTATTAATACAATTAATAAAAAACAAAATGTATTATATCCTGTGTTTCTATTCTTTTACATTAAATAAGTATTTAATAACGTGCACATATATATAAGTGTAATAAGAGAAGGTATATATATTGCTTATTCTAATTGCATAGTTTTAATCGGTAAAGTTCAAATTTACATTAAACTGCAAATCAAATAACACGCTGCGTCAACGATAGGTATATAATATACTACTTTGACCGCGGCTCCGCCCGCGTTCAGAAGACCAAAAATCAAATTCTTAGGTTTTACATATTAGTATTAACCCTTACATATACCAATTTCATTGCGCACTTCATGATCGGTAAATAATAGCGGTGCTTGACAATGCCACAAAGGTTCCTCCGTTAATCAACCGACTTCAAAAAGGAGGAGGTTCTCAATTCGACTGTATGTTTTTTTTTTTTTTTTTTTATGTTTGTTACCTCAGAACTCCGTCATTTATTAACCGATTTGGACAATTTTTGTTTTGTTTGAAAGGGTATACTTCCAGATTGGTCCCATTTAAATTTCAAAAAAAAATACCACCCCTAAGGGTGGAAAAACAACTAATGATGAATTTAACCTACTTCTAATTGTCATATTGACTTGAAACTTTGCAAGTATTTCTATTTCCGTTGATAGTACAGTGGTTCGGTGTTGTTGACCTGATTTGATGGCAAGGCCAGAAGGTGGATAGGTGGAACTCTTCAACGGCTAATAGTAGATACTTTGAGTTTGGGCTTATTTTGTTTGATTTGACAAGCCTAACACGTTAAAATCCTTACTTTGCTACTACTATCTACACTAAAAAGGGAAAAATAAAAACTTTTTAACAAAAAAATAAAAACCGACTTCAAACAAAAGCACTAAAAAGTACAAAATAACTGTTTGGTAGTTTTCATTTACTATACATACCTAATCAAATATTTTCGAAGTCGGTGTGCTTTGGCTAAGTAATTAAAGCCTACCTATTAAATACATACCTAATCAAATATTTTCGAAATCGGTGCCAGCCCATACAAAGCAAAGCACACCGATTTCGAAAATATTTCATTAGGTATGTATAGTAAATGAAAACTACCAAACAGTTATTTTGTACTTTTTAGTGCTTTTGTTTGAAGTCGGTTTTCTCATATTTGATTTAGTAATATTGCACTTTTTGTTTTAACAATAACATTTATAGTATGTCTATACTTCTGTTTTGATTGTTTGTTTAGTTTTCGGCGATAAACTCTCCAACTACAGAATTAATTTTAATCATTTATTTACTCTAGACAGCTATTGATTAATTTATATTTAGCCGGTTATATTTTAAACTAGTGATCGCTCCGTGGTTGAAAAACGACCATAATTCATTAAGTATGATCGATATTGAGGTTCTTTTTCAAAGTTATATAGATAGCGTATAAAATCAAAGAGTATATGCGTGTGTGTGGGTCGAATACATGGTGGTTGGTGTGTGTAATGTTATTTTTATTGATTTAATGTATTTTTTATGCATAATTTTAAATAATATTAGCTTCTCGTATTAATAATTATAGATTACATAAAAATAATAAAAAGCAGTCATGAGGACTGCCGACAGAAGTGAAAACTTAAAACTATAAACAAACAGTTGTTATTTTTGGATATTCAAACTAATTGTTTGATCTTAAATTAAAATTTCTAAATTATAACTGTTTACATTTATCACCAGATAATTTGACATCTATCGGCACTCTGCGTGTTAGCGGTAACACGTCACGTGACCATGTCGATGACGATTTACATGAATTTACTCCCCATACAAACCAGCCTATAGAAGTTTTCACTTCAAAAATAACTTTTCTTAATGTTAATTGGTCGCGAAACAGATGGGATAGCGGTAGTTAGTAATATTTTCCGAAAAGATATTCATAAGAAAGTGTTGGGGAAAATGAGAGTTCCATACAGAATAGAGAGGACATAATTAAGGTAAATCCTTACTAATATTATAAATGTTAAAGTTTGTGCGTATGGATGCTTGTTACTCTTTCACGCCAGAACGGTTGAACGGATCTGGATGAAACTTAGCACAGAGATAGATTATAGTGTGGAATAACACATAGGCTACTTAAAGGCAACTATAGGCTTTTTGTACCGGAAAAATGTACGGTTCCCGTGGGATAGGTTTGTTTTTGTTTTCCTAGAGGGGAACACGAGCGTAGCGAGGGTGAGCCGCTAGTAAGTAAATAATTCTAAGCAAATGCTTTTTATTATTTTATATGGCTCGGGTAATATGATTTTAATCGTAAGCATTTTATTGCGTCCTTTAAGCCTTCCACCTTTCAAGAAATGGTGTTAAAAAAAATCTGAAAAAGTTGAGGTATAACAGTTATCGAAAATTATCTTGCAGAACATATGTAAAGTTTCGTAGTTTTTGAGATATGGAATAATTTTAGTTACGCGCTTCGTCAGTTTAACAACCATTCAAACTTGTTTTCTATAAAATGTTAAAAAATGATAAGTTCGCGCTTATTTTTACGGTTGATAAAATGAGTCGATATCGTGAAAACGTAAATATTATTCGTATTTATCTTAACCTAACAAAATACTTACGTATATGTATTTATTCTCAGAAATGAGATATCCTGAGGTAAAAAGTATCCTATATGTTGACTCGGATAACCAGCTATCATCATACCAAATTTCATCAAAATTCGTCTAGTGGTTTTTCCGTTATGCGGTAACAGACAGACAATAATTCTAAAAACTATAGATTCGGCCTCTGTGTCGATAATAATGTCAATAAGATTTTCCAAAAATGTTTAATACATAGATTCGGCTTAGTTAGAATGTTATTATAGGTATATAAAAATTTATAAATAAAATTGAAGCTTCTATATGTAATTTTCAAGTTCTTTGTTTTTTGTAAAAAGAAAGATAAATAAGGCTATCATATTTTTCAAAGTAGAAAGAAACAGATCTTAAAACACTAATTCAATATGAAGGTTTTGTATAATTTTATCCAATCTTTTCTGCTCTTAAGAAATAAAAATATTTGTGATAAAACGATTCTTTTAATTCATTACGTGACTTGTATTAAGAAAAGCTTTGGTTAGGTTCAGTATACACAATAAAATGTATCCTACAATTTTCGGCCGAAATCAAGGTCGAGTCTAGGTCCGCAATGACTATAAACTATGATAAATACGTATACTGCGAACTTGTGGGTTGATAAAATGCGCTTTTTTTAGATTTCAATATTTTTCATAATACACTCATATTTCACTCAAAAATGTAATCGGTGCGTAAATCTTTATGGCGGAGGGACTGCTTTGTCGAGAAATTTAAAAATAAAACCAACCTGCATTTATATACATATTATATATGTATATATAGAGGCATTTGTTTGCGAAGGGGCTTTGAAAATTGTCAGATTAATGTAAGTACGAAAAGGTTATCAGGTACTCAGAAGCAGAAGAATCGTGTTATAGTACTACAAGAATTAAGACAAATCTCATTAGTATATACCAACTTGAAATGTTTTTCATCTACGAAAGCTTAAAAAATGTAAAGCTTTTTATTCACCCGAACCCTTTCTCTGCCCGCAAATGCAAGTTCCGTTAGAATCGGTCAAGCCTATATGTGTATATTCCTTTCTCGATATACATCATATTTTATCATTTAAGTCCTCTATTTAGAAGTTGCAGGCTTATAAATATCAGTTGGCTATTCAAGAGATTAGCCGACACGTATATATTTTATCTAGTTCATTATCACTAACTAAAATTCATAACATCGAACACACATTTCCTAAGTTATGTTGAAATAACTGACATATATCAAGTTTATTTATAGTAGGTACTAGATAAATTATCTAAAACATTCTTCTTAAAAATAAAAACCCGAGTTTATAAACGCTAACTAAATAAATGAAAACAAGTTGACGAAGAAATAATAGTATTATGCAGTCGGAGACAACACGTTTCATCCTTGTCGCGAGATGTGGACCTACATAATTGTGTGCCTAAAAACCTTTGCGTCGCGCAGTCGGGTAAACACCTAAGTCCACCATAACCTATGACCTATTTAGATTTAATTCTAACAAAGAGTAAAGTTCACCACAAGCTGTGAGCCTCCTGCAATTTACACATATCCACATGGTTAGGACATTAATGCAAACGTTGAACAGTTGCCTAAATAAAATAATCTTTAACTCTGTATATTTAAGAGTAATAATTTAACGTACAGTCTCGCCATTCGTTGTTGAAGCAGGTCTCAGCTGTGTGTAGGGCGCGCGCCTATCGATTCCTACAAGGACAAGGCCACCACACTCACACACACTTTATACAGAGATTTGTGGACCGATTTTCGTATCAAAATTATCTAAATGTTTTGAATCGCGTCATTTATCTTACATATTTTTTAAGATAATTGATGGGTTAGATTTACTCTCAATTTAGAAAATTATAAAATATTAGGAAATCTTTTCTATACATTTTTTTCTATACAACGATGGGAAAAGGACTTGTTATCACCTCCATAATATTTTTTATAATAAATAATTCACCTTATTGTACAGTTGTATGAATTGTACAGTTAGAGATCATAATATAGACTACTAATTAAGCCAGACTTCCTGATTTTCAAGTTCTACGGGGTATAGATGTTTGTAAATACCTCACAATTTAATAAACGTGTTATTTTTTAAGAAGAATATAGATTTTTATTTAATGACAAACCATGAAAACAAGATTCGCTTTTTTAAAAATCAGCATAGTTTTCTGCTTGTTTGTTATTTTCGAAGGCATGTGGAGGAGAGGCTCTTTAATTTATGTATACTTATACCAAGTGTATAAAAATGGACTTGGTCTGAGAAATTAGTTAATTTATACTTAACTAGCGACTCACCCTCGCTTCGCTCGGGTTCGTCCCTAGCTTACTTCACCATACAAACTTTCATCCCCATTTTCACCCCCTTAAGGGATGATTTCCGGGATAAAAAGTATTCTATGTCCTTCCCAGGGTCTCAAACTATCTTTTTACTAAATTTCATCTAAATCGGTTTAGTAGATCCAGAGATTACCCCCTACAACATCACAAACTCACAATCTCACAAACTTTACCTCTTTATAATATTAGTATAGATATGCTTAGACCGTTCTTTTAACTTTGTTTTATCATATAATTAATAGCAAACCTTTTATCCTAAATCTGATGTGTTTTTTGAATATTATTTCACATTGCATTTGTAATTATTTTTTTTATCTAGTGACACACGACCCTAGTAGATATTTTAGGCTGAAAACGTAATGATTTTTGTATTATTTGGCATTCCAATGGTGGAAGAATTATTGCAACAGTTCAGTAGTTTGAAAAATTATCAGCTAAAAAAGTAAGAATCATTTTTTTTTCTTCTTGATATGCTAGTGATCAGTTAGTAATCAATAACATCCATATCCAAACTAATATTATAAATGTAAAAGTGTTATTTATTTGTTGTTTGTCTTTTTTTCATGTCGAAACGGAGTGACGGATTAGCGTGATTTTGTGTGTGGAGATAGAGAGAGGGCTGGAGAGTTAGATAGGCTTCTTTTAACCGCGGGAGATTATCTAATTCCCACAGGAAAACAAACACACTTTCATATTTATAATATTAATAAGTATGAATACTTTATAGCAAAGAAAAATTAAATAGATAGTATAATTTTTTTATATAATAAGAACATAACATTACATATTTATACCAACTTGATAATGAGATGGAAGGGTAATGTAGCGACTAGTGAGGCTCGGTAGTGCCCAGGAAGGCTTTGTGGCGAGCGGCGCAGGCGCGTTCACATCGATCCCTGACGCCTGCTCTACACGGCGTAGGAAGACGCCTCGCCGGTACTTTGTAACTCAATGGAGTTGTATGTGTCCGTCTTGAATTGCCCTATATCTCATAATTTATATCTTCTAATACTTAAGCAATCGACAAACTTTACGATTCAATAAAAAATTAGAAAGAGAAAGATTTGAAATTATTTTTTTCATAGCTTTTGCACCGTAATATATTTTTAAAATACGAAATATGTAGTTAGGTTAATATTATGCCTATTTGATTATTTGCATAATTTATTTGGACATCTATCTATATAAATAAAAATTAAAAATGAATGTTGCTAATCGCAAAACTCGAAAACGGCTCGACCAACTCAGCTTATCTTTTTTTCGTATCTTCCTAAATATTAAATAAGGTAAATATATATAAATACAAGTCGTGTTAGTTCCACTATTTATAACTCAAGAACGAGTGGACCAATTTTTATGATATTTGATTTTTTGCATAAATGTCTTAGTCCAGAATAGGATAATAAGTAATAAAACATCTGAAAAATTAACGAAAAAGAAATTAAAATTTATATGGGTAACGCTGGCTAATAACTGTTTATATCTATTCAAAACGTAAATATTATACACCGTATCTGAAACTAGGTCATACAATAGATTAAGTTCGATTTTTTCGATTTGATATGTAGATTATACTTGAATGTACAAAGGCTTACTTATTTACAAAATACACTATACCAAAACATTAAACATTAACCTTTTTATCCAACATAAAGTAATTTGGATTATACTATGGTAACTTTCATTAATAATTCCAAAATAGCACCATGCTACAAAATTTAAAATGGGAAGGGTTGGTTAACGCGGAAGGATGGCGGGAGGGGCGGTGCAGCTGCCGGTGCATCAGGCGGGCGGGCCCCGCGCCCACGCCCTGCCCCGCGCCCCGCGCCGGCCCATTGCCAAGTTCAATGCCAAGGTCATGCGCGAGCGAGTGCGACTGCGCGCCGCAATGCAGGAGCGGCCGGCGACGCGTACCGTCAGTACCTCGACGACCATTCTGCACACCGCATGGCGAAACTCCCCAATCACTTCAAATTACAAATATTAATCCTCATCCTTAAAATCCCCTCTGGTCCTTCCAGGTGACGCGCAATATGTGCAAAGTGGCGATCGTACGTCGTGACGGTATTATGCCGGTGAGCACCATGTGCATTTGATGCGACTTGCGAAACCCGGTTCCAGTTATGCAATACCTGATTGAACACAAGAAAATTACCGGTAAGCATAGCCTTTTTTGCTTATATTTTGATCAACTCGTTCCAAATCCGCTACCATTGCCGTTTTGATAATTCGTTTAGTTATTGTAGGTAGTAAGTGCGGAATGGCGATCTATTTCTATATTTTCTTCGTCTATAAATGTTTTCCATAATATATAAGGCTATATATAATGTATTGTTATATTTTAAACAGTATGTTCGAGATTTTAAGATGCGAAAGCAACAATAACTGCCGAAAGCTTTCAATTTGTTCGTTAAAGTAGCCATATTTGTTTTAGGATTATCATATAACTTATTCTAAGATAGGCAACTATTTGCATTCGTGGCGGTCAGTTTATGAATTGCTGTTCTTATCTACTTATTTCATATTGTTTTGCAAATAACTAGACATAATAGATAGGCAAATGGATGAAATATCGTTTTCACGTATTCATAACTTATTTTGATGAAGACATAATCATTCGTGTCTAGTAAAAGAAAAAATACGTACATTCCAGCAACAAAGCTGGAACAAAAAGCCTGAAAGATGGCGGAATGGCAAGAAAACTATTTCGAGATTCGCTTTCAAAATGGCTGCCCAAATGTTCTAAGGCCCATCAAGGGCATCAAGAATAAGGGCCAAGAGACTGATACAACGCGTCGTATCCTGTTGTAGAGCTTGCAAAAAATGTCGAACACACAAGTTCAAGGCAATCGGGTGATCCTAACCGACTAGCTCTAGTAGGCTGTTTGAAATGAGCACTTCCAGTGTTGACTTATATGATTTGTTATAAAACGTATGTAAGTATTTAAATTTTTTCAAGTAAGGCCATATATTGCCAATTGTTTACATCTGGTAGTAAAGTATGTGATTAGAATCTCAATAATAACAATGGCAGACATAACTAGAGTTGACTGTACATAATATAACATTACTATTATGTTAGCCTTAGTAGAAAATGGAAATAACACATTTTTGATATACTTACTAAATGCAATTTAAAAACCAAGTACGACCTTTAAAACCGTATTATACATAACTAAAATCAATTTCTTAATAATATGTTGTCATTAACCACATGGGAGGATAATTATAATAAGCAGCAATCTATATTTGAAACGAGAAAATATTTACATTCAAATATGTACGAGGCTTTCACGTAATAACAATTTGAAAATTCGTAAATTATAATAATTTAAGTATTCAGAACGAATACTGTGATTATAATTTATGTAAGACGTATTTCAAGAATATCGCCGCAATTTTTGTCCAGTACCGCCCACACATATCACCTTGAACCCAGACCCGCGATGCCTGAATATCAATCGCAACAAAATAATTATATGTAGTTAGTTTTACACTGTATCGTGTCATGTTTTGCTATATAATACTATAAGTTTGGTTTTTAATTCTGAAGCCTCCTTATTTGTGCCTTTTTCCTGATAATATAATAATATATCACTGAAAGTTTTTTTTACTATTCATTATTATAAAAAAATACATTTCTGTGAAATAGAGTCTAAAAATATATAGTGCTTGCGACAAATGGAATGTAACAGTTCAATAACAAAATTTCTGTATATGAAACCTATTGTTCATTATCCGATCTAAAACTGGATCGAACCTATATAAGTTGCAAATTAGAACACTATTTGGCTCTAGTTTATGGAATATGTTTTTTGGTTTGATATATTTCTTTTGTTTATACGTGTCAGATACGATCATTGTGGAAAATAATAAAGCGAGCTAGCATGAGCGTGGTGGTATGGACTTGTGCAATAGCGCTATCAACAATATCAGCTGACAGCGCGTCACGTTGACGTATCGTCACCAACATGGCGGGTAATATGGCTGCTCTTGCTCGTTTATGTTTATTTACAAGTTACAACAGCATTAGTCATAACTCATAACCCACGGTCACAACTCACAAGGTCTTTCTTATGGAGTACTTTACATTTGAAAAATTATATGCATTAATATGTAATATTTAAAATTATAACTACATAATATAAGTATATTATAATAAGTTTAATCTATACATATAATAAGATTCTAACTAAGTTGAATCTGTACATTAAATATTTTTTGAAAAATCTTATTGAAATAGACATTATTATCGATACAGAGGCCGAATCTATAGTTTTTAGAATTTTTGTCTGTCTGTCTTATCTGTTACCGTTTCACAGAAAAACTACTGAGGGATTTTGATGAAATTTGGTATGGTCACAGCTGGTTA
Organism: Brenthis ino; assembly: GCA_921882275.1. NCBI lineage: Eukaryota > Metazoa > Arthropoda > Insecta > Lepidoptera > Nymphalidae > Brenthis > Brenthis ino. The sequence continues at coordinate 15,972,255 of OV170227.1, read as the reverse complement.
TCCGGGTCAACATAAAGGATACTTTTTACCGCGGGAAATTACACTACTACAAAAACTGGTTAGAATAAAACCACGATGATACAATATATATTTTAGCTAGGTAACTTACTAAATAAGGCAAAAACTATTAAAAATACCTTATGCACTTAAGCATATTTTTGTCATTGAATATGTAGGTATTACGAAAAACTAAAATTTTTCTAATGCAACATCGACAGTTTGTATGACTCTTTAACACGTGGAAATTTAGACGTGGTTGACTGTGGGAAATTCCAACATATTTTGTAAAAAACATAGCTAGCATTGCGAAGTACCTATAACAAAATATATACATATATCATTTTAGTACAAAACATATTTAAAATGTATGAAATAAATATAAATAGGAATATTAAAATATGTGTAGGGACAAAAAGGTGCAATATCAGAAATATCTAACGACGATAACTATTATTTAATTACCTACTTAAACACAAGGAAGTATTAAAACGCTAGAAGCTACTAATAATTTTAATTTGTAACTGTTAACGTGTTTTTTTAATATTTTATTAAATTACAAGCAGCCAACCTGTAAAGGTTACCCATCGACAGTACAAAGGGAAGCTTAATTAATATTTCTAAATTCAAAAATGACAAAATTTGGCCTCCTCTTCGCATACAAAGTTTCGCCATGAATTTTCAAACATCTTTCTTGAAAAGTAAACTTGTGAAATTTTGCTCCTAGACTTGGCTATTCAGGCTATAAGTACATGAATTATATGTTAGTCTATAATAATATTATATAGAGGTAAAGTTTATGAGGTCGTAGGGTGTAATCTCTGGATCTACGGAACCGATTTAGAAGAAATTTGGTAAGAAGATAGTTTTAGACTCTGGGAAGGACTGGATACTTTTTATCCCGGAAATCAACCCTTAAGGGGGTGAAAATGGGAATAAAAGTTTGTATGGAGAATCAACCTAGGGACAAACCCGAGCGAAGCGAAGGTGAGTCGCTAGTTAGTATATAAAGATCTAAATATATATTTTAATTCAATTTTAATTAACGAAAATATTCCTTTCATAACTAGTTGGTACTTCTCATACAACAAGTAATTTTCTCATAAGTCTCTCACACTTATTCTTTCGTTTATGTAAAATGCGACTATATAACTGTAACAATTTAATTTGCTTCCCCAAATTTTATACCGAATGCAGGGGCGAGCAATTAATTGCCCGAGGGTAGTATTAATAAGTAAGTAGGTGACTAGGTACAAGGTCGTTCCAATAACGCTTGACATTTCAAAGGTTATTTTCTTTACCCTAAGGCATATTCATCATAAAGTATTTTCATATTGACTCTTAGGATTTTCTAGGTAGGGGGTTTGAGGATTATATCACGGTGTCGGCAACATGTGAAATATAAACAACATAATATTTTTATATGAATGATATAAATTGCATTTCCATGTCATTGTATGAATTAACTTAAATTAATTTACAATGGTGATTTTGCGAATCACTTTTATTTGAACAAGTTTTAAAATAAAATGTGTTGTATTTACATTTTACACGTGTCGATGAATTTTTATTAATTTACGTTTATATAAACCACCTGTTAATAAAACTTTAAAAAATGTAGTTGATTAAAAACAAATACATATCTGGTGATAATTAAATTACATTAAAAAAAAATCATAAAAGTTATAATTTATGAATACTTAAGAAATTTATTTTAAGGATCTTAACATCCTTCAAATTCATAGAGTCGGTAAAATGAACATTCAAAGAGTGTTCCATATAAATACGATTATTTTTGTGTAATTGTGTGCATTTTATGTTAATAATAGGTGAAGATAAATACTTAAAATTTTACAATGGACCTAAATGTATAATAAATACAATTATTATACCAAAATAATATTGAACATATTTTATTACATACGTATTACTGTTATTTTTAAATATAACTATATAAAGTACAAATACGTAATTTATTAATCATATAAATCTATCTGTATGAGGCAGAGAAATTGTAATATAAGAATACGTCGAAACGTCTTAAATTACACCACGCTCCCGCCCCAAATTGACTTGTTGTTGATCGATACAAAATCCTGTTTATCATAGAAACACGTTTTATTCGTCTCGGTTAACAGTTTGAAAATTTTGCAAAAATCCATACAAAACCAAGAATATCCCCAGTTATTAATCAGCTATCGCACACACAGACATGAACCCTTAAGTTTGCACGTGTCGCGTATTCATATTCGTTACGTAGTGTGACATAGCACGAGAGCTGGCAACGTTTTAACGTTACAATGTTGCGTTTAAATATGTACACGTTTATTGACGTTTTATTTGCTAATAAAGCAAATAGTTTCTCATTTACAGTCTTTATAAATATCAAGGTAACTAAAAATATTACCACATTTATATACAATAGTCATCTAATAAGAATCTGATAAGATTTTTTTCAAAACATTGTAATTATAATTTATTATTACTTAATTCATTCTGCAAGTCCACTCGTGATAAAACAAACAACATATTAACAAAATGATATCTCTCAATCACTAAAACCAGTGCGGCAAGTGGCAAGTATCATTTATCGACAATTTGTATGTACATACAAGCGTTGTTATAGCCAGCTCCTAAGCTAAGGCTATACGGGCGGCGGTCGCGGCGAGTGCAGCTTGCACATGCGCGGAGGGGAGGGAGACCTTGAACGCGCCTAGCAACAGCTCAGCGCCTGCTTATTTATTTCTGTTTTACTCGTCTGCACGTTTGCTGGCAATTTTTAAACAGAACGTTTTATGGAGTCGTAATGGCAGGCGGGAATTTGACCTTTTGTGTGCATTTGTCAGATGCCAGTCCCTTTGTTGAGATGGATCGTGTCTTATCAATTAAACGTCGTCTGACATTTTTTTTATTTTACAAGCTATCGCAGAGATAATAGAATCTTAATTTTTAGTAATTGTCGCGAACTTAAGTAGTATTTGTTTTTTTCGATGTACAGAAATAATAACATTTTTAAAGTATAGCCTAAAAGGTAGTAAGTATAGATTATTTTGATTTGGAAAAAAGTATCTTAATCTTTAGAACGAAACTTTTAAATCTAAATTAATTTCAGAATCATTAAGTAGGTACATAGAATTTTTGGATGTAGGTAGCAATCGAATATGTATTATACATACTCGTATATCGTTCAAACATTAATGCAAAAATCATTTTCTCATAGAAATCTATTTTATTTTTCACTAGTGACTTACCCTCGCTCCGCTCCGGTGCTTTCCTACGTACGTTTTAAATAGATATGGATAGTTTTTGCGAATGTACCTTAGGAGAAAGGCTTATGCTATTGCAGATTTTTCTGTAGGCTTTATTAAGACCTACAATTTTCTTTTGATGTATCTCTTAAGGTTTAGCCAGCGTTAGACGTGTAAATTTCTAAGAACGACTCGATAGAACCAGTAACGTGGAAATGAAAGATTTTCCTGTAGTAAAAGGTATCCTAAATGTTGACTCGTGTAATAAGTTATCACTACACAAAATGTAGTTAAAATCGATGCAGTACTTTTGCGTGAAACGCGCGCATCGATTTCGCTAAACTACTATTTTATTAAATGTTCCCGTAGATTACTCGTAGTCTAACTCCCTAGATAATTTCAATGTACCTACGCCTTTGTTTTGTTTCGTATCTCAGTTCGCTATTTATATCTGGAGTGGTTAATAAGTGGCCCGTCATACGATAATTGCATAGTGCTTTTTTCCATTTTCTTATAACTAATTATTACAAGGTTAATTTCTAAACAATAAAATTGGTATTAAAAGAATAACGAATTGACCTCACAATTTTTTTTTGAATCTGTAAAGACTACGTGATAGAGTTTTTATGGACAATCCTATTTATTAACTTTATTACAAAATTAATTTAGAGTTAACTAGCGACCTTCTGGCTCAGGACCTGACACGCCTCGTACTGTTCAGTTTTTTAATGTTAAAATATTAAATAAGTACTAATACAGGACACATTAACAAATAAATATTAGAAAAGATCAGTAGATAGTAAGATACTCAATACATACAACATACTAGAGTCGTAAGTATAAATAAACTGTGACATGCAAAAGATCTCTATATATGTATGTAACAATACTCTTATTACCTCCACTACCGCGTACACGCCGGCGTGTCAGTTAACAATAGATTTCTTAGAATTTTAATTAATTTCTTAAAAATTTACCTGGAGGTGTTAATAAATATTTGAATTATTTACAAATTGAATTAAAAACATGTCAGTCAGTACTCTATCCAGGTCACACACTTTTTTGTCAAACTAATTATCGTGCTCTGTTTCATCCAAATCCGTTTCCAGTCGTTTGATCGTGAAAGAGTAACAAACGTACACACATTGTTCACATATAAATATTACATAATTGTCATTTTATTAAAAAAAATAACTAGTAGGTAATTCCGGTATAATTTCTACTTGTTAAACTCATTTCGTCTTTGTTAAATTAATTCAAAATCATACTAATTGTCAGTGCACAATGTTTCTTTCGATACCTAGTTCTTGTAAGGTTAATCTTAGGATTGTTTAACAAACTTCCTGACGTAGAAACGGCAAACAACAAACCATATTATAACTTGCCTTGACGTAATGAAGTTTAAAAAAGTAGACGTACATCATACATAATAGTACCTACATGGTTTAAGAAAACAACGAACATCCATACTAATATTATAAATGTGAAAGTGTGTTTGTTTGTTTGTCCATCTTTCACGTTGAAACGGATTGGTGTAATTTTTGGAGATAGTTGAAGAGCTGGAGAGTGACATTGGCTACTTTTTACCGAGGTAGAACATCTTGTTCCCACGGGAAAATACCATAAAATGCAACCCTAAAAAATATTTATGATCAGAATTACTTGAAACTTGGTATTAATACTCTTCAATACAATTAAATAAATACTTGTATTAGCATTTTTCGAAAATCATCCCATAAAAGAGTTTTTTTTAGTTTTAGCGCGAGCCAAGCCGCGGGTTCTGCTAGTTATTATAATATATTAACACTTACTACATAATATAATATAATATAAGGAATTACTTTAACATGAATATGTTAGTTTTAGAACATGAACGCTATTCGTTCATGAGTTATATATATCATAGTATGTTTACCAATTCCCGAAGATTTCTCTGCATGATTTTTTTTCTGCACAAATTTTTACCCTTATTTTGTAGTCATTTTATTTTCTTTTTATATTAGCAGTGCATGTATGTACCTAATTTGTTGGTCAGTGCTATACCTGTAAGTGACTAACGTACTAGAACTTGTGTATTAAGAATGAATTTAAAATGCATTTGTGTGATATGTTCTTGGTGTTCTTAATAAATTAAAAAAAAAAGACGGCTTGACCAGTCTGGCTACTTGCTTATACTTACCTATTTAGACGCTGATTTTTAGTGCTTACAAAGATGGGCGGAGTTTTTAGTTTCTGATTTAAATTTAGTTATTTCGTTATACGTTATCAGTAGGTACTTTAATGTTTCTTGGTTCTATTGTAGTCAAACACTCAAAATAATAAAAAATCTAAAAAGAAGAAGTAGGTAAGGCAATATCTGAGCGGAGTGTTTTATTACTATGGGTATCTGTGACCTATATTATGTATATTATAACCTTATCAGATATGTTTGGAGTCAATACCAAATAACCCAAGCTAAACAAAAATGACCCCCTCCCCCAACGTGCGTTCACCTTGTCGTGGTGGGGGGATATTGTATGTAGAACAAAATTTGACTTTGTCTAGAACTCGTTCGAACTTATTTAATGGAATGTAAAACAAGGTTGATATATTATGATGTATTTATTTTACAAATTTTTATTAGGCACCAATAAAGATTCATACGATTTGCGATTGCCCGACAACCTCCTTATTTAAAGGTTTGGTATCCCAAAATTGTTGATTTTTTTACAAAATTGTCATTTTGAGAGTTTATAAAGGTTCCTATTTTAAGAAGTTGACAGATTATACTTTGATATTATGAATGTGAAAGTTGACCGGTTTGACCGGTGGTAGGACTGTGTCAAACCTGAGGAGTCCGACTGGATGGGTACCACCCTCTTATCTATTTCTCCCGCCAAGCAACAATGATTACGTTGTTGTGTTCCGGGTTTAAAGGATAAGGCAGGCAAGAGGCATATCATCTTAGTCCTCACAGTGACAACGCACCTGAGGTTCTGGATTTTTGTAACATAAAACCTAAGTGCATGAACCGTAGGTGTTATGGGCGACAGGTACCGCTTTCCTTCAGGTGGGCTGTCTGCTCGTTTGTCACTGAATACCATAAAAAAAGAGTGTTTGTTTATATGCTTGATTTTTTGTCTATCTTTTACGTTGAAACAGAGTAACAATACCACTTTCCCACGGGAATACACGTTATAATACAACTTACAACAACTTGTCATACCTCTGTATATAATTATTATAGTTTATCTATTCCATACTAATCGTTAAAACGCACCTCTAGGTACGAAGCTAAGCTAAGCGAGGGCGAGCCGCTAGTATTAATATAGAATTTTAAACAATTTATTATTGAATTGGGGTCTTAAATAAATATAAAAGGTTAGATGTAAATAAAACAAGTAATAAATAATATATAAACGATAATAACATTCTTAAAGTGGTATTATATACAAAGAATCACTATATTGTAAACCCAAAACACACGAGACACATTTTCCATTAATAAATTTTGGCGACATTAAATAACGTTAGACAAGAATAATGAATGGCGTGGAATGGGGATCACAAGTTACCGTCCAAAACAATATTTGACGCGACTACCTAAAGGAGGGTACAATTTTTTCAGTGTATAAATGTATAAACATACATAGAAACTTATTTCTTTTGCACGTTTAGCAAGAGCTCAAGTTTTTCTAAAATTATCGGCTTTATTTTTTCTTTCTCTAGTCGCTTGCATCATCATACATCACATCACAGTATACACATCATACATTACATCATAGTAAAAAATTTAGTGAGATTGCACTTTACGCACTTACCAAAATTTCTTGGTTAGAATTTTGATTAATCTATGTTCTAAAGTGTGTTTTATATAAGTATTAAGTATATTTCAAAATCAGTACTATAAAGTAGTAATTACCCTATATATATGAATATTGATTTCCGACAGTAGGTACAAGTGCTTGAGTGGGGTAAATCAATTTAGCTTTAGCCTAGGATCCAGCTCGCCCGGGCCTGCCCTTTGACATTCACGTGGCAGGAAGCGCATGCGCCCGCATCCTGCCTGCCACCCCAACCTCCTAGCGTGGGCAGATGACGCAAAAGCCCTAGCCATCTATTTTTAGCATTTCCTGAAAATTCAAAACAAGGTTTCCGATAAGGAGGATATTTAATAATGTTTATCTACTCATTAATTTCTAACAAAAAATTATGTAGATACTAATTGAACATTATTCTATCTCTATACCTACATAATACACAAAAAAGACCCAGTTGTAAAGCGCTTGCTTGGGAAACCGAGTGAAGCGGGTTTAAATCCCGGGTCTCGCATCTCTGATATTTATGTGCGAATCATTTCCAACATGATTACCACTCGTAAGACTGGTCAGCGTGGTGGACTATGGGCTGATCCCCCTCGTACTGAATCGTGGCCCGTGCCTAGAGCAGGGACATTAAAAAAGGACTGAAGACTGACATACTCGTACATATGCCTACTATCGATGTAACAGTTCTTAAGTAGGATTTATCAAATTAAGTTTTGGTATTTTTTTCCGCCTGGATGTCATTTTTCTAATAAAAGAAGTCAGAAACGGAGGCTCAATCAAATCGAAATTTAATAGTACCCATAAGATATAATCTGTCAAGTGCGAGGCAGATTTGCACATTCCATACCATACTATCATAACCTATATTATATTCCATATTCATGTTTGACCAATGACCATTAACCATATATTCATGTTTGACCACGTATAACTTTTTACGGTGTAGTCTGATTTCGATGATTCTTTTTTTATTGGATATACCTCAAAGTTGGTCCCATTTAAATTTGAAAAAAAAATCCACCCCCAAGTGTAGAAAATAGTGGGAATGATTGATCTTCACCTACTGAATTTTAAATATTTTCTTCTTATTCTGCTATTATGTACTATGTCTACACTAAAAACGAAAAAAATAAAAACTTAAAAAATAACACTAAAAAGTAAAACATAACTGATGTTAGTTTTCATTTCCTAGATACCTAATCAGATAGTATTTGCGAAGTCGGTGTGCTTTGATTTGTTCATCGGCTGGCATTTTTTTTTACTTTATGTCTTTTTTCTTAAAGTCAGTTTTTATACTTTAAATCTTTGATGATTATCACATCAACTGTGATGCTTGTACTCATTTTTGCAAGAGTGAAAAAACCTTAACGCAATTTTTATTGGGATTTTCCCTTAATTTTTACCTTTTATTATTATTTTTCCTAAATCAGTCATAATATGAATTCACAAAAATGAATACGTAAGTACATGAACAAATTGTGGCTATATGCGTTCATGGTAAGTATTATGATAATACAAAATATTCTGTGATTATCCGGTGACCTGTTACAGTACCGGACTGACGGGTGGATAGAGCAGATTATAGGATTAGTAGGTAATTAATTGGGTTCCGATTTGATTCTATGGACTTGGATATCTAAGAACAAAACATTTAAATTTATATTTTGCTGTCTCTTGCAAGGTAATTGAAAACATTGTCGACCAACTACTCTTATGAAATCCTTTAAGGTTTTTATTCATTAACCGCCTTCCAAAAAGGAGGAGGTTATCAATTCGTCGGAATCTTTTTTTAAATATACCTAACTTAAACTGTCGAGATCACAGGTACCATTCACGTTTGAAATAAACGCTTAATATATGAGCTACAATATTGATTTATACATATTTTATTGCTTATCATGATGTAGATATGATCCATTTCCAGCCTTTGTTATTCGTATGGCCATAGAAGTATTTGACAAAATTTAAGCATCTAGGTCCAATGGGTTATTTCGGGAGCTAATGAATCAATCAGTTAGGAAATCCTATAATTTATTTATGTATAAAATACATGGGTACATGTTTACCATTCTAAATGCACAATATTTAAAATTATATTCCGAATGAATAATCGATATGCTATTATCCATTCAATACTTAGACTACCGATAGCATAAAATATTATAGTTATACAAAATATATCATAGACCCATTGTTTAATAAGATGTCATGTTTATTACCTACTCAGTGAAAGCCATGTGAAAAACATTTATTAGAATATTCAAATTTTAGTTTCAAATATAGGGAAAAAATAATTATATGCTACGTTTTTAAAACGAATTTTAAATATATAATAATCTTAGCAGACAGAAATTGACTGCTAAGATTGTCCTGTGACTGTGCGTTTTTAGTAGCTACGAAAATACTTTCGCATCATATTTAAATTGATCCATGAATATTTTACCATATTCGTGGAAAAATTGCTTTTAAAGTGATTTTAAGATCGTGGTTCCTTTTTGGTTATGAGATAAAACATAATATTATATACTTGTATACAATGAAATAGTTCGATAAAACCTTTTTTAGTTTGCCAATTTACATACATTATGGGAAAAGCTCAAGATGAAGTGTTACAAAAATATTCTAGTGTAAAAAACATATTTTCACTACTATAGGTGTACCTACCTATATACACGAAAAGTGGAATTTGTTTAACTGTGGATTAAATTTTTATAAAGTATCAAAAAATAAACTTTTCAGTTTGATTCAAATTCTTTTACCACCTACTAATTTGAGACATTTATGAAGGTTTCCTATATATTTTTTCATATTCATTGCCTTTGTTCAGTCATGCCTAATTTGAAATTTATAAAATCATTTAAGGCTACAATGATATTTATGCATGCATTAGGAGCAAAATTAAAATATGTATTATGCAAATAGTAGCAAAGTGGAATAAAAAATTAATATAAGCTTCAACATCTCTCTTATCACGTAGACTTCCCCTTCTCACGCACACAAATATCATAAGTAACTAGGGCTTTATAGACCACAGACTAGATGCAACTAAGATAAAAAGACATCTTTATGTTGCAAAAATGCTGGAATGCATGAAAATTACAAGTTAATATAAACGCAATGGGAATATCCCACTTGAATTTGCTGCGAGAGTTGCTAGTGTGGAATCAGGTCTATTTATCACTAAATGTTTAGTGTTTGCAAGTTTTTCATCATAGATTTTCTCCACTTATTCAGGATTATTGTAAATATTTCGTTATTATATATTATTTAAAGCAAAATCCTGACAAACTGGTGCCGCGCTAACAACTATTATTATTATTATTACTATATTAAATTTATGACCATGCTGCACTAACGAATACCTACTTTTTTTTAATCTATACATATAATAAAATTGTAACTAAGTCGAATCTGTACTTTAAATATTTTTTGGAAAATCTCATTGAAATAGACATTAATATCGATACAGAATCCGAATCTCTATAGCTTTTAGATAATATCTATAGTTTTTAGAATGTCTGTCTGTCTGTCTGTCTGTCTGTTGTTTGGTATGGTGATTGCTGGTTAGTCGGGTCAACATATAGGATACTTTTTACCGCGGAAAAATATCTCATTTCTGAGAAAAAATACAAAAACTGCAATGTAAGAGTATACTAACATGTAAAACCTAAAAAAATGGTTTTTGGTCATCTGAACGCGGGCGGAGCCGCGGGCAATGCTAGTTACAAGTATAAGACCTTACTCGTCAGTGGTGCCAACTGGTGCCACCAGAAACGAATACTTTTTACCGCGGAAAAATATCTCATTTCTGAGAAAAAATACAAAAACTGCAATGTAAGAGTATACTAACATGTAAAACCTAAAAAAATGGTTTTTGGTCATCTGAACGCGGGCGGAGCCGCGGGCAATGCTAGTTACAAGTATAAGACCTTACTCGTCAGTGGTGCCAACTGGTGCCACCAGAAACGATAGCCCTCAATATGGCAAACATACGCTACGGAATAACAAATAGTCAGCGATAATACCTTACCAAGTGCCAGTTGCAGTAACTGGTGCCACCAGAATCGATAGCCCTCATTTAGTTGACTCTACAGTTGACACAATTCTGTCGATAGCATACGTAATTTGTTTTAAAAAATATATATGTACTTACCTGTTATAGATATCTATACATCTATACTTAGATAATTAAAATTTAAGTGTCTGTTTGTAATGTCAAAATCACAGCGTTTTACTAAATGCATATGAAATTAAAAGAAAAACAATATTTTTATTTTTTGTCTGTCTGTTTGTTTCGGGTAATCTCTGAAACGGCTGGACTGAATTGACTCTCACTGGAATATAGCTGATGATATAGGGAGTAACATAGGCTACTTTTATTTTAGAAAAAGAATTAGAGTTCCGCTCAAATAATTAAAACGTACCTAGGGACGAACCCGAGCGAAGCGAGGGTGTCGCTAGTATTAAAATATATTAATGTTATTATTTATATAAACCATTTTTAGTTCTTCTCATTTAAAATTTAGGAAATGAAAATAATAGACACTTAGATGTAAGATGAGACAATCTCATTCAACGCCAATAATCCTATCATACTAAAACCAATTCAATATATTTTGATTTATTTTTCAGGCACTACATCGACAAATTTATTCCTGGATGAGAATCACAAGTAAGTTTCATTATTTACTTTAATAGACTTTTTCTTTTGGTAAACAAAATTATGGATAACACAAGGGATGGTTCAGGCACTTTATTGCCGCAACTAAAAAAGACGAGGGCCATTTTCATTAAATACGGGATATCATTAAGGCTCATTAGGCAGTAAAAAGCGTGCTATTATACTTATTCGCTATTGTATCGCTTTTAAGGCTTACCACCTGACCGGATAAATATTGTTACAATCGGAGTTATGAGTTTAAATCTTCATAATAATTCTTAAAAGCTTATCCAGTTAAAGTAGATCTTTTGAATAAATATGTATATCGATTTAGTTGGAGAAAGCTTTTGCGTTCGCGTCTAATAGAAGGCGACTTTATGATCATAGCCTACGTCCCATGTGCTTTTAAAGTTTCATTATCCTATGATGACGGTATCGAGGTCATTAGGACCTTCAGATATTAAACAAATCACTACTAAAATATTAAGGTAAAATTTTAAGAGAACACCTGCATTCCGCCCTTGATATTATAGAAGGAATATAATATGTAATAGTAGGGGAGCCCAAGGGGGGATTTTTGCAGTTACTAAAGCGCGGCAGAATAACATAAGGGCGGGATACCTTGCACTCATTACCTCTACTATAATATAAGTCCTCTATATAAGGGCGTGCGTCTACGGCAGCCGATCAAAATATTAAAAAAATATTTTGACTGACTCGGCCATAAAGTTTGTGTTGATTTTTGTCTCTTCGGCTTGTGCAAATTGGCAGATTACCTATTGAATTGCACACTTTTCAGGATGTAATTAGCCCACGATACATTAATCTGACGGTTTCAAGTATTTCTACCTTATCAAAAAAAAATATTATATAATTATTGTAATTTGAGGCAAATATTTTATTTACTTAAGTACATATAGTAAACCAAGTTCATATGAGTACAGTAAAATTATTACAAAGATCCAAAATATGGATCAAATCACAAATTAGCAAAATATTAGAGAAAATTTGAAAGATTCAAGTTCAAACATTACGCAAATGGGCAAGTGTGAAGTGATGCAAAGCGTCAAACGGGCTAAGCGAGAAGCGCACTCGAGCTGTCAAGGCCAAGGTTGGCACGTGGCGACAGGCTCCTCCCCTCAACCCACCCAATGAAATTATCTTAACGTTAATGTCACTTTTTGGGTTACCAGTACCAAATCTTGCATTATAAATAAAGTTTTTTTTTCTTTGTATTTAGGTTTAAATAAACAAATATAATTCTATTTTATTAATTTACTTATTCTACTCATTTTAAATAATTTTATCTAGTCGTATTCATTTTATTATAGTAAAACATTATATAGGTACATATTAATGAATCGCAATATTCCTCGATTGTGGAATATTTATTAGACCCATTTAATATTTATCGTCGTTAAACTAAGGTGCTAAAATTTTGCGCTAAAATTCTTAATTTTATAAATAAATTTATTATGTTTAGATATAGTCATACAATCAATTTGACCTTTACTAAACATAATAAAAACATTTCAATTCAATTAAGAAATTGGTTCTATTTTATTCATTTATCGATAACTCGATAGCGCTTTATATGAAGGAAAATTCATCAACCACATGCTCAATATAAATATCATTAACTTTATATTACTTCCCAATATACCTCAAAATGCTAATTCTAAAATTTAAAAAAAAGGCTAAATGTTAAATAATAATTATAGTTCTGTAATATAATATTAGACTTCTTAACTGATACTAGTGCCATCTATTGTTTATCTTTGTAAAACACGGCAGCTAATTTAACTTGATGTAGGCGCAACCGTACAGGTGGCTCTTGTGAGTTTTGAAAGCCTATTTAGTGTGCGAGACCAGCGATAGATGACGCTGTTAAGTATTTTATCTTTATTATAAAATTTTATTAACACTTTCTTAGTTTTGGACATGGTAATAAAACTATTTTACGGTTTTTGTCCTTGGCGTGTTAGTTTTGTTGTTTTTGTTGTTTGGAAATTAAAATATCAAAATAAAACTTGAACGAACACCATATATGTTCTATTATCACAAATTATCATATATAAAATTAAGATTTTGATATTATTATAGATAAGTTAGCAAATATTATTTTATGTTAATCAATAAGTTTTTTGATTATAGTAATTGAAATATTCTTACATCCTCTACAAAAGACATTGATGTGATGTTATTTTCTGTGAATATTGCTGATACATATTTACTTTTTATGTGTTCACCACTATACAGTACAAGTCTATTTTTTTTAATGTATTTTTTTTTTGGATATTTTAATACTTATTCTTAAAGTTACATTCATATGCTATAACTTAGCACAATATATAATATGTTTTAAATAGCTTTATTCTAAGTATAAGTCAAACAAAATCAAATTATACCTTTTTTATAGAATTTAACTATGTATGCTAAAAATAATTAAATATGTAGAGTTCTTTTTGACCGACTTTAAAAAGTAAGATTTATTTAATTCGGGATTATTTGTGAATCGATTTTAATAATTAATATCCTTTTTTAATGAATAGGTTTACCCTAAGAATGAAATATTATATTGCAATACCTAAGGTACCTATCAAATGATCAAGTGTACTTAAAAAAACCAAAACCAGTATATTAATTATTTTCTAAATTTACCTGACATCAATCAACGCAGAAAATTGGAACATTTACATCGGAATCACCGAAAATAAAAGTTTCTTCTCTAACAGAAGATGCTAGAAGAAGAAGGCAAGATGAAGAACCACGGGCTATTGAACGACCGGGTGCCACGCTGTGCTCTCTCGGGGTTTCTGGTGAGTGAACACAGCTGGTGGTATCTCAGTTGTTCCCTAGTTCTCCCACTCTACGAACGCTCCAAGCTTTCGAATATACACATCATGTGAATGTGAAGATTCAAGAAAAAGATCTGCGATGGCCAATGATAATAATGTTGTTATTATTAAAGTGAAAACTTCTATAGGCAGGTTTGGATGGGGGGTAAATTCATGTAAGTCGTCATCGACATGGTCACGTGACGTGTTAGTAACACTGAGTGCCGATAGATGTCAAAATCAGATAAATGTAAACAGTTTTAATTTACAAATTTTAATTTAAGATAAATCAATTAATTTGAATATCCCAAAAATAACAACTGTTTGTTTATAGTTTTAGGTTTTCACTTCTGTCGGCAGTCCTTATTGCTGAAGACTGCTTTTTATAAAAAAAAACATTATGAATGAGTTATGGTTGCTTGTTGCAGCAATATAGAATTATTATTCTGTTCTATTTTAAATAAAGATAAAATTTTATATAATTAAATGGTTATAAAAGGATTTCTTGTTTACAAATAAAAAGTACCTATATATATTTGTGCCTACATCTGTTCTTATTGCTTTTTTTGCAATACGATATGTAGTAATTATTTGTGATTGATAATCAAAACGTTGTATTTGTATACCTTAATGTAAATCTTTTTGAATACTGTATTAAATACTGAATTGAGGTTTTTGGGATGAAATATAATAATATTAACCTTCATATAAATTGGCTGAATTTTCATAAAGAAATCATTATTACACAGGAAGTTTACTTCCAGCAATTACCCCAGATACGAATTATATACATATTTTAAAATTTACTTATACATGCTCAAATATTTATTTAATTATTGTTTAGTTTAAGCTAATCGTAAGATAATTACCTAATATTAAGCATAACTACTCATCTATACATCTTGTATTTTACTCGAGAGAAAGTTGATAATTGTTGGCATCGCTTTTGCTCGATGTTCAGATGTGTACAAAAGCAGGTTCCGTCCCTTACTTGAGTTTACTAAGGCAAACATTTTTCCCTTTTCATGGACCTAGTAGCTTCTACTGCGTGAGAACAACAACAAGAAAGTTTAAGTATATAACACATAATATCTCTTCATATTGGGATTTGCGAAACTTACGTTTTATTAAATTTTGTTTCAGTTTTCCAGAATATATAGGGTATATCATATAATTAACTTTAGTATGGAATTAACATAACATACGGTTAGTATGGAATAGATAGTATATATACATAGGTATGATGAGTTTTATATACCTTGCTTGAGAAATGTTTCATTCCCCATACAAACTTTTTTTTGTAATTCAGTTCAAGTATTTACAAACATTTTTATAAAACTTATAAATATTATGAATATGGAACTTAAATGTTTTGTTTATTGGTTGTTTAAACGCACTAACGCATGCGGAGCCGCATGATATTGATAATCTTTACACATATAGCAACAAGATAAAATCTGTACATGATTTTTCTTAAAACAATGACTGTTAACGTATTGTATGCAGAATATGGACCCCAGAACAATAGTTATTATAAATTTGGCATGTTTGTCTGCGAGTATATGTCTGTTTGTCTGTAGGTATATTTGTGTGCATTTCAAGCAAAAAGTTAAAACTAAACCAATTTTAACCAAATTTTATGTAGTGATAACTTTTTACTCAGATCAACATTTATATTTTCCCAGGAAAACATAACTGATTCTGTCGTGACGTCCTTAATTTACATTGTTAACGCTGGCTAAACCTTAAAATATATATCAAAACAATTTAATAGAAAATTGTAGGTCTTAAAAAGGCCTACAGAAAAGTCAGCTATATCATAAGTCTTTATCCTAAGGTACACTCGCAATAACTATTTATATCTATTTATAACGTATCTATCTAGGGATGCACCCGAGCGAAGCGATGGCAAGTCGCTAGTCATAAATATAAAATAATATGAAAAATAATGTTGTGTACGTAAACTACTTTATTTCTGTAAAATAAATTATAACCATTAAATGTGTTCATTATGAGCTTTTAAGCTATAAGATTACTTAAGTGATAACTCATGAAAAATTTTTCATTAGATTCAACCCATATAATGAAAACTTTTGTACATATTTATTTATATACATCCAATCTAGATGAATACATACGTTCTGACGTAATGAGAAATCCGAAGCAACTTTCACCTAAATACCATTCTACCTTCTAACATTGAGATGCTAAAGTTCAGAAGTCATATTCAGTCGGCTTTTTTTGTTAAATTAATTTTAGTTACTACGAGATCTCCTTTGTTTCTCCTTTTTTTCGCCGAATCTGTACATTAAATATATTTTGGAAAATCTTATTGAAATAGACATTATTATCAATACAGAGGCCGAATATATAGTTTTTACATTTTTTGTCTGTCGCGTGAAGTAGTAGCAGCCTGCAACTCGATACTAAATCGGTAATAATCATTAGACCTTTTGTATGAAACTATATAAGTTTATGCTTTAGACAGAAAATAGTCAAACCTGTAACATACAGTAATACAAAAGAAATAGAATAGGTATTACTTCTCTAGATTATATTTTAGGATATTTTGTACTAAATAACATGCGTCTAAATAAACTCTGAGGTAACGAGAAAATATTGCACGCGCGGTACTCAACATGGCAAAGGTAATTTAAATCTTACTTTCAGACACTGCATAAATTATTTTGGGTAAAAACGAGTGAGAGTGTCCGAAACGAAATGTTGTCAGAAAGTGGCTTAATTTGTAATATTTTTGTGAAATTGGTCCTTCTTTTTAGTACCCTTATTATTCATTAAATATCCACTTAAAATTAGAAGATACGAATCCTATAATTGTTTATATATCATTGAAATAATGAGTGTTACTCAATTAACTCGCTCATCTTCCTTAATTACTTAAAAAGTTTGAAAGGTAATATTGTAGGATATTTACGATGGAGAAAGCTTTTACACGGAAAACTTTGTGTTTTGACTTATAAAAATAAGAAGTTTTAACATATTTTGTGGTGACGTGCCGGTATTGTTAAAACTTGAGCACTTAAATAGCAATAAAACCACCTGGAGTGCATCGTTAAATATGTATAAAATGTAAATTCACTAATTTAATGTAACGGTTTCAACATAAAACAGTATTGAAGTAGATCAAATCCTTATTAATATTATAAACAGATTTATCTGTTTGTCTTTCTATAATAATGGGACCGGACGTTACTCCTATCCTATGTCCTATACTATCTTCTTATCAAATTTCATCTAAATCGGTTCAGTAGATCCTACAACGTCACAATCTCACAAACTTACCTCTTTATAATATTAGTATAGATTACTAGTGACTAGTGAGAATGACTGTAGTAATTACAGTGGATATTTGATAGATACAAACCGGTTATTAATGGTACATGTGAGACATTGATCGTCCATCGTCGACACACATGTCGTGATCTACATTCAATGCTAAGAAATTGAGAAAATTTTTAAGTAAAGGAAGATTTAGAATCATACGGAAATATACATTTTGATCAATGCTTTATGTTATCACTTGTGTCTCGTTTCATAATACAGTTTTTGCTCTACAATATGTAATGCATTACAACGAGATGTTTCATCGTCCTTGCGATTAATTTCCATAGCTATGCAGGCACGTTATGTGCATACGCGCTATTATATCTATTATTGGTTTAGAGCTTCACAATATCATTCGATAAATTACTAGTTTTATGTTCACATTATTCACTACAGCTAGTTATACTACCTTTTTGAAGTGAATACTTCTATAGGCTGGTTTGTATGGGGAGTAAATTCATGTAAGTCGTCATCGACATGGTCACGTGACGTGTTAACGCTAAAACTCAGAGTGCCGATAGATGTCAAATTATCTGGTAATAAATATAAACAGTTTTAATTTAGAAATTTTAATTTAAGATCAAACAATTAATTTGAATATCCAAAAATAACAATTGTTTGCTTTTAGTTTTAAGTTTTCACTTCTGTCGGCAGTCCTCATGACTGTTTTTCTTAATATTGAATACCTACTATCTCCTGAAATTGAAGTGCATCCATTTTTCAACCGACTTCAAAAAGGAGGAGGTTCTCAATTCGACTGTTTTTTTTTTATGTTTGTTACCTTAGAACTTCGTCATTTATTAACCGATTTGGACAATTTTTGTTTTGTTTGAAAGGGTATACCTTCCAGATTGGTCCCATTTAAATTTCATAAAAAGATACCACCTCTAAGGGTGGAAAAATAGCTAATGATGGATTTAACCTACTTCTAATTGTCATATTGACTTGAAACTTTGCAAGTGTTTCTATTTCCGTTGATAGTATAGTGGTTCGGTATTGTTGACCTGATCTGATGGTAAGGCCAGAAGGTGGATAGGTGGAACTCTTCAACGGCTAATAGTAGATACTTTGAGTTTGGGCTTATTTTGTTTGATTCGACAAGCCTAATACGTTAGAATCCTTACTTTGCTACTACTGTCTACACTAAAAAGGGAAAAATAAAAACTTTTTAACAAAAAAATAAAAACCGACTTCAAACAAAAGCACTAAAAAGTAAAAAATAACTGATTGGTAGTTTTCATTTACTATACATACCTAATCAAATATTTTCGAAGTCGGTGTGCTTTGGCTAAGTAATTAAAGCCTACCTATTAAATACATACCTAATCAAATATTTTCGAAATCGGTGCCAGCCCATATAAAGCAAAGCACACCGACTTCGAAAATATTTGATTAGGTATGTATAGTAAATGAAAACTACCAATCAGTTATTTTTTACTTTTTAGTGCTTTTGTTTGAAGTCGGTTTTTTATTTTTGAAAATAATTCTATTTAATTTTACTTTAGACGGCAATCTTAATCAAAGTAAAGTCTCAATAGCCGCCAAAGTAATTTTATATGTCAAATTCGTTTCGTTTCGAAATTCAAATGAGAAATAATAAAAAAACTGTTTTAATGATCTTAATTTTAAAAATAAAGATCCGACGATAAGTTCAAGACTCAAGGCGTATGAAGGACATTTTAATTGTTTTGAATATGGTTTGTACTTGTTCAATTAATCCTATCACAATCATCAGTTGTCTTATCTTTTACTCAAAATTGTACTAACTTAAAAAGATGATGATGATGACGACTGAATATGTTTTTCTCTGTATCTTTCTTCGAAACCGGCGGTATTCGAATATTATTATAGTAAAGTACATATCACTAATTATAATAGACATTAGACATACATGCTTTACTTTCTGCTTTTTTAAGCTCTGAGTGTAAAGATGGTAGAGACTAAAGTACGGCTAAAAAGTATTATTTATATAGTAATATAAAATATGAAATTTAAATATGTTCAAATTGTATAACTACAGCAATCCCTATAGTTAAAATTATTCATGATCTTTTAAATACTGTATGGTGCAATTTCTCTTTTCTTTTAAATTATTGTGTAATTTTGTGGACTGACACCATTTGTAATTGCTATGAGTATAAAACGTCAAAATCCTTACTCTATCTCGATCATGTTTGCTGTAAATTTGCATTTGAAACATCGGGAACAAAAATGAAAATAAAAGATAAAACTGCGAAAATTCGGGGTTTTCTGGGAGGAAAAATAGTTTTATTTAAAATGTGAAACATTTTGAAATTACTCATACCTATACCTTCAACAAACACAAATATCACCTGAATGTGCAACGTTATTTTAAAGTATCTTTGTTTTTTCATAATTACAAATTAAGCTACATAAACTTCGCATTAGTGTCAGAGATAGTCATTATCAGCTTTTAAAAGACTAGCGGCTCACCCTCGCTTCGCTCGGGTTCGCCTCTAGACAAACAAAAGAAATCTATCCCACGGGAACCGTACATTTTTCCGGGATAAAAAGTAGCCTATTTGTTCTAATGTATGAACTATATTATTGTAAAGTTTCATTAAAATCCAATCGGTACTTTTTGTGTACTAAGCTGTATAAGTTACTATAGTTTTTTAACTATATCACGGGAACTCTTTAATTTTAATCTAAAATGTTGACCGGGGATATAAGTACCATCATGCAACATTTCATTCAAATCGGTCCAACCGTTTCATCCCCCCGACTTGCTTTTTAGCATTTTTTTTCTATGTCTGTAACATTCGACCTCTACAGTTTTATTATATGTATAGATTAAAGTAAGATAGTTTGTGCTCTATTTATTATATATTTATTGTATACTAAAACTAGCACGGCATGAGTAATAAGCTCATGAGTCGGCTTAAAAATGTATGATTAAAAGTTTACAAAACCCAACACAATAATAACCCATTCATTGAGGGCATTTCAATGAGCCTAAACACGATACCTTCGTTAGTTTCGAATCGGTTAGATCAGTGGAAGTTGTTTATATCCTTTAATCGTTTAGAAAAGAGCTGATAGCCTGTAAACGGCTGAACGACTTTTCTTAATTAATAGATAAGAACACATCGATTAAGTCACCTTTCAAACAAAAAAATAAATTAAAATCGATTTCTCCGTTTGGGCGCTCGGGTGCCACATACAGACAGATACGCAGATACACACGTCAAATTCACTTCTTTTTGTGTCAAGGGTTAAATATACATACTTACATATACGATGCGTTGAGAGTGCATCGATCGACGTCCGCTTCCTTACATCCATCCATCCATGTAATCAAATCCATCCATCCAAGTGACTAACTAGCCAGTGCCACTATTGTTAAGTTCCGGAAGGAACGGTTAGGAGATTGGAATAACTATATACGAAGCTTACATCCTAATCCTTATAATTTAAGCCATTAATAGTGTTAGTCATATAATAGTTTTTCTAAGTCATAAAGTTTTACATCGTCAGTACATTATTAATGTACTGTTTTAGTATATTTACTGATTAGTATTAGACATTAGTATAGTGTTTTATTTAGTTGAAATTAATAATAAATTAAAATATTTTAAAAAGAAGGGCTTAGGAACATTTATTTTGTATTGGAGAGAAACGTGCGCAATATTACTACAGTTTAATTACAATTATGCTGAGTTGTTTAAATTAATGTACTCAGCCCTTTTTAACGTCCCACTGCTTGGCTCGGGTCTCCCTTCAATACGAGGGGGATCAGGCTTTAGTCCACTACCCTGGTCAAGTGCGAATTCGTGGACTTCACATATCTTTCGAAACCTTGCTAGGTTCTCTCAAACATGCAGGTTACCTTATGATGTTTTCCTTCAACGTAAAGCAAATGGGGATCATGTTAGAAATGATTCGCACATAAAAATATCAGAGGTGCGAGACCCGAATTTGAACGTGCTTTCCCGAACGAGCGCGTTACCACTTGACCACCACTTTAACTTAAGAGGATTGTGAAGTGCCGATACGCGGCGAGAGTAGGTATTTTTAAAAATGCTATCTGTTTCATACCGCTTTGCATCCCCCCGGCAGTGAACAACACAAATACAACATACGCAAATTCTCACACACACTATGATAGCAGCAGCCGGTGACGCGCGGGCGCTTGCGGGGGGCGAGGGCGGCGTGACTCGGCGCAAGAGCAATTTCAAAGTTTATCTAATATTTATTATTTTAACGGTTTGCGTACAATATACATTCCCTACAAGTTACATCGCACCTTTATTCATAAACTGAAATAACTCTAAATTACAATTCTGTGGCGAATATCATTTAAAATTTGACTTCTTTAGATTGATGACTTCAAAAAATCATAAAAAAATAAATAGGTGGTTTAGATCAATTACAAAAATCTCGTTCCAAAAGTTGAAAGTTTTAGAATTTTTTGTTGTTTATGTACTAATAGACCCATCGGAATCCTTTTATTTTTAAAATATATTTTTTATTGAAATGTTAGCAGGTATATAAGGAATAGAAATTCATAAAATGACCTGATCATGAATGATGATGATTTACGATTTTTTATCATATCTATGACTAAATTTTATAAAATATATCAACTTAATTTTTTAAAATATAGTTTTAACTAATGAATAAACAAGATTAGATTACGAATGAATTTCATTTCTTTCTGTAATTGCCCTAAAATCGTTTTTTTCAGAAAAATCAATAAAATTAACTCCAAAAACTAATAAAATATCGATAAATTCGAAAAAATTATAACGAATAGTATGTGTGTATATATATATATATATATATATATATATAATTATACACATACTATTCGTAATAATTTTTATAAAATTATAACGAATATTATAAATTATAACGAATATAGAATTAAAAATATAAATTTTACAAAAATAAAAGTATTTTTATTGCTCCTTCTAAACGGTAATAGTCCAGCAATTAGCAAAAGAAAGCGCGTGACCGGTGGAGGGCGAGGGGTGGAGGGGTGTAGGAAGTGGCCCTTACTCATTCAAACTTGGCCAGATATAATGATGATGATGATATAGAAAATATTTTTATTTTTGTATGAAAATGAAAATTTAAGAAATATATTTTTTCTTGTTACAGAGGTTGTTGTTATGATGTAAATAGTATATTCCCAAAAGGTCTTCAGTAAATAAAAAATGACCCTGTATATATATATTTTCAGTTTTGTATTTTTTCTTAGAAATGAGATATTTTCCCGCGGTAATCCTATAATATGTTGATCCGGATAACCAGCTACCACCATACCAAATTTCATCAAAATCCCTCCAGTGGTTTTTCTGTGACGTGGTAACAGACAGACAGACAGACAGACAAAAATTCAAAAAACTATAGATTCGGCCTCTGTTTCGATAATAATGTTTATTTCAATAATATTTTCCAAAAAATATTTAATGTACAGATACGGCTTAGTTACAATCTATACATACGAGTATAATAAAATTCTAAACTTTGGATTGAATCCTTTCAGTATCGATCGATATATCGATATTACCTTCTCCTCCCTAGGAGATAATAATATCGATAGCGCCTTCAACATCACTACAGTCTACAATATGCCCCTGCCCCCGACCCGTATGGTGCGATAGAGAGAGTTGCAAGTCTTAGACTCAATTACCTACATTTCCTTTTTGAAATATTGTTTCGGGCGATAACGTTTTCACCCCCCTAAACATTAACGAAATGAGACGATATTGGTCTCATTAGATTCAGTACACCTTAATCTAGGTCTGTACGTTTTCCTTTTTTTGTAATTCAGTTTAGTTTAATTTAAAAAAATAAAAACGCTGGAGGAAGTTTTTAGGTCAAAAATATAGATATTTAGATGTTAATAACTTCTGTCGTACGCAATATTTCTAAAAAATAAAAACGTACGGACCTAGATTTTGATTATATCTACAACATTTCCAAAAATTATGAAAATTAGACTATGTTTAAGGGGGGAAAAACGTTATCGCTTTTTGTATGAAAATTTACAGCTTTACAATCCTCTTAATATTGTGCAATAAATAAATCTTTTTCTTTATTAATTTTTTCCATCATTCCTTTTTTCTTGCTAACTAATAGTTTCTATGAAACGATTATAATCAATTCTACTTTGAGCTTGATAACGTCATATGTTGTGTTTTATTTAATGCCTATGTAATATAATGAAGTAAATGTCTATAAGATTTAAAAAAAAAATAGTTTAGATGTTTTATTTTGCACTCTAGTTATTATCAGGTCTACCTACGCACTAATTGCGTAACATTAATGGCTACAAACAATATAAACCACAGTTCAGCATGGAAATTATTTTAGTATAAGAATATGTTGAAACATGACTTTAATGGATTGTTATTTAACTGGCATCTATTATTATTGTGGTTTTATATTCAACGTGAATGATGTCACACCGTAGTGACGACAATACGCTACCGGCTGTAGGTACCTGTAGAATAAGCATCTTAAGATATTGTAAGAAAAAATAATAATTGGTGTGTCTTTATTAAGTTGAATCTTTGAATTGTATAGAAAACATTAAACAGTATTAAATAAAAATGTATTGTCATGTCGTCGTATTTGTTCACAATCTGTTTAAATATTATAAATGTGAAAGTTTGTGAGTATGGATGTTTGTTACTCTTTTATATTATAGGAATAACACATAGGTTTTTTATCCCAGAAAAATGTATGGTTCCCGTGGGATAGGTTTGTTTTAGTTTTCCTAGAGGCGGACCCGAGCGAAGTAAGGGTGAGCCGCCAGTTTAGACATAAATCAAAAGTTAGGTGTAAAACAGTTAATTACTAGAACTACGAGTAGAACATTTACTACTTTGACTTAAAAATAGACATTTACAAATGCTTTAGAAGTTTATAAAAGGTAATATGCACCTATTTATGCACCTATTTATTGCAATATATTCAGTTCGTTAACATTTTCTAGTATTTCTTATATGTCAACAAAATTATGCTCCACATAGAGCATTAATTCAACAAAGTTTTAAGAAAAAAATATATGATATTTTTAAATTCATCCAATAAATGTCAATATAGTTATTTATATATATACATACAGCCTCCTTTCTATAATTTTTACAATTAGTAAATATTTTAAACTCTTAAAACAATGAACATAGGAAATTCAAAATGATAAAGTTTTGGCGCCTTAGAGTCTAAATAACTTTGGCCGGGGGCTCGGAGAAGCACAGCCAAGACTTATCTGCCAACTGTCTCTGGCACATCCCTTGCATCAACAAATATATACAAGGGCAGCTCGGTATTTAGAAATAGTGCATCAAAATATATTAAAGTACATGTACGAAATTACGTATTTAAAAACACAATAATAAAAATAAGTTTTTCATACTAAATTAAATATCAAATTAAAGAGAATAAGTTGTAAAGAAGTTTCTAAATCTACATTTTAGTACATTCTATTGGAAATCATATACTTCTTATAATTACCAAAATTAAAGTGAATATAAAACGATAAGAGAACGACCGACATACGAAAATTAACACGTGCACTACTCTATCTATGTTGTTTTATGTGATATTGTAGAGTCTTGGTTACATGAAGGTTAAAAGTTGATATTTTATGATATACCTAAATATAATTTATATCTATTATCTATGATGATACTCTTTTTTTTTAATTTATTTATGTACCATTAAATATATCCTATAGGTATAAAATAAAGTAACAATGTCGACAAAGGATAACTTATCTCTTTATGAGATATCTTTATTTTAGTTGAGTCAATGATTTGATGTAGCGTCTATTCCTTATCAATTAATTTTCAATAAATTGTTAAGACAGAGTTAATTTTCCTCGAAAAGTACTGTCTATGATGAAAATAATAAATAAAATAAAGACACAATTCATGACGAAATTCATAATATTAGCATTTAAAGGTATTCGAGAACGAAACACATGTTTTATTCTTCTGTCGTACCAATATATTCCAATGCTCAATTAAAATTATTTAATAAATAATTGTAGGTATTTAATCATTTATATAATACTTATTACAATAATATATAGTATAGTGTGAGATGTGTGAGATTTTCAATTTTGTACGCTTTTTTAAATCGTATAAGCGCTTTAAGTGCATAAAAAGGGTGTTTGTGATGCTATAAAATTGTATTTAATTTTTGATTTCCTTTTTTATTAAAATGTATACACAGGTATTTATAAACAGGTATTTTCTGGCTGTCTAATACTTTTATTAGACAGTCGGAAAATACCTGTATTATAATACTTTCTTAGATTTACGCGAATATTTGACATTTTAAATAAAACTATCTTTTCGGATTTTGTCGCGGATTTATTTGTATTTTTGTTTCCCGACGTTTCGAATGCTTTACAGCATCCATGGTCACGGGAGAGACTCTCCCGTGACCATGGATCAACATGGACAAAACATGGACAAAATCCGAAAAGATAGTTTTATTTAAAATACCTGTATTAAGAAAACCTAAACGAACTTATTTACTTCTTAACTAAGTTTTTTCATTATAAAAATTGTTATAATATATTGTGATAGTGAAAAATAAATTTCCAATTATAGGAAGTTTTCATACGAAAGGTCTAAAGTTCAAGGACATCCGGGACCTAAAGCAACAGCTGGATCGATACAGGCTCAAAACTCCATCGCCATGACGACCTGCAGCCGTGACCTGGAAGGGAGGGGGAGGGGGGGTTGCATCGAGCGGCCGGGCTGCACTGAGCAGTTATTTCGGTGCAGCTCACAGTCGCCTACCGCGCCTCCGCTAGTGCGCGCGTATTACGCCGTGCGATGCAACGTTAACGCCCCCGTGCACTCTGCCTTTGTATTACCACCCTGTTACCTATTAAACGTGATATCATTTTATATTGTTTTTGTATCATAATATACAGACAATCCAATGTGTACTTACGGCCGCGATCGCACCTGTTGCGCGAGGTGAAACCGCGTGGAAAACTCTTTTTCTCAGTAGCGGACGAGACTACTTTCACCATTCACATTCCGCGGCTACCGTGCTGTTGCATTAAACCAGTCGTAATGTATGTTATCCACTGGTGCTGAGAGTACCTAGGTGCGAATTAGAAATTAATATCAGTGATGTAATAATTCCTTGAGTCATAGTGAGTGCCTAAGGTATTGTATTTAGGTACTTCGGAGTAAAATTTGGTGATAAGTTTTACCACAACAACTATAGAAGGGCGGAGATCTAGATCAGTATCTGTCGTAAACAGCAGCCTCGACGCGTCCCGCCCCGCGCCGCCTGCCTCGCCCGACCCCTTTGATAACAACCTTTCAACATTATCTGATTAATTTTAATAGCTCCTCGTTGATATAGGGAGTACTTAGGAAATATAATTTCATTAACACTTGAACATTTAAAATGCCATATTATATAACAATTTATTGCATGGCACATGTATTGTGTTATTACATGAATGCAATGATTTGTTGGTATAATTTAAGATGTTATGAAATTTGTAAGAGGTATGGTGCACCTGGCGGTTGGCCAGGGATGCAACTCCGAAGGTCGTCGGTGGGAGCAGGCGGGGCAGAAGTGCAGGGGAGGGAGGCGGTGTCGGGAGGGGGGGGGCAATAACTCACGAGCGAAACGCGCAGGTGCACCCGGACCTCCAGGTCCCGGGTATGTTGCATATCGGCCAAAGCAAATCCGTTTGCCACCCTCCACCACTTCCCTTTCCGATTATTGATTAGTTGTCCAGATTAATATTTTTTTAAACAACAGTTCGTGACTATACTAATTGACATTAACCACATTGCCAACCGCGTGTTTTGATAAACCTATGTTACTTTTGTAACCCCGCTCTACAAATTGTGGCACGTTTATTCATAAATATATATTTGTTTGATCTTTTGAAAAATCAAATAAATATTTTATTAGTTAATTGTAGAGCTTCATCTGTAGAAAGCGACATGTTCCTTTAAGATATTTCTTATGTATGCCTCTCGAATTTCTTTTCTAAAGGTCACAATACCATGTACGCTAACATTATCACTTTCATCTCACACTCGAAACTCGTACGAGCGTGCATCTTATTGCGAAACGCACGCATTTAAGGCAGCAAACGCGTACGAAACTTTCCCTGGCGAGACCATTGACCGTGGCTCGACTTTCTAAATCATTTCGTAACGTCAGTGGTCGCCCCGGCCATTGTAATTCACGATACGCCTCGGCGAGACACGCGATGTCATTACCTGTTTTTGTAACATTTTCGCAAATCCGTAGAAAGTTTGATTGCAATGTTTAATAATTAAAATTGCACATTGCATTTCAATATTGCAGAACGATGTCGTAACGAGATGCTTAAGATCTTTGCCAACCCACCTGTGGTATGTAATGAATGGCGACAGGCCTCCGCTTTTCGAGTACCTCGCTTCGGCAATGGGGCTAGCCCGCGCCGTTCCTTTCATTACCTCACGTTTGTACTAAGATCTAACAAGTAACGTAATCTGAAGTGTCTTATTTTGTATATCAAATAAATATACATTTTTCTTTCAGGATTACAAAAATTGTGCAACGAGTCTTGAGTCTAAAAGCTATATAAACGCAATAAAGCATTAAAAAACTAATGACTTAATCCATAATGACCCTGACCGCAAGTCTTAGGTCGCCTAGGTGCGTCCTTGGGCGCTCTGCCAGCTCCCCTGCCCCGCGCCTGCGCACCGCGCCCCCTACAAATGCAGGAAGTCGTTGATATTGGCAATAGTGCATCAATAGGCATGCAATTATCGAGCGTCCCACTTATTCTAATTCAACTGGGTGCTCTTTTATTTACGCTTTATTAATACAATATAATTTAAACTCAGCTTTGTTAAATAATGTACTTTATTACCTACATAATAAATAATAATACCTTAAGTCTGCATTATAACAAATTTTATGGAAATTACGTTAAAATGTGCGTTATAATAAAAATACTATAAATGATAGAGCCATTGATTAGAGACGGAACTCAAATAACAATAAAATATTAATATTTTACGTTTCCGATATTTTCGTCAGAGTAAAAAATGTATCGATTATATTTATCAATACTTAGTAGAAAATGTACTGGGTGACAGAAAATTTTCCACTATAGTCTCAAATTTAACCGGCTGAGGCGCTAAAATGGCACAAAGTACCGTCCCAGGAGTCCTAAAATACATCTGTTGCCCTCGACTCGCCGGCCACAATAAATACCTAGGGTTTAGCACTTCGTGTTAAATAAACGCTTTAATTAGTATTGTTTACTGTATCAGAGCTATATACGATTTTAATGTCTCTTTAAAGAAGTGTTTTAATTTACTTATTTTCAGGCGATTCTTGCTGTTGACTATATATTAAAAATAAAATAATTTTCTTTTTGTAGCATCAAAGTAAAATATACTAAATTATCTTGCGTAATATTATTATTTTTTAATTTTATAATTTTTTTAAATTTAATATTAAAAAAGTTCAAAATTAAGGCCTTACCTATAAAATAAACTAGACTTATTTGTAATTTATAGAAAACCAGATACACAGGTTTTAAAAAGGCTGTCACTTGTATCTTTTAAAGTAAATTATAATAATTGTCAATAATGGGAACATATTAGGCGCGTTATAAAAAAGCAAGAAGAAAGCTTATTCCAAATTATAAATATTTTAGAAAGTCATTTAGTATGCGAATTTCTTCTTTGCTTTCATATAAAATATACATACTTTCATTTTTGTGAATAACATTTATTCTTAAGCTTTTTTTTTGATACTATTTGTTAATTAATGCTGGATGTAATAATGAAAATTATTTTTTATTAAAATACTCGTATGTACTTGAGAGGAAAGCAAATGTTATCGATTTTTCTGTACAATACTAAGTACATTATTATATTGCTAAAATCGATCTTTTTAATAGTTCGTTTTTGTAATAAGAATGAATATATAATACTTTACATAAACTCTAGAATTGTTTATATTTTAATTAAAATAGATATGCAAAACGCAGCGTGCACATGCGTGCTGCATGATCTATGATCTCGGCGCGTGAGTCAGCTGGCCTTGAATTCATAGTACAGTGTAAACCCACCGCCAGCCAACCACTGAAATATTGTTTTATCGGCTTAGCCAACAGGACGGTGACAGCGCGAGGTCACTTCACTCTCGTGAAAACGATATTAGGGTTACTCGTGACACGGACCTTGCGAACTCATAATGATGTCCAAAATAGATACTCATATATTTAACGTATACAATACTCACAGTACTTGAATCTTTCACTACATAGCTATTACTGTACCAAAACTAACATTCGTAAAGCACCGTTTACGATACGTGTCAACGTAGTTTTCACAGTCGTATAAATAAATCAAATAGTTATAGATTTATGCTAAATATAAAATAGAAATGTTTCTGCAATGTTTTCGCTTATCTCGGTGGGTCGGCCGTCAAAATGGAGCATCTATTTGTGGCGCTCGAGGCCCGCGGCGACATTATTGTAACCGAGAACATTGAGCCTCAGTGCGGTTATCTAGTTAAGGCACGTTACTCTATTATACTTCTTATTTGAACATATAATTCTTTAAACATGATTATGCTAACGTGACAAACGCTTTGGATATCAATCCTTTATTATGACAAAACGAAGGCAGAGTGCATGCGGCGACCTACTAAAAGTTGCATTAGGTAGAGTGCGTGTCTTTCACCCGTGTAGATCGTATGAGATACGTTTGCTGTTCAATTTATCGGCACACTCTCTACGTAAATTTACACAACTCGGTCGATTTACTGAGGATGAAAGCGAGCTCGCACACAGGCGAAAGTAATATGCGTGAAATCAGTCGAAGAACGGTGGGGTGACAGTCCCAACAGGTGGGACGCTGGTGACGGCGGTAGCGGTAATGGCGTATTTCCAGCCGGGCCGCTCGCTGCACCGAGCGCTTTGCGAAACTGTCGGTTATGCAAGGTGTGCCGCTGCCAACTCGCGGCTCGCACGCCGCGCCGGAAGGAAAAGTGGAACGCGTCGCAGTGGTGTGCCCGCCCGCGCCGCCGGTACACGCCCGGACTCCAGTGAAGTGCCCAGTGTCGTGTTAGTGTCGCTTCTAGAACGTTGGAATTGAGTGTTACGCAAGTCTCCGCCTACAGCGGGATTATTTTAAACTAGATAATTAGACGACCTCGGCACGAGCCAGACTCGCAACCCCTATGTATATAAGTACCCGGCAAGGCACGTGCACTATTGCATTGTGACCGTCACATACTCTATCTTTTGCACTCGCATCAGCGAGTCCGTAACCGCTTCATGCATGCAAATTCTATAAATGTTTTCAACATCTGTTTTACTACTCATCTAGAGAGGCTTCGCATAAATAGGTATTTGCATAAAATATGACGAAGTGTAGGTCGCACTTGGAATGTTAGCTACGCTGACACTGTGGCATTTAACATAAAATATTCGCTATAATAATACGTAGAACGCAGCTCAAACCTTTCCATGCTTCGTTCGGACTTAGAACATTATACTTCTACCATATTCTATATTCTCCATTAAAAGAGAAATCTCGTTTCAAGCTTCTTAATGTAATTGCAGCAAGGCATTTCATGCACAAAATTTCTCAACTATAGATTAACACAAATCTGTTCACATATGTATATATTATATTCCAATTATGCTTCGAAATGCATAAAGTGTATGTCGAAACTGGATATGACGTTGAGAGGGAAAGTGTTCGTTAGACCGTGGTGCTTCCGACCGTCTCACTCGCGTATCCAACCAATAAAATTAACATGGGCTCAAATTAACTAGTCTTTCTTGTAAAATTACTTAAGCAAGATATAAATTAACACGCAAATATATAATTAATAAACAAAGTGGGTTTTTATAATGGCAATGTAATAGGTATTTAAAAGTAAACGGTCGTTTCGTTTTAACCAGAGAATAGCATTAACTATGTATGACATTCTAACCGGTAACCGTTCCATACAGCCCATGTATTCAAGGACGAATTAATAGCGTAGAATGGCAATCAAGCGACATAATTTATTATGTAGAGTCCTATACTCAATTGCACAATGCAGCTTATCTGGC
Organism: Brenthis ino; assembly: GCA_921882275.1. Taxonomy (NCBI): domain Eukaryota; kingdom Metazoa; phylum Arthropoda; class Insecta; order Lepidoptera; family Nymphalidae; genus Brenthis; species Brenthis ino. Next base: position 15,940,270 of record OV170227.1, on the reverse strand, counting down.
GCATGAGAGCTAACGATTATTTGCCCTACTTTCTTACAGCTTAATTCTATTATGTTACACTTTCGAGTTATCTTATGATAAATGCACTGTTGTAATTTTTTTTTTTATCTATTTATAGTTTATAAGAACTATTTTGTTTATTAACTACGCTTTTTTGGTTTAACTCAGTGTAATTATTACGATATTTGCTTCAAGATTTAAATAATGGTCACAATCGTTATATTATGACGGTTTTGTAGTTTACTGTGGCTAATGTGCAATCCGACGCATGCAACTTACGTCAGTGTGCAGCAAGAGCCAAGCGTAGGCGGTCGGTACTGCGGCTTAAGATCTGACTAGATAACCCACTACATCTGTGCTAAATACGCTATGTCTGTCTACTTATAAAATTATATATAACCATTATAGAGCTGACGATTTTTTTCATTTATCATACACATTAGATTCAATGAACATAAGAACTCATGACTCAAAGATAACTATCGGATGCATCTCGGGGAATTACCATTACGCTGATGTCACAGTATGTAATATAGGTACACGTGCCTTTAAATTACCTTGTCGGAAAATAGTACATCATAATTATACGTAGATACATATATGTATCGTGTTTTATATATATACACTGTTGAATGCACAAGATATCGTTACGGAAGGAATTACTGTTGAAATTTTCGTTTATTTGTTCTTAGTTTTTGGCAAAATTTTGGTTAATATTATTTATTAGTTATAATATTTCTTGACAGACTCTTATAATCAATAGGTATACGAGTATATGTTACTACAAAAGCCCGACCTACGGGAATGCTAAGATTTTTCAGTTAAAAATATGAATTACCGACTAATAACGTTAAAAGTCTGAAATGTTCCGTTATCGTCGTTCATTTTACCACCATTGACTTGGTAAATTTTAGGTTTTACCTCAGAGATACGGTATATATCGAAAAAGAGACACGTTTTGAAGTGTTCGGTGTCTCGTACTCGTGGGCAGTCTGTAGCTCCCCGTTACCCATATCACCCTCTATTATCTTATTATCTTTATCTAATTCATTCAACGTCGTTTTAACCCGTTAGAAATATTGGTGTTAAAAATATAAATCTCATTAACTTACTCTTTGACAATAGCAAGATATTTAATAGCAAAACGCTTAGCGTAATTATGAAAGTCTAAAGCAAGAGATACAAATCTTTCTCATATAATATCTTGTTTTAATGTATTCGTGTGTGACAGCTACAATTGTTTGAACACTTTCCATTCAATGTAAAGAAGTTCGTAAGTTCGATATGTTTCGGTTTATTTCATTGCCTAACTGAACGGATGGAGGGTTATGTCTGAAGCAAGGCCGCCTGGCCTACTTGCGCGCGCGCACCTTTATATACCGAGCGAAAACCGCCTCTAATAACACAGTAATTACAAACAATTGACTTTAATGTTCCATACTCTGTAGTTGGCTCTACAATGCCGTCGCGACTCGCGATTCACACGATCAAAAGACAATTAAATAAGAAATATTTTAAATAGTATTCAACAATTTATTATATAGTTATTCCTCGATGAGTTTGATTCATAAAATATGTCAGCTCAGAAGTAGTGTGTTTATTTATTGTTATATTTCATTATTCCTAAGTAAATAATATAGATATTGGCTACACGTGTCGACATCATAAGTGGTACCTACCCTTTGTACCTAAAGAGACGCGTCACGTTAAAATGACGTTCCTACTTGAGTCATGCTACGGATTGTAGAACATATTATGTTTACATAAATATTTACTTGAATCTTATTGTACATGAAATTTAAAAGTAAATAAAATATTTTTGTACAGATAGGTTTTATTTATTTAAATAAAGTAATATTATATTATAATGTAACACATAGCTTTAATGGAAAGGTATCCTGTTCTGTGCTAGTAATGTGACGTTTTAATAAGCCATACGTAACATTTTGGATAAATAACAATAAATTTAAATATAGTGCTTCTATAAACTACAACTATAAATAAAGACTTTGTGTGCCATTCAAGATTCCATGTAAGAAATGAACCACGTATCTATCATGCTGACGTTTTATATTTTTCTATATAGCTTTATCATAATAATTTTAGCACGCGCTTTCGTTTTTAATATTTATTACACCATATATTTTTTTTATTTGTACTAATTTCTAAATAAAAAAGTCATAATAACATAATTAAAACGATCTAACCACATACACGTTTTACGAACGCACATGTATGAAACATTACTATTCATACATAATCCAATGCTACATACAATACGAATACTAAACGATTGGTGTCAATCAATTAATGTGACAGTCGGTCGCCCATAAAATATTAATTAGTTTACACGCTTAGAAACTCAATCAATACAAATGGTAACAGCTACGTGACCGTCATCCTACACTTTACACTGTATGGCACTAACATACTAACTTACACTGATTAACGCTTCAAAATATGCTATAATTGTTCCTTAATTAAAGTGATATAGACTGACTTTAGTGCAAAATGTGCATAGACAATAGTGACGTACAATTCGCGCGTGAACTATCGATATCGACGTTTTGAGTACGTCTCGGGGTCCGTGCCAGGAGTGCGTTTGCAAAGCGCGCTGCAAGTTTGCGTTATGGCAAAATTGACACTGTAAATGCACTATCTGGTACGACACCCCGGGATGTGATGCGACGCTTCTGTTCTACCTCGGAATATGCATCCAGTTCAATGAACTGATACAGACTGAAAAGTGCTATTTACTATTATTTTTGAACTTTCTCTCGTTTAATTATTTTTTATTATTATTTTTATTTAGTTATATTTATTTGGCTTAATATGAGATAATATGTATCATCTAAACTTTAACTGTCCAATAATTTTTATCAAACAATTTTGAAACAAGTATCTCATATTGTGCTTTATTTTAGTTGTGTACGTATTTCTATGCATATTAGTTCTTTAAATGTACTTCTTTTGTATTTTCTGTATCTTAATAAGCATTTTGTATTCCTCTAAAATATTATACATTATTTTTATCTTCTAATTCATATTATGTTGTTTGTTGAGTAGATGACTTGTTTGCTTTATGTTTTGTATGAATTTACTTTATTTATTACAATTTTATCTATGTTTTATATTTTGTTTTATTTTACATCTTTCTTTTTAGGCAAATACCATATCTACTCCTATTTTTTATAAAGGTTGTTAGGAATTAAATGTACTTAATCCTTAAAAGTGAAACCATATTAACAAGGTGACATAACTGATGCCTGTTCTTAGCCTAATCTTCAGCTAAATAAATACTATCCGTTGCTATTTTCAAGTAAATGGTTTCAGTAGAATAATATTTGTAATTAATAATAATATAGTTATACATAAATAACATAATAAATACGAAATTAAAGAATTTTACAATTACTTTTGAAGATTACCCAAGGATTTTTACTATTAAAATAGGATTCTAATGAATATCTTATTATATTAACAACGCTAGATGCTGTAAAATTGACAGCTAATATCTACGAGACCAAACAATAAAATATTGGCTGCGTTATATTTAGCAAGGTTTTAATAGCAACAAACATCGTTGCTCCCACATTCTCACATCTACACTATTCTTGTGCAACCTTGAAAATCTTACCAAGTTACGACTGCGAGTCACTGAGGTTTCTAGGAAAGGACGCCACAATTAGGTACTCGGCTTTATAGATTCATAACATTATATTGGTATGACTTAACCATATAATAATAAAGATAATGAAATATACTAAGTATATTTACAGGTATTCTTTATTTTTATTCATTAAGAGTGTAATATAAATTGTTTTAAGTATCATTCATTGAAATTTACTAAACAAATTGCAGTTTATCAAAGCTCTAGAAACTGGAGTTAATCTTCTGTCTTAAAAATTTGGATGTATATTTGTGGCTGATTCTTACGTAAGATTTTTTATTTTTTGTTTTTTTTTTGAACGCACAAGTATCTATGGAATAAGTACCAATGCGATTTACATACGAAATTATACATATATAATAAACTACACGAGCAGAACAGAAAGAACAATTTCATAATATAAGTATTACAAAATAGCAATCTGGTATTAATTTGTAGAAATAAATTGAATCTATAAAAATGACGAAGTAAATATTTTCCACATATCAGTTAACTTTTAATTATAAATCGGAGGTTGCACCGTGGGAAATCCCTGTGCTGCTTTGTCCATAATATAATTGTTGAGTTATTGGATTGTTCTCCTTTGCTTTAGAATTGGATAAGTTGTTTTGCGTTCATATAAAATTAATCATAACGAGTAGAAAAGAATACTCTAATATTTCAGCTTAGTTAGAAATGGCTGGAAACTATTTAATTTTGTTTGTGTCTACTATAGATCTTGTCTAGCTTTGCATACTTAGTTGGATACCACGAATTCAATCCCGGACTAGGCATATAGTTTTATTTGCTATAAAGACTTTTCTGATGACTTACACTATATGCCTGTCACTAAGATATATGTCTATTAGAAAAAGTTGCCTGTTAATACACAAAACGCTTATTAATAATTTCCTAGATAAAGTTTTTAATATTTCACCGTATATTAAAATATTGAAATATTGCAATTGACTTACATTTGATTTTCAATTGAACACAAATCAACATATTATAAGTAGGTACTGAAGCAAGGTGTGGGTTTCCAATATGCTTTATAAATGTAAATGACATTTTGTTAATGACTTTAATAATTAAGAGTATGTAGTCCACCTCATAATATTATAAATTAATTATTATTGAATTCTTCTATAACTGCGTTTGATTTTTAAATAATAAGAAATAATTTGTTTAAAGGTGATAAAGTTAGCTTTGACACTAGAATAGATATACTCAGTTTATATATTTTCATATGTCTCCATTCAAATGGATATTTGCTTTTAACGGTTATAGAATTGTTACGTAAATTAATGGAATAAGCTACTGCTTATACTGCTTGTATTAGGTCAAGTATAGTTACTCCACGAGTGCGGGGGAAGCCTTACGGCCTTGCATTGTAATTTGTAATCTCATTTTATGGTACATACTACTGTAACGTTAAACAAGAATTAAATGAAGTAGATGAGTATTTTATTATGTTTTCAATTATAATTTATACGTTCACTCACTTTCCTTTTTATTAATAATAATGGATATGCTTCTTGAATCGTTGTTATTTCACTTTTTTGTTGTTTTAACTCTTACGAGTATCTATCTATGTTTAAATCTTTCAGATTACTCATAGGTAATGATAAGTTAATAAATTTTTGTTGTATTGGTTTTCTGTTTTATTTTACCCTTTTTATCATAAAAGTTAGGGATTATATATTATTTTTATCATAAAAGATTGGGATTATATATGAAGATAATGCTGACTTTATTTATACCTTTATTTTTTTTATTATTATTTATTTAAAATATATTAAACATTTTTAAATCAGTCTAATAATGAAATTAATATTTTAACATGAAATCCGAAATTCAAATGATATATAATTATAAATAACACCTTTTTTATATAAAGGTAATTAATTACAAAAGACATTTCACGTCTCAAAAAATTCGATATACCTATTGTAACTAACTACTGTTCTGCAAATTAATATTACAAAGGGGTCATTGTTCTACTATAGCATATAAATTATAAACTATTTCTTTGCAGAATACATCCAAACGTCTGCTTTTCCGACTTAAAGAAGGACAAACGAATGATTAAATATCACCGAATTAATAAAACCTTTTAAAATTAATGCTCTTAGCTTCTTTAATATTTAACATGTTAATTTTATGCCTATCTAAATACTATCTACAAAATTTCAGATTTAAGGTTGTGCGTGTACATGTAGAATGTAGATACAATAATATTATGCCTACATTTCTTTTATGTATTTCCCACCGGAAGTGTTTCAATTCGAATCTTAATTCGTAGGAAGTAGTCCATTGATGTATTGTAAGTATCCTTTGTTCCTCTCTGTAATACACTGTAGGAGTGTCATGACGATAAACATACTTTGTCGAGGCGTGAACAGGACAATAATAGTAATTGTTGAATTTAAAATCAAGAGTTAGTTGGAAATTGTTGGCGATGGCCCTCGTCTTTTTATTAAGAGTCTAATAAATAATAATAGAATAATGTTAAATCTAGAATAATTAAAAGCTTTCAATAATAAATATATGAATTATTATAATATTAATTATAGTAATTCATATTTCCATTATTATCTACTTAATGAGCAAAGCTCAACATAATGTTCATATCGATTTAATTTCTTAGTTTCTAGACTGCATTGACATTAGATAAGGCTGTCCTACATTGCACTCGATATTAAAATATTTGTCGAACTACTCGTAGTAGCTACGTCTTTCAATGTCATCTAAAACTATATTGTTATATTGGATACTAGTCCTACACCGTGACTTTTTTGAGATCAGATTATCGTTTTCACCATATCATCAAACAAATCTAGTAAGTAATAAAAGCCCTTAAAGTCTCGACAATTAAGATTTATTATTTATATACAAAAGATATAAGTTTATATATATATATATATATATATATATATATATATATAATCGTCCATCATCTCTCGGCCTAGCCGTAATATATATGTACATGTATATTACGGCTGGACCGAGAGGAAAACGCTAGTTAAATATAGATTTAAACTGATATTAAAAACAATTAACGCAACGTAAGTTATATAAATATTTCAATTCAATGAATTCATGAATAGATATATGCTTAATTTTAAATTTTTTTATCGTATTAAATTACACGTAACTTATAACAATTATAAGTGAAAGAAACTTTCATTCACTTTATACGCTTACTTTCATTTAAAAAACTGTAGAAAGGTTTTACTGATATTACACATTTATATGAAAGTGCTAAAAAGGTTTTTTATAAAATAATATCTAGTTCTTGTATTATTATACATACATATAAAGATATGTATAAAAAATAATCTAGAGACATTAAGGAACTGGGCAGTGTAACTAATATACATACAGATGTATCTTTATGCGTAGTAGAGTACTACAAGACCAATTAATTAGAAGTATCGGAATGTATTTGACGTCAAACATCAATTCAACTTTCATCGCAAGTTTTATGTCCATTAGATTTGAATAAATTAATAAACATGCCTCTTTTAGTATTATAGATTTAAATGTAAGCAATGCTCACTCTGCGACCTTAATCACTGTGGCGCAATGCTCGGTTCATATTTTAGAGGTAACGTCTAAGCTTGCATCTTGATTGGCTTAAAAGTCTTTCTAGCTATTTTTCGCTTGATTATAGGTTATTCATACCACAAAGAAAGTGAGTGAAGCCATCCTTAATCTTTGCATATATAAACAAGTTCACGCTATATCCCTCACGGAGTAGTCGGGGAGAACAGAGTTCCAAGCGCTACATCTCTACCAATTGAATTAGCCACAATTCGTTCATGATCTCTACATTTTGCATATAAATAAAATCTCTACATACATACGTATAATATCTGCGTTACGAGAGAGCAACTGGATGGATAGCAATATTGTTTTGTATATCTACTATCTAGCCTATTAAAGTTTGAAGTTTTTTCTCAATTTGAGTTCGTGAAGTATGGCACGTGATATCTTCACCATTTATAAATCGATTTTTATGATAGGTATATTTTTTTCAATAAATAGGTTACTTCAAGACTGCAAAAACTTATAAGTGTGATGTAACAGGCGAGTTATATATATATATATATATATATATATATATATATATATATATATATATATTATAATGAAGAGAAGAGGTAACATTAAAGAGTTTTGTAGGTACAATAATATATTCCAATTTTGGTATAAATAATGATCGAAAAATAAGAAACAATCCCTATCATTTGATATATGTATAGTCATAGAATAGCCTGAATAACCGGTGGTTTCCTTCTGCTATGTTCCACGTTAAGTTAATTAATTTACAAAAATAAAAAACCGACTGTGTAAAAAGCGAACTTAAACTAAATTAAAGATGAGGACAATTTGACGAAGGGATATATGATATTATGCAGTATTTTTTTTTATTTACAGCTTTTTAGTTTTGGTCAGTTAGACATTTTTAGTTTTATTTAACAATTTCTTATCCTAAATTACTTTTAAACATATAAGTTGTAGGTACCTATATATGTATTTTTGTAATCGCCTCTTAAAAATCGATTGACTCGGGTGAAAAATTTTTATCCATACACAAATTGGCGTCTTAGATCCTCCATGTTATGTTTTAAAGACATCTAAGCCTATTACACTTGCGACAAGAAGACGAATCAAATGACGTGTAAACTATGAATCATCAAAATCAGTTAAGCCGTTTAGTCATTACGAGGGAACGTAGAATGGGACATACATGCAGATCTAACACATAATCCTTCTTTGGGCTTTGCCGCAGTCGGGTAAAAATATCAATCTTATATATTGATCTATACATTAAGATATAATAGTGAAAGTCGCATTACAATTAGTTTAACTATTTCCAGGCTATTTAGATAACGTAGAATCAAAGGATATTTATCCCATAAATCTTATCATACTTGCGTACTAATAACTATTATAAATGTGAAAGTTTGTAAGGATGGATGGATATTTGTTAATCACGCCAGAACGGCTGGACGGATCTGGATGAAATTTGACACAGTCATAGATTATAATCTGGAATAGAACATAGATTACTTTTTATCCCGGAAAAATATACGGTTGGGGTTGATTTGTTTTTGTTTTTCACTAGAGACGAACCCGAGAGAATCGAGGGTGAATAGCTAGTATTTATCATAAATATACATTACACTAGTACCGTTATTTCATTATTAAACTTTATACTTTTGACTTCAATTATTATATCAATATTAATTTTTAACCCCCGACGCAAAAAGAGGGGTGTTATAAGTTTTACGTCGATGTCTGTCTCTGTGTGTGTGTGTGTCTATGGCATCATAGCTCTCAAACGGATGAACCGATTTCGATGCGGTTTTTTTCATTTGAAAGCCAGTTTCCTTGCGGTGGTTCTTAGCTATTTTTATTTTATTTATCATATTATATTTTAGTTATCAATCCAGCAGTGTGAGAGTATCAGCTCTTTTCCAAAATGATGTAAGGCATTTTTATAATAAATTAAGACCATACTTGCTGTGCCAGCGGTCGCGGGTTCGAGTCCCGCGAGCACGAACGTGTGTACTCTAGTCATGGGTGTTTATATTTATAATATGTGTGAATTTAAAGTTATATATGTGTAGTGTATCCTATCTGGTATCCATAACACAAGCCTCGTAGCTTACCATGGAACTAGATGGCGCTGCGTGTTAATGTTCTAACATATTAAAAAAAAATGTATATAGCTATGTGTAATTAGTAAATATTTTATACTATTTATAACATGTTGTTGTTGCGAGGATGTTGCGAGGACAATCATAAAAGAAATCGTGATATTACAAACAATTATTAATTACCTAAAAAAAACACGCTATTGCAAGCCCATGCACAAGTGATCAATTACTTGCACAAGGAATCATTAAATAGTAAATATTTAAAGACAATTGAAAAACTACCACTGTGCAACACTGTGTAAAACTGTGCAGTTTAACCAAGTAGGTAAAAATCAGCGGGTCTGAAGATGACTCATAAAAATAGCATAAATAATTGAAATTCAAAAATTCCACTGTTTTCATATTAGGACTTTTTATTTGGATCTACCCATCAAAATGAAATAAAGGATAGAAGTAGATAATTATAAAAAGAATCATTCAAAGTAAAAAATTGAAAATACATTCAATAAACAGTAAAAAAATATATAATAAAAACCATTGTTTCCTGCAGCATTCAATACGCTCTTGACACAGATGTTAATGAAAATATTACAACCGATTTTGTCACGGCTGAACATAACTCTATTAGCATTGATTTACTTTCTGCAAAACTATTAGTTATATATTAATTGTGGCTAAGAATTAAAATTATGTCATTTGGCAATAGAATTTCGTGTTTCAGTTCTGCATTTAACAAACAACTTGAAACCAAGAATGGGTTAATTCGCAAAAGTAAAAAATTGTAATGTATACATATAATAAAACTCTAACTGAGTCGAATCTGTACATTAAATATTTTTTAGAAAATCTTATTGATATAGACATTATTATCGATACAGAGACCCAATCTATAGTTTTAGAATTTTTGTCTGTCTGTCTGTTACCGCATCACAGAAAAACCACTGGAGGGATTTTGAAGAAATGTAGTATGGTGATAGCTGGTTATCCGGGTCAACATATAGGATACTTTTTACCGCAGTAAAATGTTTCATTTCTGAGAAAAAATACAAAAACTGCAATGGAAGAGTATACTAATATGTTAAACCTAAGAATTTGGTTTTTGGTCATCTGAACGCGGGCGGAACCGCGAGCAATGCTAGTAACAATATACGATTAATTCTTACTGATAAGTTTAGAAACTACTAGCAATATTACATGCAGAATATTCCACACCAATACAATTGATATCAAGGATATTACAATACAACGAACACGCAACATGCGTGACTGCAATAGAAAACGCAGGCTACCTGCAGAAGTTATTTTAATAACGCGTGAAGTTTATTACTAGCTGTAAGAGCTGTTTCACATTTAATTAATTATATTTACTTATTGCCTGCGAATACCAATATATGTGAATATTAAGTTATTTTACTATTGCCCGCGTGTCCGCCCTCGTTCAGGTGGCCAAAAACCAAATTCTTAGGTTTTACATATTACTATACTCATACATTGCAGTTTTTGTATTTATTCTCAAAAATGAGATATTTTCCCGCGGTAAAAAGTATCCTATATGTTGACCCGGATAACCAGCTATCCCCATACCAAATTTCACCAAAATCCCTCCAGTGGTTTTTCTGTGATGCGGTAACAGACAGACAGACCAACATTCTAAAAACTATAGATTCGGCCTCTGTATCGAAATCGATAATAATGTTTATTTCAATAAGATTTTACAAAAAATATGTAATTTACAGATTTGGCTTAGTTACAATTTTATTATTTATGTACCTATAGAAAACTACATTACAGTAAAAAAATATGATTGTCGATTTATATGAGCATTATTTTTTTTATTGCAAGCAATATTGTTGAGTTAATCCAACCAAGCATTTAAAGTACTAAAATGAGCTGTATATTAAAAAATCTATCTAGCCATTTTAAATAGATTTAAAATGCCTCTCTTTGTATAAAAATACTCTTCTCATATTTACTTTTTTAACTCTACTTACATTTCTGAATAAGGTAGAGACCTTATTATAGTTATCTACATTTTACTAACATATAGGGTTAAAGTTTTGGAAGTACTGCTTTATTAGCTCTACTTGCTTTTTTTTGTAAAAAGTTACTTAAGGACATGCGGAGTTTTACATGAAGCCAAAGTTTATATACAATCTAAAACCTTATGGAGAAATTTCATAAAAATAAAGCTAATCTCTTCATTTAATTCTTAAACCCCAGGCTCATAAACGAATTATCAGGTAATATATCAAATTCACGTTATGTTACATATACATATAATTATAAAAACTAAGCTTTCTGTTACTTTCAAACATATACGAGTATATGTCAATAAATAAATTCGTTAACCTTATTATTTCTGCATTAGAATAATATCCCACTAATATTATAAATGCGAAATTTTGTGAGGATGTATGGATGTTTGTTACTCTTTCACGCAAAAACGACTGAATAGATTTTAATGAAACTTTAAAATAATATAACTCATACATAAGAATAACACATGTGTTATTTTTGATCCCGGAAAAATGTAAGGTTCCCCTGGGAGAGATTTGTTTTTGTTTGTCCAATTCATTTCAATTCATCATTCTAATGAAGATTTATGTTTTTCATACATCAGTACATTAGCTTTCGTCTATACCTGCTAGTAAGGGTACCTTTTAAAGCTATTACGTATTATAAAGCCTTCTACACTTATTATGCCCAAAATAAATTGAGTAATTTAAATTAAAAGTCTTGAAAACCTCATCCGTGTGAAGATACTTCAACAGTCGCTCGACAGTGCAAAATGCCTATAAGCATTCAATGCAAAAGGAAGCGATTTGGACGTAATGCAATAATAAGTAAGCACTTTCAAATGTCTCTTTGCCTTCTTTCAAATCATCATTATTTACTGTAACATAGACATAATACTGACTTAACAAGTGGCTTGGAATTTAGTAAGAATAATAACGTGTCAAAAACTTTCCTATATATTTTCGTCTCTTCCTTTAAATTAAAAATATTATAATTTAGGATGATAATAAAAATATGTAGTTTACTATACAATTTATGAGTATTTTGTGATAGTCATTGTTATTCTTTATGAAAAAAATCTTTTTTATTTCAAAAGTATTTAAAAAAATATACATATATTGGTATGTAATTAGCTAATGGAAAAATATTTATAGAACGCGCGTAGGCATTTAAAGCAGAATAACAAGTTCTTAATTTATTATTTTATAAGATAGTTCTTACGTATGCGGCCATATGATGCAACTAGCTATTAAATTAGGATGATATCGTGAAGGAAAATTTCATACTAAAACTATATTGGGGTTGTCCATTAATCACGTGAGGCTTGAAAGGGGGGGGAGGGGTTTGATAAAAATCACGAAAATAACACAAGGGGGAGGGGGGGGGGGGGTGTAGTAAGATATCTCGTGTATTTATTTTTTCGTCAAACACCTGCAAGACGCTTATCCAGTTGTTAGTGTTGAAGAATGTCTTGCTAATCCGTGGTTCGAGGACAATATACATTAAATATATTCATGTACTAGTACAATACATGTTTTTCCTATGATTACACTCTTCGTTTATTATCATTGTTATGGCAATAAAAAAAAACTTGCAACCTGGTGTAGACATTTTTATTATGGTCCTTAATTTCAGAATAAAATAAGATTATAGTTTAATACAGTACAATAAATACAGGTATTTAAATTAACATAATATTCAGAAAATTTTAAGATTCGTTGTAGGTACTAAAAATACACGTGATGTTGAGAAGGGGGAGGGGGGGTGGTCTTAAACCTCACTACGTATCACCAATGGGGGAGGGGGGGTTAAAAAATGCTAAAAAAAGATCACGTGATTAATGGACACCCCCATTCTTAGAATAACTAACAACATATATTGCAACTTTTATTATGAAAATTCAAATAAAATCTTAGAAACTAGCGAAACGATATGTTAAGTATGTATAATATAATGCTTATTTTATCCTATTTCTTTTTCAGGTTAGACAGCGGATGAGCAGTGGAAGCTTGGAAGTAACAGCACCTCAGCAATGAACGGGAATCGAACCTACTGCCAAATACATGACCCTTGTGCAAACCTACGTATATTAATAAAAATGAAATATAAGGATACATTGAAAGTTATACAGTAAATATATTAAAAAACATTTTAAAATGCAGGAACAACCTTATTTTAAAAGAAAAGCTCTATCTCTATCTAGGACGATACGATATCTCTCAAGGACGATAATAAAATACCTAAGAATAAGCAAATCTAGTAGGTACCTAGTATGCGTTTATCTTGCAACTCGCAAGCTAATTAGTTGCAAATATAAATTGAAGTATATTATTTAATGAAAAATATAGTATTTGATAGGTTTTCGTATTAGAATTAGCATTAAAATCAATTTAATTTTTTTTAGTGTATATATCAAGTATTTAACAAGTGTACTTAGGTTTTATTGCATTCACGTCAAGACCTCGCAAAGGAAAAGGAAGTCAACTCGAGAGTGACAGGCCGATAACTACACTACTGATGGTCATTTAGTCTTGAGCTTGCCTTCCAGAACTTAGCGCTACGTTATTCAAGAGAGAAGATGGAATATCAATCAAGAAATGTTTGCTTTCATGTTAAGATAACATAAAATATAAATTCAAATTTACACCTACAATACAAGACAATGCCAATAATAATAGCTTAATTAACTATATTCAGTATCTTTGTCTCTATATTTTTTTATTATATTTAAATTATAATAAAAATAATCTATTTTAATTGAGCCTAATCTGCTTAGTGACAGATATGGTAATTAAAAAAATATATTTTTTTATACTTAAAAAAAACTATTTATATAGATGTTGATATAATGTATTAAAAAAATATCGCTTTTTTTTCATAAATATTGCAAACATTTCCTGATTAATATCGTTATTTTATCAAGACTTGAAGAAGAGTGCAGGTAGGCCGCGTTGGCAGTGTGGTTAGCTGGTTGTTTAGTGATACCAACAGCCAGTAACGCCACTGCCCCTGCGTCCTGTCTGTGTCCACAGGTGACACTTCACTGCAACACTTCGATGTTGTATTCTATTTTAGTAATATTATGTTTAAGTTTATTTACTGTTATTGTATTAATTTGATATATTAGTATATTATGATATTTTCGACGGATATTGAATGTGATTGTCTGAATAAAAATAAATGTATCCTACATTTCCACATCCTTCCCGTCAACTTCTTATAAATAACTAATAATGGCATTTATCCGATATGATACAAGAAAAGAATATTAATTAATACTTTTGCAAATAAAAATGTATTCAAAATAGTCACATTTCATAATCACTGAAAATAAACACATCTACACATATATTGAAATGGTAACTAAGCCGAATCTGTACATTGAATATTTTTTGGAAAATCTTATTTAAATAGACTTTATTATCGATACAGAGGCCAATACTACAGTTTTTAGAATTTTTGTCTCTCAGTCTCTCTGTTTGTCTCATACCGCATCACGGAAGAACCACTGGAGGGATTTTGATGAAATTTGGTATGATGTTAGCTGGTTATCCGAGTCAACATATAGGATATTTTTTACTATGGAAAAATATCTCATCTGAGAAATCTATACTAAACGTCAAAACGTAAGTAGGGACGAACCCGAGCGGAGCGATGGTGAATCGTTAGTATTTTTATAAAATGATATACGTACTCGTATATTTGCCTGAATAAAATGTTGACATTTGCCATGTTCATTAACATTCCAATAATATTTATTTCTAGCCCTTATAAATGACACGCGACGAATTGACCTAGAAATAGAGTAACCGAAATAGAGTATTCGCGTAACTCGTGCCACCAATGTGCTGAAATAAATGTAAGTGCTCAGGTGCATTCATGGGACAGTCGCCAAAGCGTGGAACTGTTTCGGGAACGCCATGGCTTCTTATACCCGTTGAATGTTACAAAGAATGAAATATAGTAATATTAAATCTTTAATCTTTAGGCATTTAAAGATTCTCACATCACGAAAGTTTCGCTTTTGTGGCTCACAACTTTCCTTCATGACGCAGTCACATATTTTCATTTTAGAAGAAATATAATATTACTAAAGTTAACGTAAGTATAGTAAGCAATGAACAAAATTCAAAACTCTCTCCACCTGTTTACAAACTTATTTTAATAATGACCTCAAAGAATATGATGGTGATGATGATTTCCTTCTAACAGTTCTCGACCATGGCGGCCAATGAGACTGAAATTAGTCTACTACGCAGGTTATCTTAAAGTGCACAAGTGTTCATGCAGACACAAGTGTACTCTCTATTTTTGTCAATCTCAAATTCCGATGGGACGATAATTCGACACGTTCGGTGACAGGTCAGGCTAGGTACCGAACGTTTTACGTGCTCTCAGAGACGAGCGTGAAACGCCGCCAACCTCCCAACTCAAAGCTATTACTGGGACTTTCTTAACTGAAAAACTCAGTATCTAAACTTGACCCAGACCAGGACTCGAACCCATTACCTCTGGATGTGCAGCCGCACGCTAGCTGCTACACCACCAAGGCAGTTTTAGTTATACAAATGCGTAACAAGACTCGCAGCAAGTATACAACATGTATGTCATGGACTACACAATACTATTTCTTCGTCAACTTGTTCCAATCTTATTAAATCGCTTTCTAAGCAATCGGTTTTTTTTAATTTTTGTTTAAAATATAAGTATAAACTGAATTATTCAAGGGTGTATGTACTATGAAGAGATGAACTTTATTCTTTTAGATCCCATTTAATATAATACTGTATTATAGAAAGGTATGACATATTGTTTGGTATTTCAATAAATATTATTCTTTTACCTTCTTTTTTATTAGTAATTTAGGTAATATGTTGAAGATATTTAATGAAAATAAACGATTATACAGTAAAATGTTTATTTATTTCACTACACATAAATTACAAGTTAAGAAAATGATATCCCATATTCAAATTACATAATGTACAAGTTATTAACTAAAAATGCGATTTAATTATAAAAATAGTCGATTCTAACTTATATTAAGGACCAAACGCTTACACAAAAGTAGACATGTCCAGAGATAAAATTCTTGTTTAATTCGGTAAAAACGGCATTTTTAATTGGTTATAAAATAACGTAGAAATTGATTTTAAAGTAAGTTTTGCTTTTATTTTATTCATGAAAACTTGCGTTAGACGTAATATCAAGTTAACTGTACATTACTTTAGTCTATTACAATCCCTCTTTTCTTTTGTTAACAAAATTACAATTACTCCAAAACCCAGTTGCAAAAAACATTTTTTTTTTGTTTACAACATCACTTTTTAAAACAAGAACGATGTTAAAGTAAAAAAAATCATTTTAAAGAACAAAATTAAATTACACAATCAAAAAAAAAATAAACGACATTAATTATTTAGATAACAAACTGTTATCGAGAAAAGTGTTTAGACACGCACATTAGGAGTGGGATATGTTAAAAACGCATATGTTTAAACTATACCTGCGATTGAAAAGTTATATGACATTTCCATTTAAAGAATTAAGCAAGAATTATGAATGAGAAAATACAAAGAATGAGGTACAACACATGCACGACATGCTAACCTGTCTCATAGGTACACACGTAAAAGGTTGATACACGTATAAGTTAAATCTGTGACTTTCTGCGATATTAAAATGATAGTTAACTGTTTCTGACGATTTTTTTCGCTATGCTAGTCATTACAAAAACGTCAAAGTCATTAAATGTATTTTTGATATATATATAGAACTATATCATTTATGCACAAACGAATTAACCGTTTAAAAAAAAAGATAATGGGTTTCTATGGAAACGTTTAATATGGAGACGCACTTTTCGAAAAAATATATATAAAAACGGATGCATAAATGAAAACAAACTTAATGAATTGTATCAGCTCTATATATTTTATTAAAATGAAACCACAATTTAATAATTCAAAATTGTACTTCAGTAGAAAAGGTTAAATTATGGTATTCTGTCTACAAATAAAAAACTAAGCCAGCAAATATAGTTAAAAAATAAAATACGACTTTATATTTCTCCTCAACAGAGTTTAGTTTTCCTCAAAAAACAGGTAAAAATCAATGGGTCATATTAAGACAATAAATGTAATCTGAGCAATGAGTGTTTTATGTTTATTTCAAATTTCAACATCACGTTACAAGCATTGGACTGTTGTTGTTGGACAACAGACCTTCAACAAGTATCAGGCATTCAAAGAGGTAGCAGTTTCTTATTTTATTCACATATTTTTGCGAGAACTAACAACCGTCAACTATTCAATATTTGTCAAGTAATATTATCTGTGTACTTCTAAAAATATTGTATCTGTGTACACTATGTTTATATGGAAATAACATAGATTTTAAATGTTTATTTCTTAAGGTTTTCTTTTACCATTTATTAATTATAAGTTCAAAGTTACTATTACAATAGTCCAAAGAAAATATTGTAAATATATAAATATTATTGAAGGTTTCTTAACAAAAATATTGAAATGTCACGGACAGTTTGCACAACACTAATTAACATTACGCACCACATGTCGCACTTCACTACACCGAGACTACACCTTATACTATACAACATCCATCAAATGTATGATAAAAAAAATTGAGAAACCCGTTCAATATAACGTGAACCATCATGTTTAACTAAAAAAAATATATAATAATATTAAATTTTTATTATTTAATATTTTGTTCGGAAATGAATATTTGATAAAAAAGAAAAATAAATTATAGTTTTGATTATAACTATATCCAGAACTATACAACGTTACGACTTCAGCGACCGCTTTGAAAACAGCATCCATTCAAAAACAATGGCACTACTTTCAATTTAAATATAAGCCTAACTATTATGTGAGATATCTTATATAGTTTATAATAATTTATTATTACAAATTCTTGGACATATGGAATTATTGCTTTGACGTGACCACTCCGCAATGTTGGCTACTTATCGTTGAAACGTTTCATTCAAACTATAAGTAAAAATCGATAGTCCTCTAAAACTTAGTATAAAGTATGTCTAGTATATCAAGTATGTCCAGTATCAAAATTATATTAATCGGCGTCGCGACAAATGTAGAGTGAACAATAAATCTGACCATGCAAATTTTTATAAGCAACAAAATCTTCATACAAGTAGATTATTTATTAAGTATGTTTTGAAAATTGAAAAAAAAACTCTGTAGACAAAATAATTTGAAGAACTGCATATTCAAAAAAAAAATGGCGTCGAACGTCCAACTAACAAACAAAGATACCGGACGAAACAATTATGTGTAAAAGCAAAAAAGAAAAGTGAGATTTTGATATACAAATTTCATACTAAGCCGACTCTACCTTAGAAGCGAAAAGTGCAAATACTTAATAACTATGTAACGTTAATCTCCCTAAACGCAGTCAGTTCGAATTCATCTAAAAAAGTACAAATAATAAATAACTAGCAAGTAATACATACTTACAGACGAATAATTCTATTCTATAGTTATTTGTATATTGTTATAAAACGAATACAGGTACTGCTTATGTGTAAGCGTATCCGATATACATTAGACTAAGCTAGGATTGGCGAACCTTTTGCTGAAGTATCAAATATATTTATATTTTATGGGTTTTCTTTCTTGTTTCTTTCATATGTATTAAATTAATACTGCAGTTAAACTTTTAATAAGATCTAGATTAAATAAATATGATTTTACTTTTAAGCTTTTTTAGATTGTAAAGGGTTCATATTATGATTTAAAAATCTATGTTTACAATAAGAATATTTAAAAACATTAAAACGTCCTACAAAACGTTGTACTACAAAAGCTCACCAATGCCGGATATATGTATGTGGAATTTGTTTAATTTTTGGGTTTTTATTGAACTTTTATAATTGAATTATTTGATTATATGTAACTCTCAAAAATCATTAATTACTTCTGAATCTTTAATATTCACTACTTCATATATACGTCAGCTTATGACATTTAGAATCTTATTAACATAAAGCTTAACTTTTTTTAAATATTTGGTATAATAATATTGTTAGAATTGTGCCTAATAATGGTTCGCCATCCCTAAAGACTACACAATGAGTACTGAGGCGGATGGTATTGCGTCAATGTCTTGGGAAAATGCTACGTACAGATACCAACATAAATTTTAATAATATTATAATGGCTATATTTATATTTTCTATGAGAAATGCTGGCAAAAAATTGGATAAAAAAAGATTGTATTGAAAAATTAAAATTTTGTTGGCATCTACACTAGCAATTATTACTTCAAATCTACATTATTATTGACCTCAAACTCCTGATATCTGTTAAAAATTTAATTTGAAACGTTAAATTCTTAGAAGATAGAAATAAAACAGGCGTACGCTTTAAACAAAAAATAATCAAGTTAATGTTGCCAAAATAAAAAAAAAACACTATTGAATTATGTATCTGGGTAAAATAGAATAGACTGGCAACTACGTTAAAAATACCTTCCTTACGATATAAAACTCCTACAAATTGGTGGTTTAGAGAATCGTGGTTTTTATGCAAACGAATAAAAAAAGTCGATACATCTTATATCTACCCACGTTTAGTTCCCTTATAAATTATAGAATACCAATTAAATTTTAATACTACCGAAATCAATGCAGACTCACTTCGAATCACAAGAATTATTATATAGGAACATAAACATTGTTACAAAAATATGTTTTTTCTTCATTTGGTTCTATTTAACACTATTAAATGTATAGTTGTGTTAGTCTACGCGTAAATACTATATGAAAGGAAATGGTTATAAATAAAATGGGTTTTTAAATTAATGGAAATATTTTGATACAATATAAATCTCAACTGATTGATTTTT
This sequence comes from Brenthis ino, assembly GCA_921882275.1. Classification (NCBI taxonomy): domain Eukaryota; kingdom Metazoa; phylum Arthropoda; class Insecta; order Lepidoptera; family Nymphalidae; genus Brenthis; species Brenthis ino. Next base: position 15,920,047 of record OV170227.1, on the reverse strand, counting down.
GTCATAACTTTAAAATAAATCGACATTTTATAAAACTATGCCAGTTTTATTTTGGCGTTCCAAACAAAAGTGACCCAACTCAAATTGCAAATGATGACAAAAATACAAAAAAAATAGTTGAAAATAACAATTACTAATTGCAATTAATTTGAAGAATTTTCAGTTGCAAAATTACATGATTCATTAGGTTTACATCATATTATTATAAAGTTATGACACCATCAACAAACGCATTAGACATTCGTTCCTCACACAAATGTATGTAAAAATGAAATTACAAAAATATAAAAGAACATTTGACAGTTAAATGTTTAGGGCTATGTCTAATTATTGTTTTATACATGGAATATAACACCATCATCCAATTATAGAACAGTCTAAAGCAAAACCTCATAGCTTTCCCCATGAACTCATCACAGAAAAACGACACCGTGACACAAACAACTATTTATACATTAAGATGTCTAAATATTTAAAACATTTTTGATTAATTTAAAAAAAAAATATTAAATATTTTTTTTATTTAATAAATTATTTTTGATTTTCATAATAATTCATTTGCAAATACTTTTTTTAAAATAAGCCTTTACAGTCGAAATTTAAGAAAAAAAATCAAATCTTAGAGAACTTAATGTATAAACACGCCTACATTCTACATAACAATTTCTTTTATCTACCAACAATAAGTGAGAACCGACAAATTTTTAGCAAGTTCAAATATAGGAGTCAAAATTTGACTCATTAACTCGTGTGGCATAATTATTTCTGTCCAGCCAATTAACTCGTTAATGGATTAGTTTAAGTACCCTTTTAAAAAAAAGACTAATCGAATATTATAAATATTTAATAAATATTAATAATATTAATACTGAAAGAGTCACACCACAATTTCCTACATACAATTTAAATGCCAATTTTATATTATAATCTATACCAATATTATAAAGAGGCAGAGTTTGTTTGTTTGTTTGTTTGAACGCGCTAATCTCAGGAACTACTAATGCAATTTGAAAAATTCTTTTTGTATTAGATAGCCCGTTTATTGAGGAAGGCTATAGGCTGTATATCATCACATTACTACCCAAGGGATCGGAGCTGTAATTATAAATGTCAACAAATCGGGCAGACTTCCATACATTATTGTAAAATTGATGCTTATATCGGAAGTTTGAACGCAGGCAAAGCCACGAGTACTGCTAGTTGATAATAAAACTATTACTAAATTAAATGTTTTTTTATATACCACTGGATAAAACCTGTACATATTTTGTTTGTCACTTAGCTTAATAAAAGAAACTATTAACGTATAAGAAAATAATTTAAATTTTATATTGACTTTATAATTAAACAAGTAGAATAAAATAAAAAATATATATACAAGTTTAAGATAAATAGAAAACAAAAATCCTCTGTCCATTTAAACTCCGTTTCAAATCATAAGGTAAAATTTTGTTGTTTTTTAATATTTACTCGTATTTTTATTTATCGGAACTCCCTTATCGTGCACAAATCGTTTTTCGTCCTACATTACATTTCACTAAACACGCACACACGAACTTAAAGCATGAAACAACTTGAGACTACTGATAACCAAATTTGTTCCTTAACGTATAGTACATAAGGGCTATTTTTACTTATTACTATGTTATGACGGCGCGCTCGAAGACTCCATACTGACCGCCGGTGCCATCTGAAATAAGCACACAATTAAAAAACGGCTAAAATAATACTAAATAAACTAAAATAAAGGGTAAAGTTCCTATGATGTCATGACTCAGTGCGGCCATTTAAGAAATCTATTTTCAGGTCTGGACTTCTTGGAAAAAAACTTATTTCAGACAGATAGATAGTTAAAATCATTTTTGGAATTATATCGCTTCTTTACCTGCTAAGAACAACATTGAACTTAGTATTGTAGCAATTTTGAAGAAGAGCTTAAAATATATGAGGAAATTAAATTCCTTTTTCAAATTATCTCAACACTGAGTTACAACGTTGATCGTTGCGAGTGGCGATTATCTTTATATATATAATTCTTCTGTGAGTGTGTATGTCACTGAACTTCTCTCAAACGACTGGACCGATTTTGATGAAATTTTTTGTGTGTGTTCAAGGGGATCTGGGAATGGTTTAGATTCACAATTTGAATAATAATTTTCATCAAAAAAATTATTAAAAAAAGTTTGAAATTTTCAAATTAAAGACGTGTAGACATGACAACGTCTGTCGGGTCCGCTAGTTTCGATATAAATAGCAAATCGTTTTACCTTTTTTAGTATTATATTTTTGAAGGTAGTTAGCATATGGATGTGTAAATAATTAATATAATAATATTGTTTATAGAGTATACTTTACTCACGAAAAAATAGAAAAAAACTGCGCAGTGCCAAATAGTTATCAAAACAAAAAGTGGTAAATCTATGCCAAGTGATAAAGACCAGGTACAATTATGTCTATTCATTAGAACAAAATATAATAAATACTGTGTGTGAGTGAGAGAGAAAAAGAGAGAGATATCAAATATTGAAAAATGACTAATATATCACAAAAAGAAGAATCATATCTCAAAACTGGAATCGCATGAGATATTTATACATATACAATATACATATATTTGTAATCTACATATTGATTATATATTTAAGTTTAGTAAAGCTACATATTTTTCATCTCTAGCCGCAATATCAAGACCGGGTCAAATCTGCTCAATCCCTTTATAATAATTGATAAAAAGCTTTAGATAAACTGTAATTTTATAGAATCAAAAAATGTTTTATTACTAGATAACAATATCTACGCTACAAAGCGTTCCACTATCTATTTTCTGTCTATCTCTTCAGGACAATTTCATTATAATTTACTCAATTATTAAATATCAAATTATTGTACTATCGTAAAAAAAGTGTGTGTTCGTACTTATGTACGCACGTAAGAAGTTATACAACAAAAATAGCTAAAGATTTCATCCCGTATGTGCCAACTCTCTTTTTGTAAAAGGAATGCAGCTTTCATCATGTCGCTTTTGGTAATACAGCCTGTACCCCGTCGTAGTAGGAAGGCCTGTGACCAGCAGAGGATCGTTAAAAAGGGCTCAATAAGATACATAAAAATAAATAAAAAAAAAACAATAAAAACACCTATAAACTAAAAATACATGTAAATCTAAGAAAAGTATTAAACCTCACCTTGTTCCTGAGCGGCACGTGAGCGAACACGTCGGTGATGTCGCGCTCGTCCAGCACTGCCTCTAACGCCGCCGCCAACTCCGAGCTCTCGCCGAACGGCGCTCCGCTCTCCGCTGATCAGTACAAGGGATATAAATAAATATATTGGGACATTAACACACATCACCATCTATACTGTATTCGCCGAATGAACCAAACACTGAGATTAGTTGGAACTATTAGTTGCAGATAAGACGCTTAGGCCGCGATTACAATGCAAGACATAATTAGTCCGTCCGCGTCGTTGCATTCCGTACCGTTCAGACATCTCTCGTGTAGTTACCTGATTTATTATCAATGTAAAAAACTAATATTCATTTGGACAGAGACGGTATCAAAAGCTTTTTTTCAGATCAAGTGATACAGTTAGAAAAGGTTTACCGTTATCTAATTGTTTTGATACAGTTTTAGTTAGTGCAGTAATTGCGTCCTCGGTTAAAATACCCTGACGAAATCCATATTGTGATTTTGAAAAGATATTATAATCTTTAAGGTATGTTTAAAAGCCTAATATTAATAAGTTTTTCTATTATTTTGTATATTGAGGGTAATACTAAAATAGGTCTATAATTTGTTATGTCCTCTCTGTCTCCACCTAAGAATTTGGTTTTTGGTCATCTTAGCGCGGGCGGAGCCGCGAGCAATGCTAGTACAAAATAAATACAAACCTTGGTTGAAGAACTCCGTGAACGCCTCGTCCGGAATTTGACTGAGAACCGACGGATCCAAGATGTCGTCCGGTGGGACTTGACCCACTTCTGTTGCAAAAAAAATAATGAAATACTAATTTAGAAGATTTTTATATCGATATTTATATTAAAATACTTAATTATTAGTTACGATTAATATCGTTTCTTTGTTTGTATCGAATAGGCTCCAAACTACTGAATCGATTTAGATGAAATTTGGTAAGAAGATAGTTTTAGACCCTGGGAAAGACATAGGATAGTTTATATCCCTTAAGGGGGTGAAAATGGGAGTGAACGTTTGTATGTGGAAGCAACCTAGGAACGAATCCGAGCGAAACGAGGTCGAGTCGCTAGTAATATATAAAGAGTATATCCTTACCAAGCTCGTGAGAGTTATTCGTCATGTATTCATTCTCGCTCAAGCCTCCCATCGCCGTATCTTCGGAACTATCATAAGTGGAAGAATTCGAACACACGTTGATTTCTGCAAATAATATAGATTAATTAATTGACATCGTAAAAAGTATTTGCCAAAAACTGAACTAAAAACTAATGTTTCACTTTTTTATTTGTAAATTACTTTTGCAAGCAAAATATCATTATTTAGAATTATATCGAATAAAAATTCACTTCAATTTAGTCTTGCTACCAGAGATCTACAAAATCGCTATAAAAATTGATATTTGAAAATCTTAGCATGTGCATTTCCGTCAAAATCAATGGTGGATCATCTATCGAGATGAGGTATGAAAATGTTTATTTCCCAAAAAAAAAAACAATATTCACTTAACGATATTTTCGTCTGATATTTTCATGTGCAAATCATTTCCAACATAATTAATTACCACTTGTCTTAACGGTGAAGGAAAACATCGTGAGGAAACCTGCATGTCTGATAGAACCTAGCAAGTTTTCAAAAGACATGTGAAGTCCGCACTATTATTATATATTTATATAATTTATATATATATTATATTATTAGTACTACTACGAATCCGCACTTGGCCAGCGTGGTGGACTATGGCCTGGTCCCCCTCGAACTGAAGGGAGGCCCGTGCCCAGCAAGGGGACGTTGAAAAGGGCTGAATACATATATTCATATTGAATAAAAATTAAATATAGTCTCACGGCCAGATATCTACAAAATCGATATAAAAATTTAATTAGACGATAATACTTTCTTAGATTTACGCGAATGACATTATTAAATAAAACATCTTTTCGGATTATTTCGCGGATTTATTTTGATTTTTGGTTCCCGACGTTTCGAATGCTTTACAGCATCCATGGTCACGGGAGAGACTGAGGTGTTACATGTCTTAAAGATATAGTTGTTACAGACAGCCTACCCACAATTAACAAAATGAAAATTGCACCAATTACATTACAATATTTTTAACTTTAAACATTATTATAATTTTAATTATAATTGAATATGGAAAATTATTTATTTCATTTTTGCTATTATTTTTATAATTATTACAATTTTAAAAATATTAATTAGTAATCTATATTTAGTGTTGCCATTATTATATTTATAACCATAAATAAAAATATAAAAATATAGTATTAATTATTAATGCCATATAATTGTTCTATGTGTAATTTAAAAAAAAAAGTTAAAATTAATTACGGATAATCATTTTAATTTAGTTTGCTATTATTTATTTAAAAACAACTTACTAAGCAACACTATTAATATATACTTTTACAAATGAAAAATATTAATCTGATAAGCTGTCATTTTGATCTACACAGTATGAACTTACTACATCTGCCTGTCTGTTATGTTTATATTTACTATTTGATTTTATTATATTAATAACAGGATCCCATGACGATGGTAGTACCCAGTATTTTCAATAGGGAAGATGGCTGATGATGATAAATCAGTTAAAAATCACACATTCACATACCGGACAAGCTGTGCGTATGCGCGGGCCGCTTGGGCACGAGGCGCTTGCGGCGCTTGGGGCGGCGCGCGCGCGGCGCCCGCGGCGGCCGCGCCGGCGCCCACGCGCGCTTGCGCACCGCCTTCGGCTTGCTCTCGCGGCTCAGCATCTCGTAGTTGTCCTAACCACACCACGTCATATATATTCAGATATACGGCATGAATATGTTCATACATTTTATAAGTTTTATTGAATAAAATTATGTATTTGTTAAAATTTCATATTTTGAAGATTATATATTTATGCATTTATTAATATAATATGTCAAACTTTAAAATTGCGGTCCTATAAAAATGGCATTCATTTTCACTGATATATAACTTAGATATTACCAATCTTTTGCACAAAAGCTCTCTCACTTCTTTTTAAGTCGCTTAGAAAATACGGCACCTGTGAAATCTGTTTCTATCGCTCGCCATCTGCGTACAGACCTACATATACAATCTTGCATCTCCTTCACGCTCATACTAAAGAAATGGTGCATCTCTTTCATACACATACTAGAAAAATGTTACATCTCTTTCGCACACATACACTAAACAGACGCTGCATCTCTTTCACACAAACTGTTCGGTCCAAATGTTGTTACCGAAAACCTGAGTAAAATTATGATTAGTAGGTATGTTATATAGTCTATTTTTTCTTACATCTCCTAAATAGTAAACAAATATGGCGTACAGGTAACCAGAGATAATTCATAGAGATGTGAAATGGGAATGACGAATGAATGATTGAACTTAATGATTACTATGTAGTGAACGTAAAGTATTGGGTAGAAAAAATACGATAAGTTATTTTAATAATTCTGATTACTCGGATACCGATGATAATTCTCCAGGCTCGTCTAACACATATATTACATCAAACGTGGCAACGGAACGAATGATTCTTTCAATGGTGGCCGGGATAAACAACTGTCAAATTGTCATTTGTCTATTTTTTTATTTTTGCCCTTAATATAAACTCATTTTAAAATTTTAAACTAAAAAAGCAAATAAGCGCTCGGGAGATCTCCATCAGGAACGAAGGCCCTCAGTCCATTTTAATAAAGAGTGCAATAAGATACGAAATAATAATAATTACATAACAAATAAATAATAAGTATAAGTTGATTAAAAGCAATTAAAAATCTTCTGTATTCTACAGAAGATACAACTTTTTTAAAACCTAATAATAATTTGAAAAAAATGTCGTACTTTGTAATTTAAAGATATTGTTATTTTTTTAAAAGTTCAGTTCGAGAATGGATCGCGATAATTCATTCTAAATGTTCCATCTCTATGATTCAAAGACAAAGTAACGTATCGAAACGTCAAAAGGTTGTGTTCATATTTTATCTGTGGAAATTGATTCTGTTAATATTTTGACTTTAGCAAAAATAATGTTTAAATCATTAATTAACACCTTTTATTAGTGTAATTCATAGCGTGTGTGTTTCTGAAATAGTTATAAACGTTAAAACCAAATCTAAAATGTGTGATTGTCCTAATACAAATGATATTCGTTCAATGTAGTGTTTATTTACCATTTAGGACACGTAAGGAAAAATAGACTATAAATACATAGAATCACTCCTAAAAAGTCAGTGCATGTCATAGCAATAAGACCAGCTGCATTTATTATAATTAATTAGCATCAATTATCAGTATATCATCTTATTAAATTAAACTTTACAACGATCCCAGACTGAATTTAACTTAGCAAGCATTTAGTGGTAGGTCGCGCCCCCTACATTTTTTGGTCCTTCGAGCCGGATTTGAACCAGCGACCGACGATATGGGCTTACCCGTTTCCAAGCATGCTCAGCGCACAACGGCGTTTGATCCTGCAGCGGTAAAAGCGGCTGCTTGCAGCGTTCACCGCCCGCGAACACGGCGGCGCACGCCGCGTACAGCCGCTGCTCCGGCGCTAGAGTGACGTGGGACAGGCAGTAGCGGCCGCAGGGCAGCGGGGACTGCGTGCACCTCTCCTCTGCACAGGAGGCGATATCACTGCGATAACTCTCGCCGCCCGACCAGCCGCTCTCTCTGTGGAATGTAGATACTATTAAGGGCTGCCAGTATAATCAACTAATTTTATACCGTTGGGTCATTGAAATTATACAAAATCAATAACACTATTATATTATATATTATGTGTGATAATAATTTAAAATGGACAACGAAAAAAAAGGTCATTGCACAGTACCACCTATAAAATAAATTAATACATATACTTTTGTATCTACTTAAACAATTTAAGTTACTTTATGACACATTGACACCCGTTCAAAAATTCTATTATATCTAAAATCGATTTGTACGTTTTTTGTTATTCTATATATGATATTTATTGTTGTACCCAATGATGTATACGAAGCAATCTGCTATACACACTGGATACATAAGACAACCAAATTATACACTTTTTGTATCCAATTATATGATCTGGTACTGTTAGTTTAAAATATTACAATTTAAATATATTTTTTCTGAGTATGTTGAGGGTGATAAATAGCGAATATATTTATTTTATAATATTTGATTAGTACACTATATGGGCACAAATTATAATATAAAAACTATCTATCTAATATAATTGAAGAATATGTATTTTTGTTTTTTTGAGCGCTGTAAGCCGGAAGATTGCTAGTGTGATATGAAAAATCTTTAAAATCAAAATCAAACTTTGACCTTTAGAAAAGGAGGTATTATACTGAATATAAAGCAAAGGAAGCCGCAGACAAAAAAAAAGTCGAAAGATGTCTTAATAGACACCCGGTAGGAACGAAATTACTTTTGCTGTCTGCCCTTGTAGTGAAAGTATTGCCTCATGACAACATTTAACATGCAACACAACCTCCCTTGTAGCCTCACAAAAAAATAATTAAAACATGTCATAATAAAGATTATTAAAACTAAACAACTATTTGCAACAGACTAATATTACTATCTTTGTACAAAATTACACAATATCATTCAGGTGCTGTGAGAAAGAAAGACACACCAACATATAAATTTTCGCATTCATAACCTAACATATTACACATTAAATATTTTTTGGAAAATCTTATTGAAATATACATTATTATCGATACACAGGCCGAATCTTTATTTTTTAGAATTTTTGTCTGTCTGTCTGTTACCGCATCACAGAAAAACCACTGAATTTTGATGAAATTTAGTATGGTGATAGCTGGTTATCCGGGTCAACATATAGGATACTTTTTATTGCGGGAAAATGTCTTATTTCTGAGAAAATATACAAAAACTGCAATGTTATAATAATATATAAAACCTAAGTTTGGTTTTTGGTCATCTAAACGCGGGCGGAGCCGCTGGCAATGCTAGTATTAAATAAAGATTCCAATATATAAGTACCAAAACGTTATAACAAAAATGGCAGAAAATATCTTACCTCAGTCGCCTACGTTCGTGTATTGTCAAGACGGAAGTCATGCCTCGCATCGCGAGCAAGTGGTTAACTGTTTGTGTTGGAAGACGACATGATGAACTTTTTCCGCTTATTTGTTTCTACGAAAAGGAAAATACTATTCTATAATTACACACTTATTTATTTATATTTACACATAGTTAATAAATTAATTAAAACATAAAGCATTCGTCTAGCAACATCGGAAATTAATTAATCATATAAGTATAAGAGAGTTTATTTATAAAGAGATACGTCAAATAGTTTAATAAATGGAATGTTTTATGTATTTAATGTGTTTATTCATTAAAAAATAATTCTGAGCGTTAATTAAATTCCTTTAAGTACGTATTTCTCAATATATGTATTATTAATTACTATTCTGTCAAGTTCACTTCATAACGTTATTAATCATTTTTGGGTCAACTATCAATATAAATTGTAAAAATATAATTAGCTTCTAAAACTGTCTACAAAAAAACATTTATATTCCTATATTCAGCACTTTTTATCGTCCTACTGCTGGGCACGAACCTAATACGAGGGGGATCAGGGCACAGTCCACCACGCTGGCCAAGTGTGGGTTGGCGGACTTCACATGTCTTTCGAAAACTTGCTAGGTTCTCTCAGACATGCAGGCTTCCCCACGATGTTTTCCTTCACCGTAAGACAAGTGATAATCATATTGAAAAATAATTCGAACATGAAAATATCAGAGGTGCGCGACCAATCAATCATTGAAATACAACTATTAATATAGGAATTCAAAAAATACCATATTTACTCAAATAAAAAAAATAATCACATAAATCCAACATACCTTAATCAGGGTTGCCAACGCTCTATCCTCCTTGTGCCCCCTACTCAAATGCAGCGACGTGGCAGCCCTAGCTACTTGCCGTCTCATGGCCGCGCGACGCAACGCTAGCCGCGCCCCGCGGGATTCCGCCGCACTCTCCTCTACGCACACCGGCCCCGCACCCGATTCTAAAAGCACATTCTTACATAAATAACTCTTGTGATTATTATATTCAGCCCTTTTTAACGTCCCACTGCTGGACACGGGCTTCCCTTTAATATAAAGGGGATTAGGCTATAGTTCACTACGCTGGCCAAGTGAGGGTTGGCGGACTTAATATGTCTTTCGAAAACTTGCTAAGTTCTCTCAGACAAGCAGATTTTATCACGATGTTTTCCTTCACCGTAAGACAAATGGTAATCACGTTGAAAATGAATCGCACATGAAATACAAAATATCAGAGGTGCGAGACCCGTGACTTAAACCCACTTCACTCGGTTTCCCAAGCGATCGCATTACAATTGATACTGTTAAAAATGCGAATGTAATGCCTGAAGCGGCTGGACGGATTTGGATGATCTTTGTTTACAGATAAACTATGACGTGAAGTAACATATAAGCTATTGTTAGGCCACTAGGGACGCATCCTAACGAAGCAAGAGGAAATCGCTAATTATATAAATAACTTCGTAAATCTCAGGAATGAATTCTAGTTCACGTTTAATCGTTGTATCGTTTTGAACCTTTTTATAAGTCTATGTGACATTTAAAAAACAATAGATTCGTTTAAATTGTTTGTAAAAATGTGTTCAATATTAGAACATTTATTGTTTTTTACTTAATAATTTTGACACTATCGAGCTGATTTGATGATAAATCCAGGTGAATAGTGGAATTGTTGAATGGCTACTGGTTTTTAGTTTTTTAGAAGAACAATTAACCCTTTTCAAAATATCCAATTAAATATGAAACATATCAATTATTCAACATAGGCAGTATTTGAAAAGTGTAAACCGAAGTTTCTCTATATACCTATCATTTAAGGACATGACGAGAGATGATTCAAAAGATGAATTATGTTTTGCTCTGGGGGAATACCCGACCGCCGGTGGTAAGAACAATGTAGTTAAAAATTATTAAATATTGTTATAGAAAAAATATGATATACTCATTATTCTTTTTTTTTTCAAATTCATAAAAATCAGGATTAAAAAATACCATAAAAAATACAACTAAAAAAATTATTCCTAAATATTCTTACCTTTTTATTGTTATAAACTACTGTCAATAATGCAAATCCTTATTTACCGAATTCTGGCATAATATCATCATCACTACTGCTACTCTCAAGTTGTCGGAAGGCATTTGGTTTTTTATCATCTAGTGGGCCACATTGAAACATTTCTTCGCCCGGAGCGTGCCATGGTGCAATTGATAAAGGTAGGGCTCGTCGTTGTTGCGGTATCCGTTGTAAGGCCTCATGTACCGTCGGTCCTCGACCTTTCCGAGGTTTTGTTTGGGAGGATTTTGCTAAAATGTTACATAGCCATTTAATTAATTTAATCCTATATTCATGGAAATCAATCCTATAGCTATATTTTTATAAAAGATATTTTATTGGTTTGTGTTAATGCATGTAGAATTTTGCAATGTATTTTTATAAAAACATACATATTACACACTAGTGGCTCACCCTCGCTTCGCTCGGGTGTGTCTCTAGGTTCAATCCCCATACAACAATCCTTCATCCCCTTAAGGGATGATTTCCGGGATAAAAACCATCCTTTGTCTTTCCCAGGATCTCAAACTACCTTCTTACCAAATTTCATCTAAATCGGTTGAGTAGTTTCAGAGCCTATTCATTACAAACAAACAAACAAACAAAAAATCAAATCTTTCCTCTTTATAATATTAGTATAGATATCAAATGTTGAGGCCCATAGTCTAGTGTTGGTTTGTTAATTATAAAAAACTTGGTACTTAAATAAATCTAAATGTTGTAAAGTTGTGTATGTTACTTTATAGAAAAATTGTACATCATACATCAATGTTACAGTAGAATATAATAGTAATAAAATTAATTCAATGTTTAAATTTATTTATTTATTTCCTCTATGCTTGTTTAATTAAGGAAGTTAGACAAACACAATAATTTAAAATGCATAATTTGCTTAGTTATGCCCATAATGTAATATATAAAAGACATAAAATAAAGTTAATCATACTAATATTATAATTGTCAATGTTTGTGAGAATCGTCGGATGTTTGTTACTCTTTCATGCCAGAGGCTGAACGGATCTGAATGGCACAGAGATAGATTATAGCCTGGAATAGCATATATATAGGTTTTTTATCCTAGAAAAATGTATAATTCCATTGGGATAGATTTGGTTTTTGTTTTTCACCAGGGTAGGACCGGAAGAGATTGTGAGCCACTAGTATTAAATATTTTTAGAATTCTATACCTCAAAAGATAGAATGGAATCCTTATAAGAATTTTTTGTGGCTATCTATCAGTTTCACAATCTATTTCCTGTGAATCTACAATATGAAAGTTCAAAAATTGATACTTACATATTATATAGAATTTGATCATCCTATGGCAAGGTAAATAAATAAAGGTAAAGTGCAAAACTATATAAAAAAATATACATAAAGTACATCATGTAATATATCAAATCAATCATCTATCAAATGGTTTGTTTGAGAAATACAAATACACACTTTATGATTTCAAAATATGTAGGTAAAATGATAAAAAAGAATATATAAAAAAATTAAACACTGTGTCAGACACTGGCAGGAATAGATGTTGTGCATAGATTTTTGTAAAATACAAATACAGTTTCTTTAAAATATGACAAAATATGGAATTACATGAGTTGGGCTCTCCCTTCACCTTTGTTTCATTAGGTATTTATGGCATTTCAGTTTTTGTAAACAATATTTTTTTTTAATTAAAATATTATACATGTGAATTAAAATAGTTACCTGCAGGAGGTTTTTTTGGGGTAGGAGCTGGAGGTTTAATAGAAGTTACAGTTGCTATAGGTTCAGTTTTTATTGTTGTTGCAGCATTTTCTGTCAGACCTTGTTCTCTTTTAAATACATCCAAAAATGTTTCTGAATTAGACTTATTCCCTAATGTCGATTTATCATTATTAACATTTGGGTTACTTGCAGTAATAGTATTTTTAAGGCAGTTATTTGATAAATCAGTATTATTTTGACCTTTAGGGCTAGGAATGGTTGTGTAACGTGTGTCTATTGATTTAGATCCACTATTAACATTAGTCTTTGCTTTTTGAACTTTGGCATGTACGTTCGCTTCCATCTGATTTATAGGTACACTTGTTGATATTGATGCATAATGTCCATTTGTAACAATTTCCTTTTTCTCTGATTTAATGTCACCATTGCTAATGGGAGTTAATGTGTCCATTTCCTTGTTAGAATTATCTAAAACCCTTGTTTTGATGTCTATATTATCAGGGAACATAATATTATCTTCTGTATGACTAACAGTAATTTCGCCAGCAATAACATCAGAGTCATGAAATGTGTATAATTCATTAGGATCTATTTTAAATTTGGTATGGAAGAAGCTTTCACTAAGATGTGGCATGTAAGATTGTTCATCTCCAGAACTGTCATGGATAAACATGTTTACTTCACTACATCCCCCCGACACACTCTCAACTGCCATTTTATATTGAGTAGCACAACTCGCATCTGATATATTTTGGGTAATACCACTGAAACTAAAAAATAATACTTTTTAGGATGAATAATATATAGAAAAAGTACATTTTCAGAAAATTAACTTACCCCACATTTTCTGAAGCGCTCAAATAAGACATACTGTGTTCATTGTACCATCTAATTATACAAATAATTAGTATTGAGAAATACGATAATATTGGATTGGTCCCTCTGCTTCATACTGAAATATTTAATTTATTTAGTATGATTCTATACTATTAGTGGTTTTATTTTAAACAAAATACGTAATATTTTGCTTTTTTAAGCTATGACTTCCAAGCAATGACAATCATAATGACACCTGTCATAATCAGAAATTATTAATTACTTTCTTAATATTTTAGCACATTTGCCTTTATTTAGGTGTTTAAACATAAAGTTAAGTTTATTTGACAAGTGTACCGTTAAAGCACAAACACTGACTAATGTAAAAATATTTTTTTAGAATATTATGCAAAGTTCTCACATTTAAATCTATGCAATACACTAATCGATTCTGGTTTGTAAATTTGAATACTAGTCCTACACCATTAAAACTATTAACAAAATAAACTAATTTACTTATTTTTTTAGAAAAAATTATAGCTTTGTAACTCAAAACTTTTATTCAATAACATCAAATGATTGACAGATTAAAGCAAATGGTAGCCAAAACGCAGTTGCGTTCAGTAATTGTTAAATCCTTAGTAGTCTTAAGATAAAACTAATGTTAATAAAAAATATATAATAATATAATTATAAATTTGAATTAAAAGGATCATAATAATCTTCCTAAAATACATATAAACATTCCTGGTTGAATTTTGTAACATAAAATATGAAAAAAAAAGATTTATTACCAATGTACTCATTATTTTTTTTAATTTTACACGAAACCACTATTTGATTAAAAAAATGTTGGGAATTGTGATTATTGGCAAATATCATAAATACTGATTGATAAAAATCTGTTCTATTTTAATTCAAATAACAACTACAGCTCCATTCTAGTAAATAGTAAAAAATATTAGTGAGTAGAAGTTATCAATGATATTATGGTAGAATGACCGGTTTCCACAGACTAGATTGTGTCAAAATATTATTCTCAATTTTACTGTTAGTATTCATATGATCGATTTTTTAATGGCTGATCAAAATCATCTCGTTGTCTATTGGATAACTTGTTATTAAAGTGGTCACGTACAATATTTTACTAATTTATAGGTTTTAAAAAATATATCTAAAATTTTAACCAAGAACAATTAAATATATATGCCAACTTAATATAGATGAATAAATGTATCAATTTTGAGTATTTAGATATGATAAAACAAATATTAAAGCACAATATGTGAAAATTTCAAATGTGTAATAAAAATTATTTTAAATTTCCCGCCACTGTATTTTTGATTTGAGAACCCCTATATTCGAAGCGTTGTTGTGAATCCAATATGGCGTTATCTGATGTTTTAATATTTTGAAGGTACGTCAATTTGACGATTCTATAATGTGTAATCCGGTAAATATCTTGTTTTTAGAAAGTTTACTTCATGAAGACGTTAATTGAGTTTTAGTTTATGTATTTAATCATGTTTGTTTAGTGTAGTGAAAGGCTTACAGATTGTATTGTTTTGTTTGTGATTTCCGATCATTTAGCAAACCATTGTCATACAAAAAAAATATTTTCAATGATTAAAATTACCTTACTTATATACTGTTAGTGCCCAGGGCATTCTTGCGGTCCTTTTTTTATATTTTTATGTTTTGATGAAGACTTCGAAATTCACGTCTTGCAATTACAGTAATTATGTAGACTTTGGTGATTACTTCGTGATTTATTGTGTGCTAATAATAAAAAAATGTGTTGTTACAGAAGTGCATAAGTTTTAATACAAATGGGAGTTAAATAAATATATTAACCGGTGCCCAGGATTAGCGCCAGAATAATTGATTCATTATTTGAGTATATAGTAATAGTTGCGTTGACTATCATGACAGACACTAGACGAAGAGTCAAGCTTTACGCTCTGAACGCTGATCGACAGTGGGATGACAGAGGAACTGGACATGTTTCATCATGTTATGTAGAGAGATTAAAAGGGACCTCATTATTGGTAAGGGCCGAGTCGGACGGTACCCTTCTTTTGGAAAGCAAAATACAGCCTGACACAGCCTATCAGAAACAACAAGATACTTTGATTGTTTGGTCAGAGGGAGACAATTTTGATTTAGCATTAAGTTTTCAAGAAAAAGCTGGCTGCGATGAAATTTGGGAAAAAATTTGTCAGGTACAAACTTATATTTTATATATACATAAACATATAATTTTAATAAAAAACCGCAACATTCTAGTTAGAATATTTTCAAGCATATTCATACTTATTCTTGTTGACAACTTGTGTTTATTCTATGATATTTTATTGTATTATATCAATAAAAAAATACAATTAAGAATACTACTTATATAGGTTAGTTTACTAAGTTGACATTTAACCTCAACATTTTATTAATATTTAAGGTACAAGGCAAGGATCCTTCAGTTGAAATAACACAAGATATAGTTGAAGAGTCAGAGGATGAGAGGTTTGATGATATGTCTGATAGTGTTCAACCAGTAGAGCTACCGGCATGTGAAATGGGCAGATTGGAAGACATAAGTGAATTAATGAACAGTTGTTTGGTGTCACAAGCAAGAAAAGATAAATTAGCAGCAGCCTTAGACAGTCAACATTATATTAAGAAACTTCTAAACCTCTTCCATATGTGTGAAGATATTGAAAATATTGAGGGGTTGCATCATCTCTATGAGATATTTAAAAGTATATTTCTCCTCAATAAAAATACACTTTTCGATACAATGTTTGCAGATGATACTATTTTTGATGTAGTTGGCTGTTTAGAATATGATCCCAGTTTACCCCAACCAAAAAAACATAGAGAATACCTTAGAGAGCTAGCTAAATTCCGAGAGGCCATTCCTATAAAAAATAAAGATCTATTGGCAAAAATACATCAAACATACAGAGTACAATATATTCAAGACATTGTTTTACCCACACCCACAGTTTTTGAGGATAATCTGCTAAGCACATTGTCCAGTTTTATATTTTTTAATAAGGTAGAAATAGTGAAACTCATAGAAGAGGATGATAAATTCCTAACAGATTTATTTAAGTTACTTATGGATGATAAGACACCTGATGGTAAACGGCGAGACCTAGTTTTATTTTTAAAAGAGTTTTGTAATTTTTCACAAAATTTACAGCCACAAGATAAAGATACTTTTTATAAGACATTAGTATCATTGGGTATCCTGCCAGCTTTAGAAATAACACTAAGTATAGATGATCAGAAGACTAAGACTGCATCTATAGATATTTTAACATACATTGTTGAATTCTCATCCTCTGTTGTGAGGGATTACACTTTACAACAATCCAATAATACTGAAGAGGTAAGTGCTTTTTATAAATATTACTATTTACTCTGTTCATAATTAAGACTAAAACTTGGATGCCATTTTATAATTTTAATTTACATTTCCTATCTGATAACTTATTGTTAGTGTAAAAATAGCCTATCCCATTCTCCATCTCAAACAAATCTATGTATAAATCATGTCAATCTATTGTTTTATTTTTTCTTGGGAAAGATGACAAACTCTTTCATATTTAGAATTATAATACTGAGGATAATTAGTTTAATAATAATATTTTTTTGCTAAACATGACATTTTTGAAATATTTATTCTATATTACAAAAGTACATCCCATTTCTTTTTAAGGTTTTGATTCTTAGGATATTGGGTTATTAAAAGAATGCTAACATAAGTAATATTTAAAAAAAGTGCCCACTACATACTGTGTAAAAGAAAATATTTATTTAAGGAGAGGCCTACACTAGCAATATGTAATATTACTTTTTAATGTATGTAATTGCTTGCTTATAAACATTTCATTCATAAATGCTACCAGCTACTCGCTCTTGCTTCGCTTGGGTTTGTCCCTAGTGAAAAACAAAAACAAATATATCCCACGGGAACCGCACATTTTTCCGGGATAAAAGTACACGACTATAATATATCTCTGTGCCAATTTTCATCCAGATCCGTTCTGTCATTCTGATGTGATTGAGTAAAAAATATCCATCCTAACTTTTGTATTTATAATATTACTGGTATAAGTAGACGACAGCTCTATTCAAGTAATAAATTTATACCATTGTCATATAATTTCAGGAACAAATGTTATTAAACATAGTAATAGAACAGATGTTAAGGGATCAAGATCCGGAATTGGGTGGTGCAGTACAGCTTATGGGAGTCTTACGCATACTCCTTGACCCTGAAAGCATGCTTGCATCTGTCAATAAAAGTGAAAAGGCAGACTTTCTAAATTTTTTTTACAAGCACAGTATACAGACACTTATAGGTATGTATTTACTAGATATTATAATGTTTAATTGAGGCAGTAAAAAGAGTAGGTCTCTTTTAGGCTTTAGTTATATATTTTTTTTATATTTTGAAATTTAAGCCTAAATATATAAATTACTAGCATTTCCCGCGGCTCCGCACTCGTGTAGATGTGTAGATGACCAAAAACAAAATTCTTAGATTTTACATATTAGTATGCTCTTACATTGCAGTTTTTGTATTTTTTCTCAGAAATGAGACGTTTTCCCACGGTAAAAAGTATCCTATATGTTGACCCGGATAACCAGCTATCACCACACCAAATTTCATCAAAATCCCTCCAGTGGTTTTTCTGTGATGCGGTAACAGACAGACAGACAAAAATTCTAAAAACTATAGATTCGGCCTCTATATTGATAATAATGTTTATTTCAATAAGATTTTCCAAAAAATATTTAATTTACAAATTCGGCTTAGTTACAATTTTATTATTTGTATAGATTGATAAAACTACAAAATCATAAATGTTATACACAAAACTTAATTTATTGTTATTAATAATTTATTAATTGATATTAAATTCATGTCTTAATTGATAAGTAGATGGAAAGAAAATAAATTTGAACTTATTTTCATTTCAATATAGGTTTTTTCAGAACAGCTATTAGATGTCCAAGATGTCCAAGATGCCCCCTAAAATTTTATATCGATAGTTAAATTATAATTAATTAATTATTTTATTAATGAACTTGATAAAATAAAGCAAAAATATGAATATTTGACGACACCTTTGGCTCAGTTTGTAGTGACCCTACTTGCTATGCCAGCGGTCGCGGGTTCGAGTCCCGCTAGGGGCATTCATTTGTGTGATGAGCACAAATATTTGTATACCAGTCATGGGTGTTTATATTTATATTATGTATATTGTATATATTTAAATGTATATATGTGTAGTGTATCAACTGTCCAGTATCCATGGCATAATCATAGTAAAGGTCCCTATCCCTAGCTACAAACTACATACAAATATTGATTTTGGTTGGTTTTGAATTCTATCTTCTACTATTGCCAGGATCCGACACACACTGCACATGCTGTGTGGCTTATTTTGTGGAAATTGCAGTGATTTAAGCTCCATATGACAAATATTAAATTGGTGTTATATATTTACTTAGATTATGTTAAAAGTAAATATTTAATATTAAGATTTGGCAGTAAAATTTGTTTTATATTAATTACATAAAGCTAGTGTAAAATATATTTATTTGCGACCTCTAAACTGTATAATAAAAAAAGCGTGTTACAAAGTATCTCATATCTCAAAATGTCCGCACCAATTCAATTTTAGTTGAAAGGTTTTTTAGTTCTATTTTTTTTTTATATTATTTGTCGAGTGATAAGAAATCGCCTAGTGAGTGCAATGTCATACTGATACATATGCAGAGGAATCTAAACGGTGTGTTACGCCGTGCGCGTAGTAAGCAATTCAAATAACATAAAAACATCTTCAAAACATTCTATTTGGCCACAAAAAGTCGCCACGGGAAAAAGTTGTATAAGCACTTGGTACCTAAGATTTTAACCCTTTGTTTACCTGGTGAACAAGTCTTTTAATTTACCTCATGGCATACATAAGACCCCTTGTAAACATATATATTTAAAATGATTTATTAATATTTTTAAGCAATTTTTCTCACTCAGGTGTCACCACTTTATTTGTTTTTCTGATCATACCTTTAATCAGCAAGTTTTGTTATATAAAAACAAAAAAAACTATTTTTTTTATATTTGTCTACATGGATGACCAGCACTAATTGAGTACTAAATTAATACTAGATTGCTAGCTTTATTAAAAGCTAGCAGTTTTCTAATTTTCTGCCAATCTATAAAAGCAGCAAATTTTAGTTTTTAGCAGTAAATTAACACTGAATGAGCACTAATTTTTGCACTTATTTTTAAGCAATTTTGCTGATTTTGCCATGCTAGCTTAACATACGTTATATAAGCGGCGTAGCCACACGACCTCATATGTTCCGCGTGCAGCAACTCCCGTAATGAAGTTACTGAGACGCACTAAATTAAAATCGTGCTATTTAACTTTATACGTGAAAGTCCATTAGACCTATCAAATAAACATAAAGGTTAGGTGAATATGCAATATGCACTAAAAGTAGGCACGATATAGAATAAACGATTGCATAATATGCAGTCTGTAGCTATTATATATGTCTACTCACATTTGTATTCTTAAACTTCACAATCCTTAGGCTGTGCAATGCTTACAATCTACCCAATTATGAAAAGTTTCTAGGTCGAATAGTTTGAGTTATGTTTCCTCATTGATATACATACACACACATATATATATATATATATATATATATATATATATATATATATATATATATTGATTATTATCACTTTCCAAAAGGTAATTTAAGTCACACCTTTACTTGGTTAATTCATGAATCAAGAATGGCTAATGTATATTATGTTATTCATATTAGAAATATAAAATCTGAATTAAATTATGTAGAATAATACTTGTTCTATGGAAGTACTTAGTTTTATAGAAGGTTTAAGTGCAACTTATTATGATATGACAAATAATAATCTTAAACTAATAATGTATGAGGAATGTATATATATATAATGTATGAGGAATGTATATATATATAATGTATGAGGAATAATAAATAAATGAGGCAACAATTTTTTCATTTTTATATTATTGAATACTGAATTAATAATTTACATTGTTTTTATGAAATATATTTGTGTTTTGGTATTGTTTAGACATTTCTTTTTAATACAAAAACAAATCTTTCTCACGGGAACTGTAAATTTTTCCGGGATAAAAAGTAGCTTATGTGTTATTACAGACTAATATTTTCCAAAAAGCCAAATTTCATCCAGATCCGTTCAGCCGTTCTGGCTTGATTGAGTAACAAACATCCAAACATCTAAACTTTCACATTTATAATATTAGTAGTAAGATCTAAGTAAGATTATAAAGTTGTGGTTGCAAATGGTTTTGTTCATTTTTTTATGTAAAAAAATATTTTAGTTTTACTACCTATCTCCTTTACTATCATAGAATACATGTTTAATATAAGACACTACAACACATATTTTTCTCCATCAATTTCAGCTCCATTACTTGCAAATACAACAGGAGAGAAGCCATTAAAAGAAGACTATCACACAGTGCAGCTATTGGGTCTAGTGCTTGAACTACTTTCCTTCTGTGTTGAACATCATACATACCATATCAAAACCTGCATATTAAATAAGGTAAGTTTTTCAAATGTATTGTCAGTTACAGTTTAGTCTTTCCGCTGAGTAGTGGAAAATAAGTCATATATAATTTAAATAAATGGGAGTTTTTATAATTATTCATATCATTGATAATAATATATGTACATATTAAGAAACTGTGAAGGAAATGAAATACAAATGATGTTAAAGGAAAAGTGTCCATATTAAAGTATTGTATGATGTACATAATATAAAAATGCAATAATGTATTTATTATGTAAGTTATTGACAAATAATATATAAAACTAGTATATTAATTAATATTTATATATAATTTTATTGTCATATCATTTACCAAGGTTGCCTATTACTTGTTACGGATTTAAATAAATGCAAATAGAAGATGAAGTTGTTAGTCTTGTATTTTATTGCTTACATATTTAGTAGGTCAAGTTGACCAGGTAGTGTTTTAAAATTATATTTTTCTGTTTGTATTCTGTAATACTTTTGTTCAAAGTTGTTTAATATATTCTTGTTTTTGATCAAGAATTTTTTTTCTTTCTTTTTTTATATCTACAAAAAAGTAGATACTATTTGTGTGTAACACATCATTTATAATAAGCAGGTTAAATATTTTAAGGTTACATGTAAATTTCAATAAAAATTCCATCCCAAGTGGTAAATTAATGAATGATAAAAAGTTTTAAAATAATTTTTAAGTCTGTACTTTTTTAGTTGTTGTTATATTATATAATTATATATATCACAAGCTATCATTGTGCTTTTACTCTCATATGTATTTTTATTTACTTAACACCTCCGGGTAAATTTCTAAGAAATTAATTTAAATTCTAAGAAATCTATTGAAACTGACACGCCGGCGTGTCCGCGGTCGTGAAGGGATTAACCTAAAACATACAAGACTGCTCGCTATATATGCGAGTTGTTAGCATATAATACAAGCGGATAAATCCGCATCTTGAAGTCTTAATTATTTATTTGAAGTATAATTAAAATTAAATATTTAAAACCTTTCTACCTGATGTTCTTATCAAACAGCCAGGCAAAAAAGTTTAAAATGGGGGAATTTGGTTTGTTCACTTTATTTAATACTACATACATTCTATAAAATATTCACTATACAACATTGACCCTGTTACGATTTTATTATATGACGTATATATGTGATATGACGACCGATTACCTTCTGCTGTTGTTGCTGCGGTACGCGTCAGTTTGATGTTGCTCACTAAGTAAAAGATCAAAAGTTTGATTCACTGAAAATTTTCTTACTTTGTAATTAATTTAATGTTCATAAAACATTAGAAAGTAACTGCAGGATAAATATGTATTAAGAACTTGTGTCAACATATACACAATTGGTACTTTTTTACCGACTTTAAAAAAGGAGTTTGCACACAAATGTTTTTTTTTTATTCTGTGATTGATCGTCAGTTCTTAACCAATTTTTTAATGAATATTAAATTAAATAGCAAAACCCTAAATGGTGAAACATTTTATTCATATTTAAATTTAAAGATTTGAGTGTATTTACTTTAAAAAAGTCACTGAAATTAAATTACCAATTAAATTATTCGTAATTCGACCGTAGATTATATTAACTTTTACTTATTACATTTGGTAAATTTTCCAGGACCTCCTCCGTCGCATACTGGTTCTTATGAGATCCACGCACACGTTCCTAGTTCTTGGTGCGCTCAGGTTTATGAGGAAAATAATAGCGCTCAAAGACGAATATTACAACCGTTATATGATCAAGGGAAATCTCTTTGCACCAGTTATAGATGCTTTCCTTAGAAATAATGGCAGGTCAGTGGCTGTATTGATTTTTTTTTAAATCGCTATGTATACCTATATTTTATGGTACTTTTGATATGACTACCAAAATATTATATTTAAGAGCATGCTGTGGTATCCTATAATACGAAACGTTTTTATGTTTATACTAGCGACTTAGCCTTCGTTTCTCGTTCTCTCGTTAGTTTTGGTTCTATTTATATTTCTATTTGATTGAGCATTGGAATGGTATGTAGTCTATGTAATAGCCAATATATTTAAATGAGAATGATAAGTATACAAGATATAAAATGGCTTTTTATTCTTTTATCTGTCAATATCAAAGCAATCATATTGCAGACACAATATATTTTATGTATAGACATACTTCCCTTACAGATGTCTGTTAAATGAAAAGTAATTTTAAAATTTAGATATGTAATCTTCTTTATAAAAAAAATTTAGTGCGTGTAACCTTTACGCGCGGTTGAAGTAAAACTTGTGTTATGGCAGTTACTGCAATTAAAATAAAACAAATCAAAATATTGTTATAATATTTTTTATAAGATAATTTGTAATAAATATTCATTTTTATATTATACGTAATAATTATAAAAAATAGAATTATGTATATATATATTTTTTAAATTATTAATAATTTTAACTCACTTCCGCAACACTCATTTTTCTAATGTATTCACTTACCCCTCAGTCACGCCTGAAGAAGTACTTCAAAAACATATTGTATATGACAAATGCTTGTAATTAACTTTTGGCATTAGAATGAACTGATGAATATCAATGTTTTAAATTTGAATAAATTATATAACATTCCAGGTATAACTTATTAGATTCTGCTATATTAGAGTTATTTGAGTTTATTAAATTGGAAGATATCAAAACACTTTGTACTCATATTGTGGAAAACTATGGAAAGATCTTAGAGGATGTTGAATATGTACAAACGTTTAAGGCCTTAAAAACGCGCTATGATCAACACCAGGACAAACTGAAGGAAAGGGATAGAGGTAAGGATGACCTTATTCATATGATCTTTAATATTATCAAGTTTTGTATGGTATTTGTTTTCTTTTATTTATAGTAATGATAACGAAATACTATGTTTATCGCGTAGTTAGAGCTGTAAATAATGAAAATTGTTATTTTAAGACATTAAGCAACATAATAATAATAATGCTTCAAACTTATTAATTTAATTGATATTTAAGACAAATGTTTCTATTAAAGGAATATTTAGTAATATATATAAATAGTTAATAATAGTTAGTAATATATAAATAGTTAATTTATTATGATCATATTCGCGGTTTAGTAATGACCGGACATTTTCTGCGGAGGTCGCAGGTTCTATTACTGCACAGGCTGAGTGTATATATTGACCATACAGATGTTTGCATCAGCCTGAATGTATTATTGTGTCTTGTTTGTTTGTTTTATGAGAAAGATAGTGTAAAGTTAATTGAAACAATTTTAATTTTGACTATCAAAGTGTAATATTACTGAAGATAACATTGCGTAATTAGGTTAGTTAGTTAACAATGATGCCAATGATAAAATAATCCATTTTATATGTCAAAAACATCTAAATGAACATTGAAAAAACCTAATAAACATTAAAGCTTGAGTATTTGTTGAGACCTTGACATTTTCAAGAGCCTTTCATATTTACACACGCCTGTTAGTTACGTAATTTTGTTATGCAATAGGTTTGTTTGTGTAAACATGCAATGATAAGATTAAGATATTATGTACTTTATCGATAAGTAGATGACCTTAATAGAAGATTACCTTAGAAACTTATTAGTTATTTACTCATAAAAAATACAATTTGTTAAGTATTCATTCTAGTGTATTTATTATAATTCGTACATAAAAATTATGTATCTCTTTATAGTTTCTGATTTCTGGAACGAATGAGGTAATTTTAATAGGTTTTTAGGTAATCACTAGCGATATACCTTTGCTTTGCTCGGGTGCGTCTTTAGGTGCTAACAGTAAACTATAACATTTATAATAAACAATAAACAATACAAACTTTAACATTTATAATAAAGACTATGCACACATACAAACATATTTGTAACTAGCGATTCACCCTCGCTCCGCTCGACTTCGTCCTTACTTACGTTTTAACGTTTAGTATAAATTTCTCAGAGATGAGATATTTTTCCGCAGTAAAAAATATCCTATATGTTGACCCGGATTACCAGCTATCATCATGTCAAATTTCATTAAAATCCCTCCAGTGGTTTTTCCCGTGATGCGGTCACAGACAGACGGACAAAAATTCTAAATTCTATAGATTCGGCCTCTGTATCGATAATAATAATGTCTATTTCAAGGGGGTTTTTCAAATAATATTTAATGTACAGATTGGGCTTAGTTACAATTTTATTGTATGTATAGGTAACAGTCCAATTAACTGCCTAGGTTAAAACAAAATGTCTTTTTTTTGCCATAATTAGTATAGTTATTCAATAAGTCAAGACAATAAATTAAAGTATTAGTATATTTTTTTTTATATTCTAAGTGTTGTTTTGCCTTTTCATATATCTTTTGATTGTCGTTATCACTGTGTCGTAATATAATATTAATACCTACTATTCTGTTTTGTTTTCTGTGAATGTCATAAAGGGCCGTTCATTACGTAAGCAATTTTTCAAGCATTTTTTTCTTACATATAATTTTTAATATGCCTCCGATCCCTATGTCAGGAAAAGTAAGATAATATTCGACCTCCCCCACCTCCTTAGCCTGCTACCTAATGAGTTCGTCGTTAGTAATATATACGTAATTACTATGATGATCATCGTCACGCATCGTTTAGCACTTTGTTTGTGATCTAATAAATAATTACCACACATTTATTTCAGGCAATATTTACAAAAAGATGTTAAATATGTAAACAGAGGCCCATAACATATATACTTTAAAAATTAACATATTTATATACAAACTATGTTATGCACATTCCAGTGAGCGGCAGCGTGACCGTGGCGGAGGCGGTCGTCCCGTCGCTCCTGCGCACGCGCTACCGCCGCGAGGCGCGCCAGCCCGACGACGAGGAGGAGATGTGGTTCAACGACGACGACGAGCTCGAGGACGACGCGCCGCTGGACGCCGCGCAGCCGCACGCGCACGCGCACCCGTTGCCGCACCCGCACCACGCGCTCGATGCCATCGGTAATGTTTATTTATTTATTTAACATATACATATAATAAAATATACAATACACATATAATAAAATTACAAAAAAACCTCTAAAAGGGTAGTTTTATACGAATTTTCACCCGCTGTTTTATTCTCTTATAGGATGAATGTGGAAAAATGCTAAAACACGTATTTATTTAATTTTATTGAAGAGCATTAATACCAAGTTTCAAGTAATTCTGATCATAAATATTTTTTTTATTTGCATTATAACGTGTTTTCCCGTGGGAATTAGACACTCTTCCGAATTGTATAAAAATTAGCCTATGTCACTCTCCAGTCCTCCAACTATCTCCACACAAAAAATCACACCAATCCGCCGAGCCGTTTCGACGTGAAAGAAAGACAAATAAACAAACAAACACGTTTATAATATTAGTATGGATTACTAACACCAACAAGATATACATTAACAAAAACACAGAATTATAGCATGCTCACAAGGAGTCTAAATGTTATCTTAATTATAGGTGTTACACACATTGCAAAGAAACACGTATACAAATAATGGAGAACAATAGGTACATGCAATAAAAAAATACACCAGACAAAACAACAAAAATAAATAAATTTGAGTTAAAACATAATTCATTAAAATATTAAAAGTATAATTAAAATTATAAAAAAAATTACCTCAACTTACTGTTCGAATTTTGTGAATTCTTTTAAAGTTTCAGAGATTCAGATTCTATTCAAATAAATTAAGCTAAAGGAAGTGTAATTCGTATTATTAAAATTATATTTATACTATATTTTTTTAACAATTATTGTTTGGAAATAATTGTTTTAACTACTCTTTCCAGGTAAAATAGTAGAGAAGAAGGTGTGTTCGAGCGCGGAGACCGTGAACGGTCCCAGTCGAGTGTTGCTGAGCGCTGCCAAGCCGCCGCACACCGACGTTCAGGTATCCACGACCAGATTACTCAATAAGGTAACTGTTAGTTCACTCATGCTATTGCTTCCATGGGTACACGGGAATCGACTTTATATATGCATTGTATTGTTTTTCGTTACGATAAGCCATTATGGAATAAGTGTAAGAAATAACCGTCATATTAAATTTTGCTTACATCAGCCATTTTTAAGAAGTATGGTGTAAATGTTCTAATTTTGTATTTATGGTGGGTTTTGGTGCTGGTTTTTGATGAATATAAATGATTGTTAGTACTAATCTTGTCAGTTTAAGAAATGCATGCTTTTATAAATCTAGCTCGATGCCATCGGTAATGTTTATTTATTTATTTATATCTTTTTAAGTACTTGAAAAATTTCTATTTTTTTATCTTTTAACCATAACAATGTATAAGCATTTTAAATAAAACTATCTTTTCGGATTTTTTCGCGAATTTATTTTGATTTTTGGTTCCCGACATTTTGAATGCTTTACAGCAATCATGGTCACGGGAGAGATCTCCCGTCAGTCTCTTATTTAAAATGTCAAGTATTCGCGTAAATCTAAGAAAGTATAATGTATAAGCACCTAGCCTTTTTGAAAAATAATAATAATTTAAAACATATAATATGATATTTAAGGACAATTATTGATATATTGATTATATATATAACAGGGTCTCGTCGACTACGATGGCGATTCGGATGAGGAGGAGGAAGGTGGCAGTAGCAGCGCCACCGCGGAAGAGCCCGACGCCAAGCGGCCGCGCATCGCGTAGTGCCAGCACCTATTGCTGTTTCAAGGAATATAACAGTCTCGCTCTACTGTGCCCCGTCGTGCCCCCGCCGTGCCCCCACTGTGGCCCCAAGACCGCGCCCTGAGGTACACCCGCAGGTACCACCGGCGACTGTGAACCGTCTATTTGTTTAATCTCCGCCAGATTGGTTATTTATTGGTATTGGTAACACGTTTGCTGAGAGTATTACCGGAAATTAAAAGCGGTCAAATTTTCTTTTCTTTTGTAATTTGTAAATATATTCCTCGGTTGTTACGTGAGCGTATTTTAATTGGTTGTTGAAAATTCAATATGGTTTCCGATGTTTTTGAAGAAATTTGTGATTTTTATTTCGTTCGTTATTTAAATCTATGCTAATAATGTTTTGCTGTTGTGTTAACAATGGATGTTTTAGTGCTTCACATTTGAATGCGCTTACGTAATACACGAACGCTCCTAAAACCAATGTCACAACATGATTGAATTAAATAATTTCGCCACAATCTAAGGCATTTTTAGGACTCGAGTAGTGCGATAACGAGACCGGCTAAATGAGCAGTTGGAACGGTTTACATACAATTTGGTCCACATTGTAAATACGAGTGACGTGTCACTTAAACTAGAGTATGTATGGGTTACGTAGTGTAATTGTATTTTCGGACGGTATCGAAGTACGAAGTAGAACAAATCGGTTATATATGTAAAATGTGAAATTTTAACGGTTAGCTTATGTTTCTGAATTAACAAAGTACAAAGGTTATATGAGTGGGGTTTAAATTTTTTATGAAAAAAGAAACATTATGTATATGTATTTAATAGTCACAACGACCAGACCAATGTAAACTTAATATTTGTGGAATTGCTACTGAGCGTGTTTTATCAGTTTGATTCAGATCATATCAGGCTGTCAGCGCAATATGGCCTCAACCATATTTTTGTAATCGTCACAAAATTACTAAGTTTTACATATCCATTGTTATTTTTTTCTATATAAAGCCATTTAAAATGTTAACAGCTGCAATTAATTTTATATTTTTTTCACATATAATTTTTTCTTAATAATTTTAATGAGGTTATGCCACTTTTGCGCTAACAGTCTTGCATACGAACTTCGCCATTGTAATTTTGCACAATAATTTAATTGCATTCCTTTGTTCCGAGTTGAGCTCCTGAAGATTTATATCTTAAGATTAGTGCGTGAACTGAGAATCATTTTACAAAAGCTGAGAAAGATATAAAACAATATGAAATATGAACTTGTTTAATTAGCTTTCTCATATATGTATCTCATTAACAAATTATTAATTTGACAGTTATATTTTGATTATTTTTTAATTTACGGTTGCATCAAGCTTTTTTTATTTAGTGGAAGCTGTTTTTTTTTAAAATGATTTTCGTTTCACTTCGTCGTCGTATCATTGAACTGGTAACTTTATTTTAGAAACGATTGAAATATGTGTTTCATTGAATGATGCAAAGGTTATATTGTTATGAAGAATGTTTATTATTTATTTGAATTTTTAACTACTATTTTTAAATAAATAATAATATTTTTAAAACACATTTGTCATTGAGTAAAAAATAGTTTATTTTATTTGATTTTTAGGTGACTAAATAGAGTTAGCAGATTAATGTACGTATTTACGATTTTATTTATTATATTCAATGTTATTTTTTTATTCAATTTTATTTTATTTAATTAAATCTTTAGGAAACTCAACTGGTATAGAAACCATCTATTTTTTTTCTCTTTTGGTGGTCATATGGCATGTTTATTTGGATCTCTAAGACATCATAATAAATAAACATATTAAAATGTTTCTTTGTGATATCAAAATAATCAACATAAAGTAACAAAGTAGCAATTATTTATATCCTATATTATGTATTATGTGGATGTATATTTATTATGTCCTGAGATAGTAAAGGAATTCCCACGACATACAGGATTGAAGCAATAGCTTGATCGGTTTTACCATGGCTCACAATTATCACCGCAGTAAACATCTCTAAAATATTATGATTTCTTCAAGTCATCTTAAAAATTGAGTTTAACATATAAGAAAAACATTATTTTTTTTTGAAATATATTTTTATATTCTGCAGCAAAACGTAATAAATGCAGATATTAAAGTTATCTCTCTTCATTCAATTTAATATTCTCACTGAAATTCAACATGTTTCATAAATAATTCTAAATTTTTATATATTATAAAATATCTAATCATCTATTATCTATTATGATTGAAATAAAGATTCTTGTTTGAAAAAAAAAGAGTATCCCATACTCGAATGAGTTGTCGAATATTAAATATAATTGTTAGGATTTATTTGTAAGATAAAGTTATACATAACTCTTGAGATCCAAATATTCGTGTTGTTCATTGAATATCGATAATTAAAAATCGATTGATTTTTATTGTACCAAACAATGTTTTTGTTCTATAACATCGTGTTACCGACAGATGGATGTGAACGATAATATTTTATTTTACAATTGCTGTAATAAACATTTCATATTTATATTATTATTTAAAAATGTAAAATATTTTTTTTGCTAAACATTCTAGCACTAATGTCGGTACCACGTCGTTCCTATATCTTCCAACACTATTAAAATTCTCAGTCTTTGCTTTGTTCTACGCGCTTTTTTATTATTAAATAATGTGTATGTGATAAAAATTATCTGATTAAGAACCGTTTTATTTTTATTACACTTAAATTATAGTTTAATAATTACTATGTAAATAACATTAGGTTTTATATAGTATTCGTGTCGGCGATCGATTTTGTCGTTTTGCTATTGTGTTAGAATAAAGTCCTAAACTTAAAAGTTAGGGCGTTTGCAAATAGATATATTATTCAAAGATATAATAATATAAAGAAATGCGAGAGTGCGTTATTATAAGTTACTGGTTTTTGATTTGACAGCTACATACAAGTTAATACCTAAGTATAGCCTCAGATATTTATAATAAGGGTGTGTTTAAATTATATAAGAAAAGCTCTGAGCTTTATAGTATTGTATATCTGAACTAGTAGTTCAGTCAATAATTTGAAGAGGTTTTTGTCTTTTTCACGAAATTGAAGTTTTCAATGTTACAAACATGTTTTTTTTGTTTCAAAGCGACAACTTTTCAGTATTTAAAATGTGATTAGTTTCAGTTTTTGATTATTTTTATTGACTAAGTAAAAAAAAAGATCATTTATTTGTCATTAAAATTGTGTGGCACTGACATTATAGCAACAATCGAATTGAAAATAGATCGCCGTTTATTTATGTAATATAATAATTAATCTGATCCCAGAAGGCCACTTTGGTCTAAAAGACGTTACGCACACAAGTTCTCTCTCAGAGAAACTAACTAATAAGTGACTAAAATTGCTTAGTACATCGTGCGATGACAACCATTCTTCCTCATAATCTTCCTTATTTTTAAACTGTACGTATTGGAATAATTTAACGTGGATTTGATTGGAGCAGGTTATTTTAGTTGCGGACCTTACTTGTTTCTTCTTATTACTCTGCGAAACGCATTTACCGTGATTCTTTTAAGTTCTTTTAGTATTAGAAGTAATAGTGCTAATATTGGAATTAATTGCGTTGAAACACTGAAAATTATTTATTATTACTTCTAATGCTAAGGGCACAAAGTCTGGTGACTGACATAAGTGTTATGAATCGCGACGAATCGTCGTCAGAGCACAACAATATTATTATTTTATGCAATTTGCTCGTAACACGTCTAGAATGAATGTAAAAACCTACAAATTATTGAATGCATGTTTAGAAATCATAATTTATTTGGTGTGTAATTTTTTGTAATATACGTGATATTTTTTTGTGTGATTATTTATCGGCTATTATACGTGGAAAGATCTAACCGGTACAACTGTATGTAAATTTGTTTTTTTTTAAGATGCATGCATATACATATCAATTTTATATATCTGACAAAATAATATTGATCTCTAATTCCCAATATTGCAAAGTTATCTTTCGATTGTTTGAACTACCGAAGTGGATATTTGGTCTTACTACTATAGAGCTGTCGGATTTCTATCTTAAGTAGTTCCTACAATGCAAAGGTACATTATTATTGGTTGTGTATTGATAAAGATAATAATTCTTTGATAACTTCATACCAATCACTAGGACGATGGTCACTGAATATTTGAACAGGTAACACTAGACAATTTTTTATACGAGAAAAGTAAATATGTAATTCGTACCGTGTTGCAATTTGGACATTTTTATACGCTGTAAAATAAGATTGTTAGTTGTTACACTTGAAAATAATACGATAAATATTTATACGTGACAAGAATAGTGGTTCCTGTGCAAATATTTTGCTATTTTTATTATTATTTTTTATAATGTTGATAGATTTTTTTTTGTCGACATGTTAAAATAGGCGTTCGTGTCACATGCACAGATATTGCGAGACTAAAAATTTATTACATACGTGGAATGGGTGTGTCAGAAAATTGTAAATAGACGTTTTATGTAATACTTTATTTTGAATTCTGTCAAACATCCACGTGTCTAATAGCATCTAGCTGTCAATTAGATTTATATGATTCTTATATTCCTTGAAATAACTTCCCGTACTAAAAGAAAGGATTTCTAGATGAAAGTAGACTGTAACAACTATTTTTTATCTGTCTAGGTGGATGACCATCAAACTAATTTATACACAGAATAAAATTAAATAGATTTACCTATTGGCAAGTTGTGTAAAATAAATAAGCTTATAATGCTATTATTATGATGTCACTAGTTACGTAAGCAATATAAATATAAGGAAATACAATGCGATATTTAGTGTCTATTTTATTTTATATTACATTCCCATTTAAATTACAAAAGTAAGGATTTTATATAAAAAGTTCATATTATATGAATAAATTTACCTAAAATTAATAAAATAAAGGTCTTATTACTAAGCATGTTTGAGATAATTATTAGTAAGAGAATTTTGTTTATTGAATTGTTTTAAAGAAAATTGGAAACCTTAAGATATATTAATGTTTATTATATTGTGTTTAACAAACATCATAATATACAAATAACAAAGGATGATTACATAAATAAAACACAAATCAGCTGACAGTTTTTAATTACAATTCAAATATTAAATTATTTCAGTATTGCCATAAGAAAAAAAATAGTGGAAAATAGCCTACATTTATCATTAAATATAATTTACAAATTAATGTTTAATATCAACTACTTCGGTTTTTAACTTAGAAGCGAGAGCTCTTCGTAGTTGAATTGCGTCGGGGGGAGGCGCGAGTGTTGTGCCCGCGAGTGCAGCTTGAGCTATACGCGCTGATCTCGGCCTTGACGTTTGAGAACCTTTTGTAATAAAAAACAAATATTTAATATTAGTAGATGAAAAAATAAACTGCAAAATATATTCATTTTAAATAAGACTGTCTTTTCGGATTATTTCGCGGATTTATTTTGACTTTTGGTTCCCGACGTTTCGAATGCTTTACAGCAATCATGGTCACGGGAGAGACTGCAAATATTAATTCGTTTATTTTTCGCTGAGCATGAATTCAAGTCGATTTTACTTTATAATGTTACTCTAGAAAATAAAAAATATTATAGGTACATTTAGGTCAATTTTTCCATTTTTAATTTTTATTAGGACAGGACTAATTTAATCAAAATATTAAACGGGTTAAAAAAGTTACTGTAGTACCACAGTATAAATATTCATAGAGTAGGTGAACTCCTTTGGTTTATATTACCGGAAATTTCGCTAAGTGCAAAGGTTTTTTAAAATTCCAATTTACATAGCAAACTAAACTCGTCAACTCTAAAAGCGTTTCCCAATTATCGTATAAAAAATACGGACATCGGGGGCGGTTCTACCGCGTCTCGGCCCAAATAATTGTCCTGTCTAGACACCTTCGTAAGACGAATGTATGGACTATTAGAAATGTCAACTGCTTTTCTTACTTCGTGAAATAGCCATATTGGGCTTATGTAATTATCGCCAAAAGTATGTATGTACCTGTAGATTCATCATCATTTTGTGCAGCACCTAGACGTTTCTCGCGTACCTGCTTCTTTAGACTTAGCAATTTATCGCGTTGTTGTTTTAAATATTCTTGTCGAGCACGAATTTCTTCATCGCTTACCTAAAAAAAACATATTATTTTCGCTTAATTTATTGTAGTGCAAGGGCAGTTTCGTCCGTCGAGTAGATTATTTTTTTTTAAAACTCTACCTCTAATTTTTTCACCACTACTGGTATTTCTTCTTTTACTATCTTTTCCTTTTTAATATCTACAATTTCTTCTTTTTTATCAATTTGTTGTAGCTTTGATATCAAAGTTTGTTTCTCCGCCACTACTTCTTCTGGGGGTACTTTAACTATTTCGTTCTTTTCATCGATGTCTTCTAATTGTAACCTATTGAAAGTGTATATAAAATATCGGAATTTTACATTCTTTCAAACAACTAGTTTTTGAAAAATAATTTCACATTTAGAACGAAACAAAAAATATTACTTCTTTATTTCAGTCATTACATCATCGCAATCTGGCCAATCTGAATCTCCATCACTAGGCGTCGAGTTTAGATCATCAGGTTCCGAAGAAAAGATATTAGGCATTGTCCCAAATCGCTTCTCAATGAGCTCCAATGCCTATTAAAATTAGATGAAGTATAACATAAATGAATTTAAATAATTTGATTGAAAAAATGCTCGATTTATTAGTATATCAAAGTAAAACTCTTTGTATGTTAATATTAGACTAAAATGAATGTTTTATAAAAAAACTGGTAAATTATTTTTTACTGTAAAAGGTACACCAACCTTGAAATAATTTAAAAATAATTATTATACAGCCTTAAAGGTGAATTTTCATTGAATTTTATATTATGGGATATATTATACAATCTTGATGCAATTAAGAATAATTGATTTATAAATGGTGAAGATAACGCGTAACATACACCGAAAAATTCAGCTGAAATGTGTACCTCTACTTTGAAGTCATTCAAAAATAATTCATGAGGACTAAATTGATATATGCGCATGCGCAGTTTACTTTTAACCTACCTGTAATTGTAATTCAACATTTTTATGTGTCATCATTTTAACGAACATTTCGTAGTCGTTAGCAGCCCAAATTTGTTCAAAGAGACGTTTATGGAAATACGCGGGTAGTCCAGCTAGATCTTGTGCTGAGAGACGGCACGCTGCTTCAAATTGATCGGCCGTTATGCCGATATCTTCCATAAAGGAACCCAGCATTACGTCCACCTAATTACATATGTATATTTTAGTGTTATTATGTTTTATATTATTTACTAATATTAAAAAACTTAGGTTTGTATGTATTTTTTAATGCCGAATCATAACATTTTTTTTGGGGTGGACCACCCTTATCACTTAGGGGTATGGAAAATAGATAGTAGCCGATTCTCAGACCTACTGAATACGCATATAAAATTTGGTAAAAATCGGTAAAGCCGTTTCGGAGGAGTACGGTAACTAACATTGTGACATGGAAATTTTATAGATAAGATACGTAGGTAAATAATGTAAATTTTAGTCCAATTGAACATTTATTTTTGTCAATAATCTTACTGCGTTTATTGCTTTCGGTTGATAATAAATGTTCTTAAAGGATAATGCTAGCGCATTTTTTCATTTATTAACATTTTTAAAATAAAATAAACATTCGCCCTCAAGGTCGTACCTGAAATGTCCACAACCTAGAGTGGACTTCGGTAGTACCTTGAAAAACATTTTTTTTAATTTTAGTCTACATTCTAGTCGTAAATATATAATTTACGTATTAGTGGCGATAATAATATAAGTATTCAAATACGATATATTAAAATACGACTCAATGTCGATTTTTAGAAAATACATCACATGTCTCTGACCCGAAGAAAAAAAAATTGATCAAAAAATTATCAAAATTTAAATTTTTATTAACGTACATGTATTTATATTAATATTTAAATTATGATTAAAGAGCCACGTACCAAGTTACGGTACTCTTCATGTATCTTTTTGTATTCTGGTCGTTCAAGTACTTCTCCATCATCAGTAGGTTCAAAAGCTGTAAGTGGTTTATTTAGTTTATAAAGTGAAGTAGGTAGTTGTAAGTAAATCTGAATCAATGACGTCAAGACTGAAGCATGTATTTTATAAAAATACGCTAATGACATAAAATAAATCAATAGTAAGGCATCATAAAATATTTTCAAACAAAAAGAAATGTATCAGAAGAATATTAAACACTCACGAAGTGATTTTTCTTCGATAAATGTTTGTAAAGGTATATTCCATACTGGACCATGTAAAAAGCCCACAAGAGAATCGAATACCCACGCATTATTTTCTAAGTTATCCATGGTAGAGTGCACAACCTAATACTACAAACACCTTGCTGTTAACTAAATTGTACAAGGCAGTTAACACAATTACCTTGACATTAGGCTTTTATTTGTATTCTTGTTGCTATGGTTACCTTCAGTTTTTGCTTTTACTGCAGTTTTGTGGTAGCTTTTATTATAACTAAAATGAGTAAGTATAAATTACTCGAATATTTCTCTTGAATATATGTATATCAATGATAATTTATTTTTCTCATAGGTATTATGCATACTACATCTTATAAATCTATACATATAATAAAATTCTAACAGAGTCAAATCTGTACATTAAATATTTTTTGGAAAATCTTATTGAGTCATTATTAATTATCGATCCAAAAGCCGAAACTATAGTTTTTAGTATTTTTATTTGTCTGTCTGTGGAAAGCATCACGAGAAAACCACTGGAAAGATTTAGATGAAATTTGATATGATAATAGCTGGTTATCCGGATATATAGGATACTTTTACTGCGGGAAAATATCTCATCCCTGAGAAATCTATACTAAACTAAAGTATGCAATTATTTATCATTGGACTAAATTGGACATAAGCAAATAAGCAATATATTTCTATAATATTAATTTTCAAATAAAAATGTAACTGTATACAAAAGATGCTTTTGTCTACAAAATAAAGTGATTCAATGGGTTATATTAAACATAATGAAGTATTTACCAAATACATAAATATTTTATTTCGTAATCAATATGGGGAAGACTTTTGCCTTGTTCTCCCGCCAGATGTCCCCATTTGTAAATAAGAGCACTTACACACTTATAAAATATTTCTTATCTCCTGATTAATCAATACATTACTAAATAATAAGTAATGAAATAATATGAATTTTCTGGAAAGGAGGGCGCTATATGTATGATCTATTTACATTCAGTCTGAGGTTAAGCAATTTATTATGATATCTCTTTTGTACCTGGTTTGTGCTTCTTTTGTGTTCGCATTTGACCTGTGCAATATTATATAGTACCTGGAAGTTAGACCAGATGAAGGAAAAATTGAGAAGGTGAGGTGCATATTGAGTTGGTCCTGGCTAACTGATGGATCATCACACAGCCTAAGCTGCTGGTCGTAGAAACGTAAAAGTTGAAGCACGTACTTCTTGTATAATGTAGGCCGCTGATAAAAAAGTTTTTCGAAATTCATCCCCTAAGTGGGTACAATAGGGGATTAAAGATTGTATTAAACTCCGTCATTCTTAATGTGAAATACACGGGAAGTCGTGTTTAGCTTTAAGATAAAAAATAAGAAATATATTTCTTTGATTTTTTTTGAAATTCATGCTTTAAATAGGTAAAAAGGGGTAATAAGTTTATATGGGTAAAGAATTATTTATGATCAGAATTACTTGAAACTTGTTAATAATGTTCTTCAATACAATTAAATATATACATGTTTTAGCATTTTTCGAAATTAAATTCCACATGGTGGTAACGTGGGGGATGAAGTTTGGTATGAAACTATAAATAATAATATCTAAAAAAGAACAAAAAATAAAAAATAATATTCACCTGTAGACAATTTAAGACTGTTAAAATCTTTTTCTGTAAAATGATGTCCACATAGCCATAAATATAAAGATTATGATTTCGCCAATTTTGATTGTCTTATTGCTTTAGCCAACAAATTTTTCAGTTTTTGTCTTTTGGGGACAAATGATATCCATTTTCTTTGCATCCTGGTCACTGAACAATTTGTCATTTTAGTTAAATTTTAAATACAATGAAAAAAACCTCATCCTCACTTTAAAGCTTTACAATATACTGAGGATTATAATGATCGCGACACCTGGCGGAAGAAAAAGAGAAAATTCTTACCTTTAATATTACGATATTTTTGGTTTGTAACTAGCAACATTTGGTTTCTTGACTTTGACAGCGATTGTTGATTTTATAAACCATGGATGACAAATAAAAAACTTTCAACAAGATCGAAACAATAATGTTGTTTTTTTAGAATTCCATTCAATCATGATATAAATTTTATTCGAAATGACTAATAATCATAAAATTATAAATTACGAGAATATAAATGGTGTAAATTTAATGTTAAAAGTAGATAATCGTACTAATTCTCCAAATTCACAACGATTTACTGTATCTTATAAAAATAAGGAAAAAACGTCGGCATGGCCAATAAAATCATTGTTTTTAGCTGTAATATTTAATGTATTAGCGTTTTGCTATGTACGTATAAGTATGCAGGCAATATTAGTCATATTTATAGTCATATCTTTTCTGGTATTCTTTTGGATTACTCACACAGTTCAGTCAGGTTAGCGACAATAATATATTATGCAAAAAAATATAAATATACATAGTTAAATGAAAATAGATAGGTACATTTTCTACTTCTTTTAATTTACAGAAAGTCTACTAGTCATTCCAACTGTGGGTATACAAAGTTCAGTAAAATATGTTTGTGGAAGAGAAGATTATTTTGTACCATGGTCGAGTATAGATGATGTTATTATAAATGAAGTTATAAAATTGGTAAGTCTTCCTTTCTGAATATTTTTCTCCTCCATCCTTAACATTTTCACAATGACACAAAATATTTCAAATAAAATTTTGGAAAATTGAGAGTTAGTTTTTTGCATATTTTTCCAGAATCGAGTTCTATATTTTCTCACTTTGATAGTTAAAACTGGAAACTCTGCAAGTCAAGATACAGAGTCTTTTAAATTAATACCATTGTTTAAGGTAAGTGAAAATTTTGTCTTGTTAAAAAATATTAATACAAAATAATTATGATACAAAAGATTGTGGTTACATGTTATGACATTGTTGTTACAATGACTTGTAAAATTGTAATTAATAAAACAATACATATGATATTTTTTATTATTAATGTAAATATGCATTTTTTTATTTCAGTATACCAAGCCTCGGCTATTGATGCTAGAGACTATATATTCTGAATTGCAAGCTTTATTGACAGTATCTACAAAAGAAGACACAGAAATAGGCGCTGGAGACAAAAAACAGTTGTAATTGTATCCAATTTTTATGGTTTTATGGGATACTATTATTATTTACTAATTAGTATTAACTAGATGTATATTTTTTAAACTTAGAACAAAGAATGTGAAAAGAGTATTAAGAAATAAGTTACTCTCTGTGGTATTGCTTACTTGCAGTATACCATACTTGCAGTATAGTATATTGTGATATCCAGAACATGATGTATATCTGTATCATACAAATCAAAACATTACATGGCTTACACATGGAGAAGTTACAATCATATAAGCATACAAACTATATTAATATTACTTTGCTTTAACTCTAATTCTTTCAAAATTGATGAAAATTAGTTAGATTTAATAAAACTACTTCTCATATCTTTGGCAGATTTATTTAGATTTTTTGTTCCTGGCGTTTCAAATGCTTTACAGCAATCATGGTCATGGGAGAGAAGTGGTCCCGTGACCATGTTTGTAGTAAGATTAGTTTAATTGCATATTATAGTGTAAATGCAAGAACTTTTTTAAAGTGTGTATTATATGACATTTTCACAAATTATAAACCATTGTAATTTAATAATTCTTATTTTATTGAATGGGTAATTAATATATGTATATCTGGCCTTATTGAATGTGAGAAAAACTTGTTTTGCTGACAGCAAATAAATGGAAGTCTATAAGTGAAATTAGTATGTTTATATATCTTGCATTTGGGAAGCCTTTGTCGATGCTGGTGAGATAGGTTCATATAGAAAAGAATCATTAAATGTTGTACCGAAAAAGTTTCTTTGGAAATAATAGTATAGTTCTTCTTCTTCATCAGTCACAGCTTTTTTCCGCACTTTGGCATCTTTGCCCGTTGTGCGTGAGCTGGTGCTGCTGTGTGTGTTATTCTTTCCACCGCAGAGCGTCCCAGTAGTCTAGCAGGCTGCTGGTGTCCTGTAACATTTCTGGGTTCGATTTTTTGTGAGCTGGTGTTACATTGTTGGAGACACGCTCTGAAGAGGGCGCTGTCCGTGTGACCTATGTTAAAAAGATGTTTATGGAGTTGGCAGCGTCCTGTTATCAGTTCCACCACCGTTTTTAGTTTGGCTCTATCTAGGCGTGTTAGTTTCATTGTTAATTGTTTATTTAGTTTGGGGAAGGCTTCTTTCGATTGACGGCAATTTGTATTAGCCTTCCATAATGTGTCAACTGTATTGTTAGTGAAGTCTTGTAACCATGTTTTGTGTTCGCAGTGTGGGATTGGGGTTAGAGGTGTAGACCCTTGAACTTTTAGTCTAGAGGCCTGTTTGGCTAGGTTGTCGGCAGTAGAATTGCCTTTTGTAGTAGTTGATATAGGAGCATCCCAGGACGATCTCTTTTTGAAACATCATAATGTATCAGCTGCCAAGAGCTGCCGGCATATGTGTAACGGTTTTGGCTCATTAGGATTTTATGTAAGAAGTCTGCGTCCTCTGGGTAATCGGGTACGTACAAAGCGGCTTTGACTTTGGCCTTAGCTAACGCTATTCAATGAGGGTAAGGCAGAAGCCCTCGGGTCCTTAAACGTCGAACGATTCCTTTCAGTCAGGCCAGTGTTTCATCGTCCCTGCACTTCAGCTTCATCACTCCTTCATGTAGGGTGGTGCGGCCCAGGAATATGGGACCGAATGGTATGTTGGAGCGTATGCCCTTTTGGTTACCTGCTACTGTGAAAATGGCCTTCTGTAGCTGGTCTTTTATGTCTATTGCTTCTTTCTCTGTGAGGTCTGTCCGAGGATTGGTGGTGATAGCCACGTTCAGGTGAGTTAAAATCGCCTGTGCATAGCTGCCCTCACCATCCCTCCTTGTGTGGGTTGTGCGGGGACGTTTTGATGACACCTTCGGTGAGATGGTGTCGTCGTGTCTGTCCCTCTTGTTAGGTTTGTTTTTCTGGCCCCCCTCCGAGGTTTCCCCATCGCCTGTGCCGCTGTTTAGGCGTGGCCGACTAGACAGCAGCTGGCGTTGGGCTTGCTTGGTTGGGGCCTTATGTGTTTGTATGGTTTTAGTAGTTTTGGGGGGAACCCGGGCGCCAGAGAAGCTTTTTCCGCTTGAGCTCAACGGGCGGGCTGTTTCCAGGGCCGATTGGCCGCTGGGATCGCCCTTGTAACCCGGAGCTGCGCGTACTCCAGCATCTTTGGTCGCTTTCGGGCCCCCCACCGTTTTGTGGTGTGGGAGAGGTTAGTTGTGCGCCCTCCCCCCGTTGAGCACCCGCCGGTACCGCTGCGAGAGGAGCCCGCGGGTCCCGTGCTGGGTTTTACCGGCGTAGCTTGCCCGGTGTGGGCTTTGCTGTGCTTTGGTGTCCGCCAGTCGGTTTCCGGTACCTCCAGGAGCAGCAGCTGACGTGTCCCCATCGGTGGTGTACCGCTCACTTTCCTCTGTGTCGGATTCGCTGTTGCCAGTTCCCCCTGTGATTTGTTTATCTGTGGTCCTAGACCTGCGTTGTCTTTCCCTCCTTTACCTGTTTTTCTTCTTCCTCGGTTCTACGAGGCTCCAGGAAGTCGAGGGAGCTGGTGGTTGAGGCATTGCTGCGAACAAAGCGGTCATGTTAATGGAAGCGGGGTTGTCCGCTTCCTTGTTGTTGGTAGTGTTGGTTTTTGTTGTTTTGGGTTGGATAAAGTCCGTTTTAAATAGATTTTTTAAAATAATGGAATAGGTACCTTGATTTGCTACCAAAAGGAATTTCTTTAATAGCCAGTAAGTAAACGATCTGAGGAGGATATTTTAATTCTTGAATAATTTTCTATTTAGGTTTCAATAAAACAATACTACAATTTGAAGCTGTCGACGTAAAATACTTTAGCTTACTTTCTAGAGATTATTATCTCGTGATCGAATTTTAGCCACGATGGTTAATCGTACATATGGTACAATTTAAGGACACATGATACTATAATAGTGCATAAGAGAGTGCGCAAAAACAAAATGCATTTTCTATTCCATTGCTGTCATTAGTCCAGAGCGAGATAAAGAGAGACAGGTGTACGTGCTCTGACTAGATATTGGGTGTAAGCATTATTTCTATCGTATCAACTCTCCTGCAACTGAGATTTTTTTAACAGGAAAACTTAGTGACACTAGTATATATATATATATGTACCTATAACATATATTTTACGGCACATAACTAAATAAATATATTTTGTCGTTTTGGCCAGCTAATAGACTAGTCTCTTAAAGTAGACTGATTATTACCTATTTCTTGTGATTTTATTTAAATGGCTCTAATTTTTTATTTAAAATGTAAAATGTTGAAAATAAATTAACACTTAATAACGTTAAATTGTATTTTTAATTTATACCCATTTTAATTGATATACCTATATCCACTTCTTTAATTTTTCTACTAAACTAAAACGTATTAGAAGTGAATAATAAAGTAAGTAATTGATTGATGTGAGTACCTACAGCGTCCATTGCGTCCATTCGCTTTAAACGGTTACTTTTTACCATACTACTTTCTATATAGTGACATATTAAATGACATTTTAAATAATTGACTTTTCGGATTTTCCGCGGATTTATTTGATTTTTGGTTCCCGGCGTTTCTAATGCTTTACAGCAATCATGGTCATTGATCACGGTAGAGATAGGTTTTAGAGGTCTTAAAGGTCAATATATAAACAGACAGCTGTCTGAAATCTGAATAGATAGATAGAATTGGCTGCTAAAAAAACGAGATTTTTAGCTCTAATGCGTTAGGAGTGTAAAATAAAATATTTTTTTAAAATGTAGGTATATTCTGAACTTTTAGTTTCACTCACAAAAGATTATAATTTAATGAAATGATTACTTAATTTTAGTTATGAAAATTATACTTACATCAAATGAATACCATTGACGACGTATACTAGAGAAAAATGAAATTAAAAAAGGGATTTATTATTGTATTAATTAAATATATGAATAATTATTTTTAACAGTCACGTTTTACTAAAAACATGATTATTACACCATTCCATGATATTAATTATAATAAATGAGGAGAAAAATTATGTTTTTGTAAGAATTATTCCCCTTTTTTAACCATGGCCACCCTAACTAAACCTTCCCATGGACTCGAGCCTGGTTCTCCCAATACAAAGCGATATACCTCTCTAATCTCACTACTATATAGTCTTACTAGCTATAGTTACTTTAGCAAATTGTTGCCTAGTAAAACAGTAGTCGAATACGCTTTCAATTTGTTCTCCCCTTGTATTTCGATCCAGAACAATTCCAAAAACGGGTGTGACTTGCAAAACTCGCTTCATTGGTTTTACCTAACAAGCGTAGACTGTGCGTTGCAGCGCAAATTGATACATCGTTTGTTCATTGCCGGTAATTACGCGTTGCGATACGTTAATTAAAATGTCTATTTTCGAAGAAGTTAGGAAGGAGGTAAATCATTATATTGTTCAAGTTAAAGT
This sequence comes from Brenthis ino, assembly GCA_921882275.1. NCBI lineage: Eukaryota > Metazoa > Arthropoda > Insecta > Lepidoptera > Nymphalidae > Brenthis > Brenthis ino. Next base: position 15,876,048 of record OV170227.1, on the reverse strand, counting down.
AAATCATTTAAGGCAAGTTTTGGTAGATGTTACGTAATGATATTATTTCTCCTAGAATAGATTTATGAAAATAGAATATTAGAAATGTAAAGATATTAAGTTTTAATATGTTCTTGTTGCTAGTAATATCGTCTACCCAGTTAATAAATACCGAGGGTTTCGGTAAATCCGGTAATCGGTAAAATTCCGGTAAACACTAATGCTTGAATGTATCGAGCATTAAATTTGTGTGTTATTGGGGTTTTCCCCGCGGCTGTATCTTTATTATTATCTATTTTACTGTAAAATTTCATCATAATTCGTTCAGTAGTTTTTGCGTGAAATAGTAGCAAACTTATATCCATAATCTAATAAATGAAAATTAACACAATTTGTCGGTCGCTAAGCTAAAAGTGGGTAACCACACCACACCATACATAACACCAAAAAATATGTCCCTTGGCTAGGTTACTCAAAAAAATAAATTTTAGGATGAATGTGAAGAATGTCGTTGAGCTTTACAAGTGTAAGTAGTCTATCCGACTGGCACTGTTGGATCGGGGGTTCAGTTAGGGTCGCAGTTATAGTGCGGGGTGATTTTTTGTATTGGTTATACCTTCCGTCTAAAACAAAGAGTGGCATGGAGAAATACTAAAAAATAATAAAGGTTGCATAATATTTTCTCCGCCTATCTCTCATGGTAAAAGGGTACTAAGAATTCCCCATAAAATTTAAAAGAATTAAACTGTAATATGAGCATTTTTAAATTACGAAATATTCAAATTTCAACTTCCATCTTACATTTCCTGTAATGATGATTAGCGCAAAGCGCCGTCACTTTGGAGCGAATGCGAACTAATTGACGACGTGCAGTTGCCTCCCGCAATACACCGTCGAATGATTTCAATTACCTAATTAGATTCGGGCGGATCTAGCAGCGAGATGTACGTTGATTGCGTAAATCGTTAACGTTTCATGGCTTGCTTAAACTGAATTTAAAATGACTGCACTTAAAGCATTTTAAAATTTCATGAATAATCAGTACCTATCTACTTGTAAAATGATTTAAAAACCTTGTGTGATATTGTATCAGTAAACTATAAATTTTGTTTGTATTTAACGTATTGAGATTAGGTAACTTATCTTTTACGTGTGGGTCTGTTCGTTTTCATAAATTGCTTATCTTTCAAATTGAGATTGAATAGGTGACATGTCGGTATATTTATGGCTTAAAAAGATATTTGCTTCTCCGTCTACTATATTTTATTAGGATTATGGATGATTTTGAAAGACAAAATCTCCATAGTTAATTCTATTCTATCAAAAATTGCATCAATCTCATGTGCTATCGGTACAATGATCCAGACAGTAAAATCGTAGTCAGGTATTCAATATTCAATTTGAAGTTGATTATTTTTAAACTGCAACATAAAAGTCGAAAATTTATTTCATAACTCAAATAGAACAGATGAAGAACAATTTGTTTAAATATTTTATAGCGGTTTACATTTTTCAAGAAATATCGTACATTCTGAAATATTTTTATAATTTTATCACTTTTCTGAGTGAGAACTTTTCTGAATGAGACGACCGGATGGTGAGATGAAGATGTATTTTATACCGTTAAAAGTAGCGTGTACTATTCGTCAAATGTTAATCTAATATATTTAAACGAGCAATTCTTGTATATATATGAAAAAGTTGACAAGGACTTTTTTATAGGATTTTAAACGTACTACAAATTTGCCATTTAACATTTTTCTGTTACTCTTACAGTTTAGCTTAAAAAATGCAAAAAACCAAACAAATTGAACTTTAATGGTATATAACAAATAAAATATTGAAAATAGAAATTCGACTCAATGGAACTTTTTGTAGTAAATTTAATAGTAAAAACGGTCCATTCGTTCATTTTTTTGAAAAATATTTTCGTCATAGTTTGCAGGACAAAAAAGTGTTAAAAATCATATTTTCCATACAATTTGTATGGGAAATCTTAAAGTTCGATGGAGAACCTCTTAGATTTAGAATTTTGAGCTCCACTTTTAACAGGAGCTTTGTTGAGACATTTTCTAAGATATTTTGGGGTGAGAGCGAAGAAAAACAAATATCGTCCGTTTTTTGGCACACCCTAATACGAGTATATATATATTGAAGAATAGAAGATATAATAACAGCTTCAGCCGTCGTATCCCTATTTTGTAGGAGCAGTTTTACTTAATATATACCTACTAATAAAACTACCTACTTCCTATGAATTTATTCTATGTGTAGATTATAGATTAAAGGCCAAATATGTATATTGACCTAATTCTGCTTAGTATGAAGCATGTCGTTTATATAGGTTCGATAGATATTGGCGTTAAAAGGATATTGTGGACTTTCCACTAAGTACACATTATGTTCTCGAAAGGAAAGTGCTTTAGAATGAAGTATAATTATATCTGTAATATGAAAGCAAAGGTACCTAAAATATAAACATATCTTTCTATCTCCATTTACTTACTGAAAACTGTTGAATAAGAATTAGTATCTTTTGAATCTCATCAGCTTTAAAGTCTATAAAGTTTAAAAATAAGAAAGTGGTTATTATTGTGGTGGCTTAACGTTTAATATTTTAATATAAGTTTTACTGTCTGACATAACCTCGCATAAGTTCACCTTGTACACTTCACCTTTACAAGATCAAAGCTGGATCGAGTGGGGAGGGTCGAGACGAGTTCATGATACTACTGTACTTATATTTAAAGAAGCTTAGCTAATAGAAACTTGAATAAATTTGTACATTTTTGCGAATTTGTTTGCAAATCACTGGATTTACAGAGAATAATATATTATTAAACTAGCGTTGCTCGCGGGTCCGCTCACATATTTTATTAATGTTATAGGTATAATATGTGTGTTTCATTTCTAAGGTTCGTAGCGCGAATACACCTTCCTCAATAACGCTACGAAATGCAAAAACAATTTTTCATAGAATAATCGTTCCCAGTGCCGGATTCAACCTTAGTGCCGCCTCTGGAAATTATAAGTGATGCTGCCCCATTATAGACATTTTGCATAAAATGGATAAAGTTTTGATAAAGTTCAATTTTTTTAATTATTAATTTTTGAAAAATGCAAGGAAATAATTTGTAATTTTTTTTAATTTCTCGAAAAATGTACTAGTATTTTTTTTTATTATTCATTTCTGGAAAATAGAAAAAAACATTTTCGATAATGCGATGATTTTTTTTTTATCTTTACAATTTTGTCGCCCCCGAAAATTTGTCATCCTGGGCACTAGCTCTGAGTGCCCCTAGTGAATATCCTGCGCTGATCGTTCCAAAGATTAGCATGTTAAAACAAAAAAACAATCAAACATACAAAAATGCTTAAGATTAGGTATCTATTTACAATAATAGGTCTTTAAACATTAATAGATCATCAAATAGAAGACAAGTCAAAATGACTTTTTATGAAAGTGGATAATAATCCTGTTCAAATGAGCAACTGTTCAAAATCCAAAAATATTAAAAAAATGTTAATCGTAATACTATGTTGATTAGTTTTAGAAATATGGGAGATTCACACTATGCTTTTTCGAGTTAAAAAAATAAATTATATATTTACTAATATATAGTTATATAATATTACTCTTTGCTTAACTGATGAGTTTATATTGAGTTTCTCGCTGACTCTTCTCAGCGAAACTGCTTTCTGAGACGGTGGTAGCTTCCTCACGGACTGACCACACTGACGCTCTTTAAATTTTTATTTTTATATTGACGATACAAAAGTGTTTAAAATAAGTCTATTTAAATATACCATTTCATTTATTTTCTACAGTCTTAAATAAATACAATAAAACACAAACACATTCTTACTGCTGATAAAATGAATATTTTGCATCTGTAAATATTTTATTTCACTTAAGCAAACAATGTACGTAAAGAATACAAAGTACATACGTAAGTGAATCTTGTATGAAATGATTTAATAAAGAAAAATAGCCAAGTCCAAATTAAACTTTTATTCAATTATTTCTCTATTTACTATATTAACCAACCAAATTATATAACTTATTTTACGAAGTCATTAAGAATTACGAATAGAATACTAATTGCAAACTAAAACGAAAAATTACCAATTTTTGATTGAACGATTTTTATCGTACTTGAAAAATCTAGTATTCCAAATAAAAATATAGACTTAATATTATCATCATCCATCACCATTCAACACGCAGCAGATTTGAAAGGAGCTTTTATTTCAGCCTTAATGACTTGGTAAACATTTATAGTACTGATCTTATCAAAGTTATCGTACGATTTGAGGGAAAAACGTTTTGTTTGTAATTAGGTTGACTTTCAAGAAATTCAGGTACGAGTCAAGGAGGTGTGCTTGAAGTAAGAATGACAAGTAAAACATTATACAGGCAAATTAGAGTCTACTGTCTAGATCATATAAAATGTGCTAATCTATCAGAAAAAATCTTTTCCCTCTAAAATAAGCTCTGAATTCTCTTATTTACTGATTTTATTTTACCGACTATTATAAGCTTCTAAGTATGTATATAATATTATTTCAAGGATAAATTTAAATATACATAAGCATAAAGTGAAATATAATAAATAAAACACTTTTAAATTTATCAGATTATGATATATTGATATGCATCGATAGCTACATATCTTATGTGTCTGATCATCTCGTCCATGTAAGCTTAAGCTAAAACACCAGATAAGCCGTTTATCACCAAAGGCATATTTAACGCCGTTAGTAACGACAGCCGTTATAGTTATCGACGTCATCAAGTACACATCTATTAGATAAAACATTACCTGTCATATAAAATATCAAGAGATATACAATAAAAAGGTATTAGGCACTTGAATATTTTTTTATCGAATAAAATCTAACTAGTCTTTGCCCGCGGCGTTGCCAGCTTAAAAAGATTTCTTTCTTTTCTTGGGCAGCTTAACTTATTTGTAGTAAGTAGTGGTAGTAAATCTAGATTATAATATATATATATATATATATGCTTAATCATTCTTAACAAAACTATTTTTTTATGATAAAAAAAAACAATAATTGGCATTTAATGATTACTTAATTTATAAAATCAAATAAATATAAATATCTTACAAAAAATCACGTAATAATCTAATTTTCAAATAAATAAATGCAAATAAAATATCAAATAGGTAGGTACATTTATTCAAAAGGACTGCAGTTTAATTTATTTACGGACAACAAAATTAGTAGTTGGCCGAGCTTATTGGGTTTCCTTGCATGCGAGTATCCTCGAGATCCTATATTAAATTTTAAGCTCACCGCTGTGCTAGCAGCTATTAGGGATGAAAATAGTACACGTACGTATCTAGCTAGATCTTCCTGAACTATATTGTAGACTTTAAGAATTTAAAATTAAGTTCCAACTTCGGCTTACCTTACTTGTTAGATATTGATGTATTTGGATAAAATTGCTGGATTCGGTCTATTTTTTAAGCATTTAGCGATAATCAGAATTATGATTGTTTTAATTTGATATTGATTTTATTAATGAAAGTGATCTTAACTAATATTCTAACTCCTAATTGTAGTAATGTTTCTTTAAATTATTTATTTTAAACCTGTTTAAAAGATTTTTTCTTTGAGTAGTGATTGAAATTAAAAGTTATTACATACATGAAGAATATATAAACGAAAATGCAATAAAAAAAAGACAGGTTTAATATATGGAGAAAATATGTATACTCAATGTGGGTATTTTTCTTTCATTTAAAAATGGACGAATCCGCGCTCTGCTTGTTCAGTCTGCTTCTGTATATAAATTATATATTAGTATTTAAAATTTAGTATAAAATAATCAAATTGTTACTATAATTATATGTTATATTTCAGTGTGCCTGGATTCCATAAGCCGGACTGATTAAATACTCAGAGTTGAAACAAACAACGGAGTTATGTACAGTTGTAGATTATCTCGTTAAATATTAGCAGTATTTTACAATTAACTTAAATATGTTCAAATGTGTAAAAATTAAATTTAATATGTTGAAACTTTAATATGTTAAATGTTTCTTAATTAGTTAATAGTAACTCTTAGATGTATCAGTTGTTTATGTGGCTGTTACACATCAAAACCTAGTAAATGCTTTAAATAACATTTTCCAGGGCAGCTTTTTGCATTCTTTTGAAATTTGACAGCCGATACAAATCAATGCACACCGACTCCGAAAATATCTGATTAGATATCTATAGTAAATGAAAAATACCAAACAGTTATTTTTTATTTTTAAGTGATTTTTTTGAAGTCGGTTTTTATTTTTTTTAACGAAAAGTTTTTATGTATTTAAAAGCCGGTATGTCGTTTTTTTATGGCAATAAAACAGCGAAATCAAATTATATCATAACCTGTCTATACTTATAATTTATGGTTTGTTGACGGCAGGAAGAATAATACAATGGCGTTTTTTATACTTAAATCATTTAGGATTTGAGATCTTGGATGAAGGAGTTTAAGGTAGTTAAATAGAATTGATATAAGAAGCAGTATATTTTCACAGGGAGTGGTCCCCGATCCTGATCTTGGGTAGCTTATAAATGAGGCCTCATCTCATTGATGGGCAAAGGTATTTTGTTCATATTCTTCCTGTTCGCTTTTCCCCTATGACAGTAATCTAAGTCTGGTAACAGCCGTTAGCTGCATTCTTTAATATAAATGCTAATTAATCTGCTTCGATACAGGTCTCCCTTTAAAAATTCTCTCAAAAAAGTATAGTAGAGGAAACCTGAGGAAAAGTTAAATTAAACTATGTTAATAAACATTACATAAGTACTTTAAACGTGAATTCGAAAGATACGCCAACAACGTCTTATTATTAGGAAGTGACGTAACAAATGATAAAAATGAAAACCTTTGTTAAATTTCATAATATTTGTTTTAGAATTTTATGTTACGTTAAATTCGTAATATACTTGGATAGTTTAGTGGCTAAATGTATCGGAGTTCCTGGGTTTGAGCCCTGGCTCGGGCTAAACATAGTTATTAGGGTTTTTTGCCACTGATCTCTCATCGCGATTGTTGAACTGTCGTCCCATCGGACAATGAGCATTAGTTTCTGTGCAGTTCGATAGTTATAGTGAGATTGGCCGCCGTAGCTGAAACCGGCCTGACGGTGGACATTATAATATACATATTATAATATATAAAAAAAATACAATTAAAACATCAAATTTAATGTGCATTGTACAGATTATAAAATATTTATTTAAAATGATAAAAAAAATTATTGCTTAAACAAACTGCTCTTTATAATTTTCCACATTTTTTCTATAGGCAATATATGTATGTTGCATGTTAGCCTCGGTAATGCGGCGCTGATTGATTGCGCCGTTCACGCACACAATCTATATGCAAATACAAGGATCTTTTTTAAAGCTTTATTATGTAAAGTAGAAACCTAATCCCAAACGGACTCCCACTAGACTGGAATATTTTTAAAAGCGACATAAAGTTTTGTTAGGATAACTTTGAATAACATTATGGCTGTAAATTGGTGATACAAAATGGCTGCTTCGTGTGTATATTATATTTTTGTTATTAAAAGAGTGTAATGAAATTTTCTTAAAAAGGATAAGCTATATCAATCACACCTTAGAAACTGTTAGGTTCTTACTAACAACACCTTCTGAAAAGTGAAATTAAATATATATTGCAAATGGAAATAATACGTTCATACACTTCTTTAATATGTACTAGCGACTATGTGATGTCACGTGATGATGATATGTGATGACTTAGTTTTAACGCTTGGTATAGATTTCTCAGAGATGAGATATTTTCGCGCAGTAAAAAGTATCCTATGTGTTGACCCGATAACCAGCTTTATAGCTGGTTATCGGGTCAACACATTATTACCAAATTTATTACCAAATTTGAAAACCACTAGACGAATTTCATCAAAATCTGTCCAGTGGTATTTCTCGTTCCCAGACAGACAAAAATTCTAAATACTATAGATTCGGCCTCTGTATCCATAATAATTACTATTTCAATAAGATTTTCCAAAAAATGTTTAATGTGCAGATTCGACTCAGTTAGAATTTTATTATATGTATAGATTAGGAGTAAGGTAAGGAGGTACACTATACTTATAAATAAATTGTCTCTATGATTAAACAACAAGTTTTCCTCGCATTTACTTCATATATATACCAAAGCACAAGCGACTATTACATAATATTTATATCGGTCAGTTGTTACCAGCTAATTTAAGGAACCTTTTCATTTTTGGGACAAAGTAAACAAGTCATATTAAAGAGCTTCCAATTCTAATGGAGCTTTTACACCTTATCCTAGAAATGAAATATAATAACAAATTTTAATGAGTCTTTAGTAGCTGTACGTGTGAGGTAGTTACAGGCTATTTTTTCTGGAGAAAGTGCTTATAAATATACTACATCATAATACTTATATCTTTATACTAAGGAAATAAGAAAGTTGGAAGAAATCATTACCTACAAAGTTACAATCAGAAATAAAGACACGTTAAAGAACTTTACCGCCATTTCCAACTTTTCCTCCCCAGGCTACTTGTTTGACAGTTCACTTTAACTTAAGACCTTATAAATAGTATACCCGGTGGGAGGAAATTCAGAATTACCAAGCGTTTTTCATGATTGTTAAAGGTCTAGCGGGAGTCAACTGAAACAACAAGTGAAGACTATAGTTATTATAAAAGTAAGATTGAAAATAATTTTAATTATTTGTATAAGTAACTAATACTATAATATCAAATCTACTAGATATACCGCCAGATGAATACAAGTTCGATTTCTGTTCGATGCTACTAAAGTTTGAGCTCTCCATAAACTTACGATCTCGCCGTAAGTCGTACTGCATGTGTAGTTATAAAGTTTAGGTGAAAATGAATAATTTTAGCTAGTAGAAATGCCAATTCCCCTTAACTTACGTGGCGTATAATATGTAGGTAAACTAGTTTCTGTATACGACATTGCAGGCACGTGGATTATTCTTTACTTAAGAATGAGCATTTCTAGAATTGCTAAAGAAATAAAAAAAACTCTGTTCCCGAGTTCTCAAATTTTTTTGAATAGTAGGTAATATAGTGCAAGAGGCGGTAGATGAGAGCGTATTTGAAATAATAACAATGGACCTCGCGCATGGTCTTAGCTATATAATTTATATACACGACATATAAATCCATAACAATATTGCCTTGTTCTTGGTTATTAATCTTATTATATTAAATGAGCACTATTCTTGTATATGTATGTATGTATGTATTCAGCCCTTTTTAACGTCCCATTGCTGGGCACGGGTCTCCCTTCTGTACGAGGGGGATCAGGCCATAGTCCACCACGCTTTTTTTTTAACGTTGGGAAATGCATTTACGCACAACGTGTGGGACTCACCGGCGTAATACAGCCAGTACAGCTACCCACTAAAACCCAACAAAACCTTCCCCCGTCTTAATGGGGCGTCGCAGGATCCCTTACGCATTCAACTACGACGCCCCGACGGCAGGTCTGCCGAAGCAGACCACCACAACCATGGGGTTGCTCCAAGGTCCACTCTGCTATCAGAGAAGTACCAGGAGCAACCCGCATGGTACACCGCCCCCCGAAGAGGGCCACCTCCCACCGTCCACCGAAGTGGGCAACCTCCCTGTGCGTTTCTTAGCTTCGCGCCCGGTTGGATTGCCGGGCACTACTGAGCCCCCCCACCACGACGAGGTGAACGCACGTTGGGGGGGAATAGTCCACCACGCTGGCCAAGTGCGGGTTGGCGGACTTCACATATCTTTTGAAAACTTGCTAGGTTCTATCAGACACGCAGGTTTCCTCACGATGTTTTCCTTCACCGTTAAGACAAGTGGTAATCATGTTGGAAATGATTCGCACATGAAAATATCAGAGGTGCGAGACCCGGGATTTGAATTTGCTTCACTCGGTTTCCAAGCAAGCGCGTTACCACTGGGCTACCACTGCCTTTTATTCTTGTATATATGTATATAAATTTATTTTGCGTATCTCGGAAACAGCTCTAACGATTAAGACCAAATTTTGTATTTAGATAAAGTTTTACTATTTAAGTTTATCTGTATAGGTGTCTTTTCTGAAAAAATGCAATTATTATGCCTCTTGCAAGAAACACCGAGCGCAGCTCGAAAAAATATAAATAAAATTAAAAACGCAAAAATCAAGGTGAACATTGATGATGATTGATGTAGAACGAAATCCAATAAAGACATTTTTTTTTCTATTTTGCATTATTACTTTTAATTTACCTTTTTTTTTAAGTTTTTTTTTAAATTAAATATTATTTATTTACAATAAAGAAAATTACAAATATACTTAATTATATATACAAAACAAATGTACACTTAACTTACTGTACAAGTCATGTCTGCGTAGACTATATAATGCTAGCCGCATTCCCTCCGTTCAATGGCAATGCCGATTTTTTGGGCGAAAAATGCGCTAGCCCTCCTGTCCAGTAGAGGCGATAAGACGAGGTGTTATGTTTTTTAAGAAGTGCTTGGCATTTTGACCTTTATAATTTACCTTCTTCCTAATAGAAAAAAATATTGTGATTTACAATGAACAATCATTTAACTTACACAGTGTTAGATTTACAGTTTTTGATGATAATCATTATGTGGATGGCGTGTTGGGTGCGGTAAGTAGCTTCGAATCTGTTTTACTGGATTGTGGCACATTAGCCTAATTAGAGATACGTCGGATGCGAGACTATTACATAAAGCTTCAGTTTAGGAAAATTTAACCGTAATGATTGAGCGGTTTGGAAATAGCATTATGAGACAAATATGAATTAATCAAATACATACTCGTACATATGTGAATATACGGTGTACGCTATAAATGCGTTAGCTATATTATAAATCATTTTTATTTAAAATATTAAACAAGTTACCTACATTATACTTATTAAGCTGGTTACTGTTCTAAATGTGTATTTACGATTTATATTAATGTTCACAAATACCTTATAGGTCTTTTATTATTTGCATGAACGCGCGAACCGGGTAGTATATACTGTTACTATTCAATCGTTTAACTGCCTCGGTGGTGTAGTGGCTAGCTTGTACGGCTGCACACCCGGAGGTCTTGGGTTCGAGTCCCGGGTCGGGCCAAGTTTAGTTATTGAGTCTTTCTGTATAGTAAGTCTCAGTAACAGCCCGGAGTTGGGAAGTTGGCGATGTTTCACCCCCGTGCCTCGGAGAGCACGTAAAGCCGTCGGTCCTGCGCCTTAACTCTCACCGGTCGTGTCGAGTGGTCGTCCCACCGGAGTATGAGAGTGATAGGAATAGAGAGTGCACTTGTGTCTGCGCGTACACTTGAGCACTATAATAACTCCTGCGCAGTTGGCTAATCTCAATGAGATTGGCCACCATAGCCGGAATCGGCTAGGAGAACATCACATTCAATCGTTTTAAATAAAGTGAAACGTAGTTTTTTTAATTCAGATTATTGACAAACTTAATACCGAAATAGTCCTATCAAAAATCGTTTAGTCATTCTTGCTTGATACGTAGTTAATAGACATATCTGACTCTCAATAGTAACTACTAAATCTCATACTATAATAATATTTATTTAGAAGAAAAAAAATACTTTGAATTTACAAATTTACTTAATTATATCTACCTATATACATTTATTTTTATTTTATTTTAATCATATTATATGAATAGCGAATAGGTAATACATACTAGTTATTTTAATCAAACAAACTAATAACGTTGGCTGAAAATCTTTTAAATATTAAATTTGAGTGTGTAAGTTATTTCTTGAGCGTACTTTTAACAAAACAAAGTAACAGAATCTCCGCTATTTTGGTCTGCAGGCCATTTATATGGCTTAGCTAAAGCACGGAATATATTTTAGCTCGCGACTCGGTTTAAGTTCAGAAATTAATAATATTTTTTTTTAAAAACCAAGTAAGCTATGTTCTGCGCAAGTCCCGGGGGAAATTACTAGCTACAGTAATTATATGTTGTCCCCACGCCAGTTTTTCTGATGCGACGTGACGACTGCACAATAAAATTTTCTGCTAACGGATTTTTTATTTTGCTCGACGCAATTTGACACATTTTTTTTTACATTTAATTATTATGGTAGACCTTCAATTTTTAATTTAGGTTAAAAAATTTAGCAGCTACTTCATACTCAGTTTTAATTAGATTTAAAATATAGTTAATTACAGCGGTACGAAGTACTAATTTTTTAATTATCGTATATATTTAATTTAGACCGCTTCGTTGAGATTAAAAAAAATGTTTCAAAACTACAATAAAGTTAGTTATTATTGCAGTAACTTACGTGTTTTAATATAGTTTGATTATAAGAGTAAAAATTAAAATAAATCTACAAAATATAATATAAGAATAATTTATTGATATTATTAGGTACATATTTCAATTTTTCAATTAACTTAATAATTATTATGAATATGAATTGGAATATTATTACTATTAAAAAATATTTGTCATTATAATTCACTTAAAATTAGGGTTTAACGTCGACCTACGACTGGGGTCGAATAAAACTTCATCATTTTTCTTTGTACCTTGTTCAATGCTGTTTTCATATATAAAACCACTAGCAGAGTCCATTTTATTTGATGCAGATGCTATAATCGAAGCGGCAATGTGCGATGGATGTGGCAAGTCGGGGATTTGAGAAACAAAGTACTCGCAAAGCTTACGCCTTTTATCTTCAACAGAATCTTCACTTTCCTTATTACTTTTAGAATCTGGAACATCGGATGAGTCACTGATGCAAGAAAAATCTCGACACTGATAATACGACAGTCGCAGATGTGAATAATCATCTATAAAAAAATCTTCGTCACACACGTCATTTGTTGACCGATTCTCTTCTGATAATGTTGAATCATTAATCTGATCATTTCTTTTATCCTCCATTTTCAATGCGATATTACAGTAAACAACACAAAATCACATATACTAATCTCACGAAGTGTTTTTAGTTTTATGAGAAAAATAGGAATGGCAAGTATTCAATCTACCCACATTTATTAATATTATAGAAAAAAATATACTAAGGACATGACAGATAAAAATAAAATGAAAACAGTAAAATAAATAAATAACTAAATTATTAATTATAATTCATTTAATATGTTATAAATTACATATGTATATTTAAAATCAATACGACATTAAATACTTATCTGTGTAACATTGAATATTGAAAATTATTATCTACATTTAGATAGTAATAAAATTAACGTTAATAATCATTAAATGAATGTCATTAATTAATGTATTAATTGCTATTAACACAATATCAAAGTTTAAATAAATATTGCAGAAAGTATTTTCGTATTTGTCTAAATCCGTAACGCTTGTCCGAGATAACCTTCGAAATAGCTGCATCGATTTCAATGAACTTCACTAGTCGATAAAATTATGTTCTTTATTCACCAGGATAGCCCATTTATACGCTACTTTTTATCTTGGGAACATAAGGATCCTTCGTAAATTTTGTAGTTTTGTTAATAGATCGAAATTCCTCAAACATTTTAATAAGATTTAACAGTATGGACATAATCGAACTTCGCTTTAATATTTAATTTGTGTACTCTGTAAGGGAAAATACATAAAGATAAAATTAAGGTTAGAATTTAAAACCGCCTTTACGTATCTTATCATAAGTTTTTATTTATTTGTGATGGACGGACAGTTTGAGAACTTATTCAGTAGATGATTTTAGATAATATAATGTTTAGTGTGATTCATATGATTATGCATATAACACGCTACAATTCAAATAAATTTTCCTATAAAAACTTAAAAAAAAAATAGAAACCGACTTTCAGGCACTAAAATGTAAAAAATAACTAAACGGAGGTTTTCATTTAGAATATATACCTAATCAGATATTTTCGAAGTCGGTGCCAGCCGATGCAAAGCAAATCTAATACGTAAAATACATATTTACCTATTAGATATTATTCATATCTTAAAATATTGTAGGCTGAGAGAGGCTAAGACCTATAGAGGCTGAGACTCCAAAAAAAAAGAAGAAAATCTACAGATATCACTTTAATTTTCCTTTTTAGCGAGATCTATAATTTGATATAAGAGATGGAGAAGATATGTTAAACATTGACTCTTGAGTAATACCTATAATGTTATTTTAAAATTTACAGTTATAAACTATCTTGTAAAAATTAAATAAACAATATTTTATGCCGAATAACCATAAAAGGGAAGTGATTTGAATGACAAAAAGTTAAACAATATTTTATGATCGCTTTTACGAGTCAGGAATACAAACATTAATTTTAAATGCTGTATTATGCTGTATTTATTTGGTACGTCAAAGTATACATATATAATATATATGTATTTAAATATTTTGCATGTATATAATTAAAATGCTTTAATATAGAAAACAAATTATACTTTTATATATAAATACCTTCAGTTTAATTAAATAGTCTAAATTTACCATCGTATATCAACAGAATTTGCAATTTCCTGCCAAAGGAGCCTTATTTTCTTAACAGATTAACTGTCCGCAAAATAGACACAATAGTTAAAGAATCAAAATGTTCATATATGACTCATGGGACTCAGGGAAACGTTTAAAATAAAATCCGATAATTGGCTTTACAATCTTATTTAGCAAATTATGTTTATATTAAATTTCTTTACATACAGACAGACACTAAAATCGGTGATTATTTGGCATATCTGTGAAATAATAATATGCATATAGTTCTAATATAAGTTATGAGAATTTATTATTTTATTTAATATATTAAACTTATGTAACATATACATTTATAAATTTTTTATTCAAAAGGAATTAAGGTAGAAATACAATTCGCTACGTCTTGTAAAAATCACAAGATTTAGACAAAATCGTACTCCACTCATAAGATGTTATCACTTATCAAATATGCTTGCTGTGCATAAGATGATTTCTCGCAAGTACTATATTTGTCAATATTATGAGAGATAGGCATTGAACACGAAGGTCACCATTACTTAGCTCGCCCGATCGCACTCGGATACGCCTACCTTTAACCAAGGAAAATACATACTTCTTAAATATAATAATAATAATTTATTTATTGTACTTTAATTGCGGGACCCTAATTAATTTTCTGAAATGAAAGTAGCCTTATTTAAAAAATTAAAATTGGTCCAGACGTTTCGGAGATTAGCCGGAATAAACAGACAGTTTTTTTTCAAAAACAGACAAACGTCTATACAGACAAACAGACAAATAAACAAACAGACAAAAAAAATAATAACTATTGTTTTGGGGGTCTATATTCTACAAAAAATACGTTAGAGTCATTGTTTAAAAAATAGATGGACAGACAGGAAGACTGGAGGGAGAACAGGAATGTATTATTTCAACTGGCAATTAGGTCCTCTTGAGCCTTTTCCTGGTCTTCGATACAGGATCAAACTTTCCAACATTTTACAGTAATAGTATCTAGCAAAACCCATTCAGTTTTCTTTGCTCATGTTTATGACGCGACGGTAGATTGTTAGTTTAAAAATATTTCTATTGTTTAGAGTATTTACACAACAATACCATTGTCATCTTAAAACCAATACTCAGTTATTAGCAAAAGGTCGTTGCAAAGAAATAAACTCTTAAAGCGATTTATATTGAGGCAACAGACATATTTGTAGCTTCTATTCGTTTCGCAATTGTGGAAAATGAGAAATGCTCTCGTTGTTCTAGTTCCCGTGTGTATTGGACTTACTTCCGGATTTATTGTTCCCTCTAGCATACAGGAGGTGAGTATTTTGAACCGTACGATATTTGGACGCTATGAATAATATTCAAAGTGCTGTTTACAATAGATATTGGTTATTGTATATTCTAACATGTGCTCGTAGCAGCGATATGGTAAAATTTGGATCATGTATTACTTGTACAATTTGTTGAGATGAACAATAGTGGCATGTATTTTCTATGAATAAGTATTTCGAAAATCTTCATGTTAACTCTTAAAAATATTTTTTTATTATTCGCAATGATCTCTTCAATCTAATATTAAAAGTTGTTTAAAATATTACGAATAACATTATCTCGATATTAAACAACATAGTTATAATGAAGAGACCGTGTGTTCCGTAAATTCCTTTATTTTTATATCTACTTGCACATTCTGTATAGACACTGTCATTTTTCAAAGTAAAGCTGGTCAAAAAAAAAAATCGTACCTACTTGAAAAATTGAATGATTGACTGAATACACCCAGAATTAAGGTATTTTAGGTATTAATTAAGTAAAGTCGCCTTTGATCAAAAAATGTATTAACTGCATTGTATTTTTAGATTTTTGAAATCAGTCAGAATAATGAAAATTTCGTATCATTGAACGGTGTTCTATCAGAAAAAAAGTTGCAAGGAGATGTACAATTGAAACCTACAACAGTTACTACAAAAAGAAATAAAATAGATACTACTGAAAGAAGCGCTAATCAAATATTGGATAAATATTTATATGAGTATACCATACAAAAAGACGTTAATTTGACGGAAAGATCATTTATTTATATAAAAAATAAAAAAACTAAGAATTTAAAAGAGTATTTAGATGACAATAATGCAGAAAAATTTTCTCTGTTGAACGTTAAAAATATATTTGACGATGTTCATCGTCGATTATATGGACATATAGACAAAAATAATTTTAATATGCAAAGAGTATTCGAGGATTCCGGCCATTGTTGTGAAGGAAAATCAAGAAATATAGTAAAATACAATAATGATATTAAAACAAAAGATCTAGACAAATTCCAAATTTTTTTTGGAATACCTGTATTTTTAAATGATTTGGATAAATATACAGGGGATACTAAAGATAAAGTTAAGTCAAACTCTTATTCTGACTATCTTATTCCTACAAATTCAAAAGATAATAAGTCTTATGGTGCTAACGAAATTACACAAACAGCTGGTAATCGTAAAAATAGAACCACTGATAAAACATTCTCACTTGAAGTTAAAACTCCAAGTGAAAGTGAAAGCGATGGTAATGAAGTGTTAGACTACTTGATAAACAAGAATTTAGAAGATAAATCGCCTGAAAGGAAAAATTATATTCTTCAATATGGATTTCATTATTGTCGTGACTGCATCGTTGAAGCGGAAAAACAAGTATTAAATGACCGTGCATCTGTAAAATTTAAATGCAAGTGCGGTAATGATCAGGATGTTAAGAAAAATAGGCACTCGCAAAATAGTTACTTTAATAACTTATATAATAATTATTCACTTCATATGTAGAGATCTAAATACTAATGCATGAATATTCATACATTAGTATTCAAAGTTTTTCAACGACGTTTTTTAGTATTTACTAGCATGGCTTCGTCCACATTTAAACGACCAAAACCCAAACTCTTTTATATACACATACCAAAATACCGTGCACCATATAATGAAAAAAATAGCGGAGTTAGGAGATACCACAAAGATTCCTCCTTTAATTTCATGTTTAATTCGTTTTAACAACATTTGCGGTACATCAACATTTTATTTGTATATCCCGATAAACGTTGAAAGTACTGAACCAATTTTAATAATTCTTTTACTAATAGTTATTGATTAATAATGAAATATTTACCTGATCCATTTCTCTTAATATTAATTTCCGGTGAAGTAGTTTTATAGGTTACATTTTGCTAGCTGAAATGTTTTTCAAATGAAAACGTTAGTAAATTTTTGTTCTCTTCAAATATAAAAATCGAGTAAGTGCGAGTTTTCGGTACACATAAGATTATGCCTTTATAAATTATGTCTTTATAATAAGGTAAATGTAAAAAAGGCTTCTAAGCATTTTTTATTAGAGTCATAAACATTGTATCACACCTTCCTCCTTTACCTTTTATATAATGGTGTTAAAAAATGTTAAAGTTTTGAGAATAAATGCCAAAATACTTTCAACGAAAATGATTTTGCAGAATATAGATAAAGTAGTTTTTGAGATATTTGCAGTACTTTGTCAGTTTAGCAACCGCTATAGCAATAGTATGAAACACAATTGATACAATGTGTTAATATATTGTTAAAACGCTTGTTGGACTCGCACTTGACCGATTTTTATGTTTAAAGATTTACAAACATGAGCATTATTTACTAAATGATAGCAAACATTTATAAACATTTTCATTAGAAATTTGTTCGGTTTGAATAGTGATAGCTATAATTATAAGGAATTCATAGAAAGGTCATATCAGTATATTTGAAAAAAAATACAGAATTAAAAGCACATCGCGACATCTAATTGATGTTTTGCTAAATAACACATAAATAAATGTTGAGTCTATTTTTTTGTTTTGTTTTGTAAGTTACCTTACTTAAATATCTATAGTTTTAACGTGGTTTTATTCTAACCAGTTTTTGTGTTTATTCTCAAAAATAAGATATTTTCTCGCAGTAAAAAAGTAAATCCTATATGTACCCGGAAAATCAGCTTTCACCATATATTTCATCTAGATTCTTCAAGTGGTGTTTCCTTGATGTGATCACAGACAGACAGGCAGACAAAAATTCTAAAATAATACTTTCTTAGATTTACGCGAATATTTGACATTTTAAATAAAACTATCTTTTCGGATTATTTCGCGGATTTATTTTGATTTTTGGTTCCCGACGTTTCAAATGCTTTACAGCATCAATGGTCACGGGAGAGACTGAGGTGTTACATGTCTCGAGGGTATAGTTGTTACAGCCTACCCACAATTAACAAAATGAAAATTGCACCAATTACCTTACAATATTTTTTAACCCAAAACATTTTTATAATTTTAATTAGTTTTATAGTTGAATATGGAATATTATAAGAATAATAGCAAAAAAAAGCAAAAATTAAATAAATAATATTCATCTCTCAGTCTCTCCCGTGATCATGGATGCTGTAAAGCATTCGAAACGTCGGGAACCAAAAATCTAAATAAATCCGCGAAATAATCCGAAAAGATAGTTTTATTTAAAAAAATCTAAAGACTAACGATTCGGCTTTTGTGTGTACTATGACTATTTAAATAAAATGTATAGATAAGACTATAAATTGATAGGAAATGAATAAAAAAAGTGATTTTTTGCAAAAAATATATCATGGGTATAGTAAAATAAAGAGAAACTACAATACACAGTGGTTTGGTGTCATCATACTCTTTGATCAATTAAATGTTTACATGGTATGATGACAAACGATAAAATCATTGATAAGAAGGTTAAGTTTAAAATTATAAGCTTTTTGCGAAATTTCCTAAATAGTTGTTGCTAAAAATAGACAAGGAAGACAATAATTTAAAAAAAAAATTATAACTTGAAGGAGTACCTATACTCTGTCTTGTGTTTAACAAAACAACAAACGTACGTAGCAAATTTAGCACCCCTTAATTGTAGGTTATATGAGGGCATAAGGCGCTATGCAGCGACTTTTCATGGCGTGTGCTCGTTGATCTCGATTACTAGCTCAAAGCTATCAGAATTGCGATCTCTGCGCGCGCATCCTTCTCACTGCGTCTGTTGCTTGGAGAAATGAAATGTAAACACTGCAGAATGCCAACAGATGTCCAGATAGCCAATAGAACTACACAGAAATAGAAGCGCCAGATGTGTCTTCAAAGTATCCATTCTTTAAGATCATAAATCATATAAATTTGAAAACCGACGCGAATAACATATAATAAGGTACTGAGATGTTATAGCTTTTGTTTTGCATCTTTCACCAAAAATGTTCTTATAAAGTTCTAATACTAATAATAATTATTTATCATACCAATAATAGTTATCTTAATATATTTTTTGTAACATGTTTTTGTTTGTATTATAATATTTAATTTTATAGTATTCCTCAATAAATTACGATGATAATTTAATAAATTCATATAATGTAACGTATTTTAAATGTTTAATCTAATATATTTAAACGAGCAATTGTTGTATATATATAAATATATAATCTTGGAATCGGCCCCAACGATTTTCATAAAATTAGTATACAGGAGGTTTCGGGGGCGATAAACCGATCTAGATTAGTCTTATGTCTGAGAAAACACGTGTTTTCGAGTTTTCATGCAGTTTTCTTTTGCATTATTATATAAATATGGTCGGTAATTTGCACGCTCCGACGTAAGCATCGTGGTCAAACGGCCAAAGTGCAAGATCAACACAATCACAGATGTCCAGGTTCGAATCTCGGTCGCATACAAAGTTTTTACTTTTGTTTTTTTAAATATTTATTCAAGTTTTTAGTCTCTTAAAAAACAAGAAAATCGTACGTTAGGCCAAAAACTCCGAGCGAAGCTCGGTAGCCCAGGTACTTTTATATTATACTAGCATTTCCACGACTCCGCCCGCGTTCAGGTGACCACAAACTAAATTCTTAGGTTTTACATATTTGTATACCCTTACATTGCAGTTTTTGTATTTTTCTCAGAAATGAGATATTTTGCCGCGGTAAAAAGTATCCCATATGTTGACCCTGATAACCAGCTATCACCATACCAAATCATCAAAATCCCTCCAGTGGTTTTTCTTTGATGCGGTAACAGACAGACAGACAATAATCCTGTATCGATAATAATGTTTATTTCAATAATATTTTCCAAAAAATATTTTATGTACGGATTCGGCTTAGTTACAATTTTATTATATGTATAGATATGATGTACCTATTATGGTACATTAATCTAACAATAAGTTTACATTCAAAATTATTCCGAAGAGTAATTGTAAAATCAGGAAAATAAAAAATATTTTATATGAAAACTTTCAGTAATTTTTATATCTGTTACATTTTATCTGTATTTGTTGGAGAAGATGACTTTGCTCTTCCAAGCACATTGTTCGAAAATATTGTACTATAAAGATAAAGTTTTTTTGGAAAAGAGATTTTATATTTATATAAAATAAATTTCCAAATGAATTATTAACTTGTACGGAGAAAATGTTAACAAAATATATGGACATCATTTAAATGAATTAAATTAAATAGTATTGTTAAAATTATTTATTTTATTTTTCTATCGTATTGCAATCTTTAAAAGTTGAATAAGCCCTTTTGCGATTTTAAGACATTTTTTAAAAGAACTTTTATATAATATTGTATAAAAGATATCTATCATATCCGGCGCAAAAAGGAGTCATAAAGTACTGCTAAAAGTCATATCTCGTTGTTTAAAAATAGGATCAACTTCTATGTAGTACATTATAATAGCCGCATTAAAATTATAACCGCGTTGATCTTATTGGTTTAGTCAACAAAGATATAAAAGGGGTTTTACTTACAAAAGCTTAAGAAGAGCTCTAATTTGGTAGATTACTAGGGTTTAGTGCCCTCGTTAATATACAGAGTTCGCCCTAGAGGTCGAACTTTTCTGTTACTGTCGGAAAGTGGTACTGAAAATTAGTTTTTCGAAAATTACTTACCAACAAGTTACAAGTTAATTGCTGGATTTTTTTGCTCTCTTACGTATATTAAACTATTATAACTACGAAAGTTTGTATGTTTGATAGCATATGTTCGTTAGTTCTTTACGCTGTCAACGGAGAGATGGAGTAACATATAGGTTGCACAAGAGCAATTTATACTAAAAAGTATAAATCTATCAAAAATATTAAAACTTTTATTGGCCCTTTGGAAGTCAACTATCTTTGATTCGACTTTACAGTGAGTGCCAATAGTATTGAAGAGACGGCATACTTATTCTGTAAAGCTGAGTTTGATATCAATGTAAAGGCATGTTTAATATTTTCGTATATTCAAAAATTCATCTTACATTAGCACGTAATAGTCATTTTCATAGTAATCATAATAGTAATGTTAACTTAGAGTATTTTAACGTATTTTATAAGAATAGTACAGAGTTTTCAACACGCAATAACGTTAGACAGTTATACTTATTAAGTGTATATCTTTCAAAATTGTTGTTATAAGCAAATCACAAAGCTAGTATTAAGAAAAACATACAAATAAATAAGCAATATTGTACATAGCACTTATTTTACTTATTCTCGAAGATTAAATGATATTTTTTTGACTAAGTTGAGAGAATTTGACTAAGATTATGTGAAACGGCAAGAATGAATCAGAATCTTTTATCATCCGACATAGATAGATATCTCTTTTTATCAGATATGTATTAACTATATAAAGTCACTCATTGTAAGTATCTACATTGTGAGAGACACCATCAACACTTAACATGAAGGTTGCTATCACTTTCCTCGCTTTGGTCGCCCTTGGGTATGCTGCCCCTCAACCAAGGAAGCTGTTCCATGAACATTATGAAGATTTCGCCGATTTAGTTAATAAGGAGGCTGGTCATGATTTGCATCACATACTTGAACACTACTTGGAATTTGAAGAGTTCCAGGCCACATTGGAGTACCTCAGCACCGCCAATTTCAGAGACTTAATCTTCGAAATGGAAGATTTGCCCGAATTCAAAGCTGTAAGTAAAATGTATATGCGTAAATAATTTGTGATTGTGTAATGTATTGATTGTATTTGCAACTTAATGATACTTACCGTTTTACTTTTTCAGGTTGTCGAATTTCTGGAGGGCCACAGCATCGACATCTTATACTTTATCGATGCCATTAACTCAGCCTTTGGTAAGTTTACAATTTAACATATTGTCAAATATTTTGAAACAGTTTATCTATTACTCGTAGTAATACTAGCAGTTACCCGTGATTTATGCGCATGACTACGCAATATATAAGATTTATAATTTTTGCAAAGCTATTTTTGTCTGTGTTATTTGGAACATATGTATGTTGATCTCGTTGTCATTAATTATTATTCTTAATAAGCAATATTTGTATTTAATTTCACAGCTTTTTCTGTTCTATAAACAATTTTCTTGAAAAGTTGAACTCCCTCTGTTTTCCACCAAAATTTCCATTTCCTTTTTTTGCGTACTCCTAAAATTACATACCTAACAATAATAATATCATGAAAAAAATTTCATGATATTAATTTTGTCTTTGTGTATTTGAGGTTCGCTACAATAAATAGTGCGTAGTATTTCGTTTTTATACATACGCAACTTAAATATCTCCTTCAAGTAACCTGTTGATGAATAATAAATATAAATATTATTCTCCTCAGAAACCATCCCAAGAAAAAGCATTCGTCATACACTTAGTGGTCGCGACTTTAACTCTTACATGAAAGATATAGTTTCCGAATTTCCTAAAGCTAAATTAACCGCTCTGTATGAGGAGAAGATTGCTGAAGATGAAGCTTTCAAGAACGCAATGGAGAGCTTACAAAGCGAGGAATGGGATGAGATTTATAGCGCTCTCTGGAAAAACGAGGTCTTCCAGAAGGAAGTTGAGGTACTTAAGGAGAATGGTATCGATATTAAAGTTGTTTTGCATCAACTCAAGGCTCTTTTTGGTGTTTTTGAATAAAATAGAAATCCTTATAATAAAAATCTTAAAATAAATATTTTATAAACCTAAAATGTTTGATTTTTTTACTGATTCCTATTAAAATATTATAAAGTGGTACAATAGATTTGTATAATTTAAATATTATTTTGTAAGCTTGACTTTAAATATGACTTTATAAGTTAATTAAATCACCACGGCTTTTTTTAGGAGTAAAAGAACAGCTATAAAGCTATCGACTGCACGCGTAATGTCAGCGAGTCTTCAAATTGTAAACTCTTATTGATTATACATATTTTTATAAGTAAATCCCTAAGCAAAATAATTTGGTAAAGATACTTGACTTGGTGTCTAGCAAATAGTCCAGTTAGCTAATAGATCTTCATAATGTTAGATAGCTTTTAATCTTCCATCTCACTTTGTTGTGGTGGAAAGTACATAAACAAAGAACATATTATTCGAAAATTCGAAAACTTTCTAATAATTTCGAATGTTTTGTTCCTCTCTTACTCTTACACACGGCCATTTACGATAACCTGTTCTTGTCTGAATTTCGAAACTTCTAGTAATCTCGATGCCTCTCTGGAAATTTTAGACAACTATCGTAAGATGTATAAAACATGGTTCAGACTTGTCTTTTTAATTATTATTTTTGGTGTAATGACGATACACACTCCACTACGCGACAATATTAAAAGAGTTTGTTAAACCTGACAGGTACTTCCTGGGACCAGCGCATAAACTAAGAAGAATTTATACTTAATTAAATTATTGTATTCATCACTGAGTGACAGAGTTAATCAAGTTCCAGGATGACATCTTTGTCTGGCGGAAATCGTTGCCGAAATCTTGAGATGTGCATATTTTATTTATCAAATCCCAAACTGTCGGCTCAACTTTAAGCGCGAACCTTATTTAATTATGCAGATGTAGATGAAGGTACTCATTTATTTAACAGGGAAATAAATGATTCCCTTTATTTATCTTTCTTTGTGAGTGGCAATATTTTATCTCAGTGCCAGTGTTTTTAATTTGTATGTTGTGTTGGTTAGTGTTATAATATATATTTAGTATATAAATAATGTAACCAATTATAATATAATTTGTGCTGATTGTCGATTATAAGTTATTAACAGTATTACTTATATTATGTTAAATTATAGTCATCATATCGCAAGGCGATTTTCAAAGAATTATCCACTACCTACCGGAGGGCTCACCAGAAGTTAGTTTTCTTAGGTCAATGTAAGTTGCATTAAGTGCTATTAAGACTGCTTTATTACGGAGACATCGTAAGACATGCACAAGCCATGCCACGATAGGGATCCGCTGGAAGATTTTTTACTAAGTAAGGCCAATACGGCTTAATTACCACATAAACAAAAAAAATAATACGTTTAATCTTCGATCAGTAGTATTGATCGAAGCATTTAATAGTTTTCTAAGAGAAATTCTATTCTTCTTAAGTTTTATTAAGAATAAAAAAGTAAATATTGACTAGAGAACTTCATGCTGTCTCATAAAAAATAATAATAAGCTTAATAAAGTGTTTAGAACACAATTATGAATTCTGAAGTGGTATTTTATTTATATGCTAAGAATACGGTTTTCTATGTATATATGATTTTAAATTACTGTATTGATTTTTTTATAGTGCAATAAAGAATAGTATATATGAACCGCACGAAGTTTCTTTAACCGGTGGTAGGACTCTGTCAAGCCTGAGGAGTCCGACTGGATGGGTACCACCTCCTTATCTATTTCTCCCGCTAAGCAATAATGATTACATTGTTGTGTTCCGGTTTGAAGGATAAGGTAGCCAGCGCAATTACAGGCAATAGGCATATCATCTCAGTCCTCACCGTGACAACGCACCTGCGGTTCTACATTTTTGTAATATAAAACTTAAGTGCATGAACCGTAGGTGTTATAGGCGACACGTACTGCTTTCCATCAGGTGGTCTGTCTGCTCGTTTGTCACTCAATCTCGTACTGAGTTTGTGTTTACTTTCATTTTTCAGATTAGGTATACTCTTTGTCTATTTTGTTCATTTCTATATAATTTTAAACCCTGTTGGTTATTGATATTTTCTATTTTTATCATTAATGATAAGAATAAATCGGAATAATATCTTTCTGATATATTAGTATTTATTCATATTTTTATTCTATGGTCACATAATGTTTAGCTACTTATTTTAAATTATTTTCTTTTCAAAAATTTATTTATTGATCAGAACCTAATATTATCATAACGTTAATGAAAAATAAATATTGTGCTTCTTAGATATCCCCATATGAATGTAAATAACCGTCTTTCAATTTCTTCACGTCATATAAAATTGATTGATGTGCGAAGACTTCGCTTAAATAATAAAGCTTAAGGAAATTTATTTTTAAATTATTTTGTAGTGTAATTTTTAAATATACATAAGCTCATCTCTAAAGACAATACAATACTAAAGACATAGATATGTATGTCTGTTTTACATTGTATTTGTTTTTCGTAGCTTATTGAGTGACACGCAGCGTTCAAAGAATTCTTCAAACACTTTACTTTTATTGAAACTAACGGAAATATTATTAATTAAAACTTCTATTTGTGTACATCCTTTTTATAATTAAACTAGCGGCTCACCCTCGCTTCGCTTGGGTTCGCTTTTAGTCAAACAAAAACAAATCTATCCCACGAGAACCGTAAAACTTTTTGGGATAATAATAAATGGGATATGTTCTAAACACCACATAGCACATATTCGGACTAAACATTTAAATCTTGATAGATTGTCACGCAATATTAATAATAACACAATTTTCTTGTAATTTTTATTGTCCTTGTCCTACTCTTTATCTGTAATAAATAAATAATAATAATATTTATTTTTTATTATAAATAAAAAAGTATTGATATAATCTTCCGAAAAATAATATTTTTATTGGATTTTATAAATTAAATAATCTAATCTTTAAATTTATTTTCTTACAATTAGTTTTATAAAAATTAATTAGAAAGATATAAATATTTAAACAAAGTTTTCACTTACAAAAACTTAAAATTAATAAATAAACATGCACTCAATATTAATACAATACTCTCTTTACTTTGATAAGAAAATAAATGTTAATAAATAAAAAAATAGATTTTATTGTAGTAAGAAAAAAAGACAAAATATTATGTTAACTTTTTCAATAGAAGAGAAGTAGCTAATGATTAAAAACACTGTCTCGTATTCTCTTGAGAAAGTTACCTACGTTTAAGTCTCAGTGAGATTGGCCGCCGTGGCCGAAATCGATCGGGAGGAGAACATGTATATTATATACATAGCAAAATTATGGTACTATTTATGATTTGCACATTTGGCGATATATTTTTTTAGTCCGAGTCTGAGATACTGTGATAAAATTGTTACATATTAATATATACGTACCGAAAAAAATGCGAAAATATTATAATTTTAAATTTTGAAAATATGTAGTAGTTTATAATTTATTAAAAAAATGTAAAATGAAATAAAAATAATAAAAAATTTTGCGTGTACGATTTCAACTCCATTCCATATAATAAATATCGGGCAATCTCATTTTATAATAATAAATACTTAATGTTCTAACAAACATGATCTAGTTACTTTTTCGTTACATGTGTTAATAATACCACATAATAGCACATCAGAATTTTCTATCTAGGTAGAACAGTAATATATTAAACAGTTCTTTTCAAAAGGTTCAAAGTTGGGAAGAAAATATGAAAAACTTTGTGTCACATACAGTACACCATTGCTATATTGAAATATCAGAGCCATAGAAACAGATACGATCCAACATGAATGAAATTGTAGTTTGACAGAACTTCTTACCATTAGCAATAGTTAACGAGGTTCAATGAATACTGCTTAATGGTAATTTCTAACTCCAAAACATTTAACAAACTAGTTGTTGCGCGAACTGCGGAGAGGTGGATGGGACGTGGTTATTATATAGGATGCACAGATACTACAGCTACGATTCTCATGAAAACATACGGAGTTTGAATTGTTACATAACATATTATTTTTATATTTAGAAGTTATTCTTTTTATTTTCTGTTCTGTTTTACAGAAATATCAAATGTGACGTTTTAACTCGTATTAATTGATAATTTTTTTTTGTCTATATTTTGATATTATTTTTATTTGTTATTTACGATGGGGAATCATATATTTTGGGAAAGATTTACCATAGATTTTTGGCGATAGAGTCAAAATTAAGCTAAAAGACACTTTAATTTTTCAGCGATTTTTTTTTATTGTTAATCCTACTAATATTATAAATGCGAAAGTTTGTGAGGATATGTGTATGTATATCTGGATGTATACATGTATGCTATTCTTTCACGCAAAAGCTACTGAACGTATTTTAATGAAACTTTACAATAATATAGCTCATACATCAGAATAATGTCTTATTCAAGGTTACTTTTTATACCGGAAAAATGTACGATTCCCGTGGGATAGATTGGTTTTTGATTTATAAAGGGCCTCCTTGGGAGATTATTTACTGGGTTTTGTTTATTGTTTATAGAGGGACCCCATGCATAGCAAAAGAATAAGGAAAATTGATTTATAATTGGCAAAGACATCGTGTAACATATGCACAAACAATACAGACGAATTGAATACGCATAATTGAAGTTGGCGAAAAGCAATATTAACGCACATCAATACCATGAGAGCTATATCCGGACTTTTATTTTCATGTTGAATATTTAGTTAGTGATATGTATCGTTCATTTATTCGGCATTCAGTGAAACAAAAATACAGTAAAAATATATACTTTGTGTTATTTTTAGAACATGATTGGACAAATATTTACACATAGAGATGGATTAAAATATCTCATTGTATGGCTAATTCAATTATTAAAAACATGAAAAATATAAAAACTGACTTCTATACCCTAAAAAATAAAAAATACGATACGAGACTTTTCATTTATTATAAAGAGCTAATCAGATATTTTTGAAGTCGTTGCCAGCCGACAATACTTAAAGATATGAATATTTAATAGGTATGTACATATTTTCCAATTTTAGTGTAAACATTATTGTAGCAATTTTGTAAGAAGAAAGTATTTTAATAAAATATTCGCTTAAGCCATTTAAGTTAGATTGATGCCAATTTTTATATGAGGACTACAACTAAAATAGACAAACTAAAAACTCACTTTTATTAGTAACACTAAAAATTAGGTTCCAAAATCCAAATCTAACGTATCAGGCTTGTCATGTATGAAACTAAGTAAGCCCAACCTCAAAACATTTTTACTAGTAGCCGTTGAAGAGTTCCACTATTCACATGTTTCACTATCTTGCTTCACCTTGAAGTTACATGGACTTTTTCTGACTTTCTCGAAAACGTTATAATATATATCAATACTATCTATGAGAAATCGGCGAACATATATAAAAAATAAACAAGCCACCTTTCAAGTCGGTTAAAAAAAGGCAAGGCATATTCTAGCATAAATAAGAAAAAACCAAAAAAAAAATATTCACCGGAACCGCCGCCAATGATAAAACGTATATTTTGAATCTAGCGTCTTAGGGTCTCTGCCAACTTTCAGTGAACTGAACAGTAGTTGTGAATAGTCCAGGGCCAAGATAATAACTATGTAGATATATTATAGTATATAATATATGACTTACTTATGTAATGGCTGATTGTCATGTGTGTATGTATATTTCATTGTATTTTTATGCAAACTAATGTTCGCCCAGTGATTGAAATTCTACCAAAATTATTATTAAAAAAATATAAAAAAGAAATATAAAAAAATTATAGTGAAATCTTTTGTATTTACTATCTATATACAAAATAAATGTATCAATTTTTTATTGATAACGTCGTCAATAGATACCTACTTAAAAAATCGGTTGAACAACAGAGGAGAAAAAGGTACTGAACTGTTCTGTCTTTACTTATGTATAGACTAGCGGCTCACCCTCGCTTCGCTCGGGTCCGCCTCTAGAAAAACACTACTAGAGATCTATTAGTTCCCACGGGAACCGTTCATTTTTCCGGGATGAAAAGTAACCTGTTGTTTGACCGGCAATATAAGGTATCAGAATGTTAAATTTTACTAAATTAGGTGCATAAGTTGTCGTGTACTAAGCTGTATAAGTTACTATAGTTTTTAACTATCCCACGGGAACTCTTTAATTTTCCGGAATGAAAAGTATCTTACATGTTATATAAGGTACCACCATGCAAAATTTCATTTAAGTCGGTCCAATAGATTCGGAGATTAGCCCGTACAAACAGACAGAGAAACAAAAAAATTGAAAAAAATCTGGATTCGTTCTATTTGTCTTCTTACATCCCCCTGACTAGGTTTTTAGCATTTTTTTTGCTATGTACACATATTCGACCTGTACTGTTTTATTATAGTATAGATAGATAGATTATATATAGATAACCCCTATTATATTATGAGTCGCGTCTATACTCTAGTATTATAAAGAGGCAAAGTTTATTTGTTTGAACGCGCTAATCTCAGGAACTACTAATCCGATTTGAAAATCTTTTTGCATTAGATAACGCGTTTATTGAGGAAGACTATATAGATGGTACGTCATTTAATATTTAGTCTATCTATTCCATACTAACCTTTAAAACATACCTAGGGACGAATCCGACCGAAGCGAGGGTGAGTTGCCAGTATGGTATTATTATGACAAGCTTAATATTTTTATGCAGTTTCAAATTAATAAATTTTTGTACAAGCAAAAATTGTGTAATAGATAGTAATGAAAATTGAAATGGTATTATAATTAATAAAGGTAGGAATTCGATATGCTTTGTACAAATTAATATTATATGTTAAATTCCTATCATTAGTAACTAACACTACAAACAGATAGAACTGAGATTGTAAAGTAACAACGTATTTAAGTAGTGATATTTTGGTATCATATGCCTATTAAAATAGGCTAGATGCTTTTATATCTTAAGTTTGAACATATTACTCATCTGAACCCTCATATTAATTGTCGTTGTAAAAGATGGTCTTAATTTGCAGCAGGGATTTATAAATATTTAGTAATCAGGCATTGGTAACGCGCTCGCTTGGGAAACCGAGTGAAGCGGGTTCAAATCCCGGATCTTCCACCTCTAATATTTTCATGCGCGAATCATTTCTAACATGATTACCACTTACTTGCCTTTTTTTTTAACGTTGGGAAATGCATTTACGCACGAGGTGTGGGACTCACCGGCAAAGCCAGTACTACCCACTAAAACCCAACAAACCTTCCCCCGTTTTAATGGGGCGCCGCAGGATCGCTTACGCATTCAACTACGACGCCCCGACGGCAGGTCTGCCGAAGCAGACCACAACAACCACGGGGTTGCTCCAAGGTCCACTCTGCTGTCAGAGAAGTACCAGGAGCAACCCGCATGGTACACCGCCCTCCGAAGAGGGCCACCTCCCACCGCCCACCGAAGTGGGCCACCTCCCTGTGCGTTTCTTGGCTTCGCGACCGGTTGGGTTGACCACTTACTTGCCTTACGGTAAGTAACGTCAAGAGGAAACTTGCATGTCTGAGAGTACCTAGCAAGTTTTCGAAAGACATATTGTCAAGTCTGCTAACTCGTCAAATCTATTTTAAATATAAAAATGTATAAATGAAAAATATCTTAATTACGATCGTGTTTCGTTCAAAATCTTGTAAGATAACGTTTTTCTGTTAAATATCAATAAAAATTTTAAATATCGGCTACTTGAATATCAATGTATCTAAAGTGTTATGTAAGATTGAACGCAGTGCGTCACTAAAAATGGAATGAGATAAAATAAAAAGCCCATGTTCCACTGCTTGTGGATGTTTCACACAGTACATAAAAAATATTTTTATGAGCTTGTCATAAATACTGAAATTATACAACAAATGGCTTTAAAAATACATTTAAATAACAAAAATAAATATGTAATATCCCATAAGTTTCACAAAAGTGTATAAATCTATACGTATAATAAAATTCTAACTGATTCAAATCTGTATATTAAATATTTTTTGGAAAATCTTATTGAAATAGTCATTATTATCGATACAGAGGCCGAATCTATAGTTTTTAGAATTACTGTCTGTCTATCTGGGAACGCATCACGAGAAAACCACAGGACAGGTTTTAATGAAATTTGGTATGATGATAGCTGGTTATCCGGGTCAACGATTAGAATACTTTTTACTGCGGGAAAATATCTCATCTCTGAGAAATTACGGAATGTTAAAAAAGTTAACAGATGGACAATCATGCTCTAAGTTCAGAGGTCATAATAAAGGTATAATTATAAAGGTTTACATTTATATAATGCATATGCTTCTCAGTGGTTTCTAGTGTTTTTATACCTCAAATACTCTAAAAATTCATTTTTTTGAAAATATATGATGTGTAACTTTGCTCTCGTTGCAATTTTATTAGATAGTAGCATCACCCGCGGCTCCGCCCACGTGCAAATGACTAAATACCAAATTTTTAGGTTTTACAGATTAGTACACTCTTACATTGCAGTTTTTGCATTTTTTCTCAGAAATGAGATATTTTCCCGCGGTAAAAATCCTATATGTTGACCCGAATAACCAGCTATCTCCATACCAAATTTCATCAAAATCCCTCCAGTGGTTTTTCTGTGACGCGGTAACAGACAAACAGACAAAAATTCTAAAAACTATAGATTCGGCCTCTATATGGATAAAAAAGTCTATTTTAATAAGATTTTCCAAAAAATATTTAATGTTTATATTCGGCTTAGTTACAATTTTATTATATGTATAGACTATATATGTAGATAAAATATAAGTAGTTATATATATTCACATCAGTAAGCAATAGTTTAATTCAATTTTAGGAGATAGTAATTTCAAACAGAATGCGGTTTGCGGTTAAACGCTTTGTTTTAAATTTGAGCAATAGAATATAATATCAAAACAGCTGTCTAATAATTGTAATAATTTGTACGACTATATTAATAAAGAGTATTGTATTGATCTGTATAGTACTTATATAAATTTATAAAAGTTTCTATAATTTATATAAATTTAGTTTTCTTTTAGATATTGACAAACATTGCATGCATTTAAGCTTTTTAATCAATACTACGACATATATACGACATATATGTATAGACTACGAGTATATGTAACCTAGACGATGAAAAATTAACGAAAAAAAAATTTAATTTATATGGCTAACGCTGGCTAATAACTATTTATATCTATCTAAAATGTACCTAGCGACGAACCCGAGTGGAGCGAGGGTGAGGCGCTAGTTTTAATAAAACTATCTTTTCGGATTATTTCGCGGAATTATTTAGATTTTTGGTTCCCGACGTTTCGAATGCTTTACAGCAATCATGGTCACGGGGCAGTCTCTCCCGTGAAGATAGTTTTTCGAAAAGATAGTTTTATTTAGAATAATTAAACTTAAGACATAGGCTTTTATCCAACTGTAATATATGCCATTTATCAAAACGAATCAAGTGAGCCTGTACTCGAAGGATTTACTAGAAGTAAAAAAATTAAAAAGTTCAACAATCCACATACCGGTTCATACGTCCTGGTCATTCATTGTCCATCATAGGGTCAGCTTGGTGTTAATTTATTATATTATCATCTGGATTTTACTTACTCCAAAATTTCAAATCGATATCATAATTAGAAGTAAAGATTTCAATACATAATTTACTACCTAAAGCTAAGACAATCATGGTAAAACGAGTACAAATAGGATATAAATACTAATAAAGTATACATGTAATTTTACCCATAAACACAAATACGATTTATTATATTGTTAGAGATAGGGTACTATGGAGTGAGCAGATATTTTGTATCGGGCAGCTTCTTACCTTTGTTATCCGTCAATTGAATTACTGCGGGTTGTGACTGGGAAATAGGAAAAAGGTGTAGTAAATTAGTGGTACAGGAAATATATACGGATGTACAATAACTCTTTGTTTTATTTATATTTTGGGGATAAAATATATGTGGGTGATTTATTTAGCCATTTTGTGGTTAGCTTTATAAAACCGAATAGTCACTTGTTACCGCTTATGGGATTTGTTTTTTTTAGTAAGTAAGTACCTTTGTAGTTTTTGATTTTTGATTTCAGGACTTCATTGTTTATAAGCGTATTAAAATTATCTCAGGTTTGGTGAGCTCAAAGTATACTTTACACAATTATTTTCAGTTTTGAGAAAGATAGTTAAGAACAGATTTAAGAAAAATCATGGATATGTTATGTTATTTTATGGAATTAGATTATCCTGGGGTCTACCCAATAACGCTTGCTAAGTTAGACGCCGTAAGTTCAATTTCTTTATTGGGTGAACGTTTGATTAGACCGTATTACTCGTATAGGTGCTTGTGTGGAGACAAATGAATAATTTCTTAAATTTTTTCATTATATTTTTATATTATACACTCATTGGTGTGAGCTAACGTAATTAGATTGGTCTGGCCGTCTCCTAGAAATCAGAAAATAAAATATATACATTTAAGTGAAACAGAACTTGCTAATTTTGTTGTGTGTAAGTAAGTTAAAAAGATTGGTAGGTAACAGCACTACTATAAATCCTTCTCGCCTGAGCTGATAACCGACAAAGAATATATAGAAACAGTACTCTTGTATGATGATAATGTTCTCTTAATATATTCTCTAATTAAACTATTTGTAAAAGAAAGCACAAAACAGTTATTATTAAGCTATGTTAAAAAGGCAAACCTATAAAAAGTACGACTTTCAAGTAATCGAGCTATCCGTTGGTACGATCTGTTCAGGTGCAGCGTTGCAGACGCAACTAGCGGGCGGCTAAGAGCGCGGTAAGTAAATAGAGGCGCGCAATGAATCACCCTAACAGTTTCCCGATAAGAGCGGACTCTCGACCGATACAGAGACCTTGTTTTATTGTGCCACTATTTTCACTCTATCGCCGGGGAACGCAGTGGCTCGGAAACTCAGATAAAGTCGCGACCCAACAATATATAACCGGTATAAAGGCTTTTGGCTTCAGAAGTCGGACGAAGTTGCTCAATTGCGTTAGAGTTCGCGTCACGTTCTCTTGACAATGTGTGCACACAATTGTTTTACACTAGCACAATACATACAATATTATTTATAAAATTATAATTTGAACATTAAGAATATAATATTAACATTTCACTACAATTGCCTAACGGCTGGCTTATTAAGCTAAAATCATGAATACTAGGTTCGAACTCCGAGTCGAGTCAATAGACTTATTGCTTTATGTCATATTGTTAAGAAATCAGTGGCAAAAATGATGTTACTCCCTCAAGAAGCGTGTAAAACAGATAGATGATTCTACGCCTGATCTTTCTACACTTGTATCAAATTGCTATCACACCGGACGCTGATAGTTAGAGAATAAAAATAACGACTTATGTGTGCGTACATTCTTGTGCAACATCTTTTGTATTTCTTAGTGCATTAAATTTGTAAAGAGGTCAAATTTTTACAGTATTTTTAATGCACGTTTAATAAATATTTGAGACACTTGTCTGTAAAATTTATCATCATCACTCCCAAATGTCTGAGCGGATTTGAGTCGACTTTCTTCGTTGTACATATAAAACACTAAAACATAAATATAGAAAACTTTAATTATCAAATACCAAGCAAAAACAACATATTTTAGGTTCTACGGACTAAATAGAAATATAAACACAGGCGTAGCCGCAGTCTATACGAGTATAGCTAGTTGTAAATGACAATATTCTAAACCAATAAAAAAATGAGCTTATCCTTAAATTTAATTCATTTAAAATCTCACTACGTTTGCAGGTCTGTAGCTAATCTAACCAGCAATGTAGTGTAAGCATTTTAAAACGTCTTTCTTTCTCCCTCTGCAAATTTGTACAGAAAACCCTCAGTGAAACTTGAATGAAGGCAACCGTAAAGTGGAGCATTTCCCTCACTCCATATTAAGTCAACATTTGACCGAGCATTTCAAAGTTATTAGTGACCGGAATAATTTATCATTTTAAATTTAATTCTGTATAATTATATTGTTATTATGTTTTGCAATCTAGAGTGTAGCTATTTTAAGTTGTACATATCAGTTTAGGTTTTATTAAACATTTTAAATATTTACTACTTCTTCCACTCTGATAGTCTAAGATTTCGCAATCAGTAATCGGCAAAGCACTGAGACGGTGGAACATCAGGAGCGGGACTGACAATTTTACGAGCTCTCTAAGGTATAGTTTTAACACCGCCATCATCTCTTTTCTGGGCTACTACTGAGAATTTCTTAAAAAAACTCAATATCGACTTTATTTCGACCAGGGGCTTGAACTCAAGACCACAGGATCAGTAGTCGTACATGCTAGCCACTAGACCAATGGATCAGTTAAAACTATTAGATAAATATTAATGAACAATAAGCATATTATTCATATTAAATGACAAAAATACTATTAAATTATATTACTTCAATAATGTAATTTATTCTTGTGTTTGTTTTTGTTTTAGTTATGAAACAATACGTATATATGTATGTAAATGTACATACATAATTCATTGCAAAAAAATATGAAGAAGCCGACAATATTGAACAAATAAAACATAACCTAGTATAATTTAAATGATCATTTTATTTTGTCATCAAACAAACTTTACTGTGTGTAATTTGTCAAAATATTTATCTAAACTAAAGGCATTTAGTATGTAAAATATTACTCCTTTCTCACGTAACATCAAACAACAACGGAATCAAACGTTTCTCATTCGTATTCACTTTTTTACTAAGTTGGATCAAAACATTTCTATATTTTGACATATTTCACTGAGTAGAAATAAACGTTATACCTTTATGGAATCCATATCGTTCAGATACACATATTTATTGACCGAATTTTTAAAAGAGGTGTATTCTGTCTTCTATATTTTTGTGTGTATGTTATGCGATATTTTTATTAATTGTGAAGCGATTTTATGATTCTTTTCAATAAATCAACACTAAATGTGGAATGATTATAAAAGTAGCTTTTTATAATACTTTCTTAGATTTACACGAATATTTGACATTTTAAATTATTTAAAAGTAGCTTTTTAGTTAAAAATAATTATAATAGTTTTTATCCTACCTTAAAGCATTTTGGATAATCTATATTTTCGATTAGGTATCTATAATCTTCACGTCGCCTCAAGCCGTATACTACAAGATTGCGCAACATCCAACATAAGAGGAGTAAATCTTTCAAACTTGGGCAGGTTTGCAGTAACGCGATACATGAAACGGATTTTCCTCCGAACTCAACGCGAGCCACTTACGAGGCGTTCCGTTGCGGCACAAAATGCGACGAGAAATCTACCAAAGAATACACAACTCCTAAGCCGTGTTTGTGCATCCATTTCGTGGATCTTTTGAATACCGCAATATCGGATTTGGTAAATTGGAATTATATACAAAAGCTTCAAGTAATTTTTTTTCAGTGGAAGGAATAACTTTAAAAAAATCATCCAAAATAGGCCATTGAATTTTTTTTTCTTTGGTATAAAACCTTCTTACTATATGAGCATATACTGACAGTCAAACATATGTTATTATATAATAGTAAATAAAATTTTAAGTTAAATGGAAAACGGTTGCAAGAAGGTAACTAGTGAGGGGATTCCCTAGTTAACTTTTTGCAACACTAATTTCCCAAAGGAACCACTTGAACTTCCGGATAAAGAGCACTAAGTTAAAAACGTACATATGTATGTCACACTTCAACCAATATACTATTATCGTTATTCTAAGTAAAACTAAAAAAAAACAAGTATAAATGAAATGTATGGAACGCGAAAACGAGTCTAAACTCGAAAATCTTAACACTATTACTAACTTTATATTTTATTAAATTCCATATATCTACATATTATATATGCCTACATAGTAATTATTGAAAAGTTTTATTATATATATATCTCTCGGCTCCAATATCAGAATGGTCGATGATATCAAATTTATTGTATTGCCATTGGTATTTCATATAAGAACGAAGTTTCAATTCAATACAATAATTACAATTTCATTATTTTTTTAAATAAAATTATCTTTTTTAATTTTTTCGCGGATATATTTTGATTCTTGGTTCCTGACGTTACGAACGCTTTACAGCAATCATGGCGTGCCCACGGCAGAGACTACTGGATAGTTAAAAATACGGTTACTCATACATACAGTTATTGTTTACAAGATGAGCTATTAAAAGCGTGTTAAGAATCACGTCAATTGGTTGCTGCGTGAAAGAAGAACAAACTAACATACAGTTTAACATATATAATATTAAGCAAGTATAGTTAGCGAATATTTAACTGTATTCATATTTATTTGCATATTATAACTCGGCTGACCTGCATTCACGACTCTACGGGGACCATGTATAAACATATTAAGGCTTTGTTATCATCGTATAGCTGTAGATACCAAAGTTGAATAATAGAGTTAGATTAATGTAGTATAATGTTATGCAATGTTTTGTAAGTTAAATCTTCTAAATATAAACATTTGTATCGGCTTCCTAAATTATGCCGTTTCAAAGCATTGTTTGCTTTAACTTAAACTAAACAATGCGGAAGTGACAATAGGAGTATATTGGAAACCTTACAAAAGACGTACGAAATTAATGTAAATTACTAACAAATAGTCAATATTATTCAAATAAATGAATATTAGACTAACGACAGTTTCACAATTGAGAAATGAAAGAGAATTTGATTACTCATTCACTAAAAAATGTTACATACTAAAGTCGTAAATATTAGTCACTTTATTTATTATTTCCTTATATTTTTTCTCTTCTCTATTTCTCTATCT
Source organism: Brenthis ino (assembly GCA_921882275.1). Classification (NCBI taxonomy): domain Eukaryota; kingdom Metazoa; phylum Arthropoda; class Insecta; order Lepidoptera; family Nymphalidae; genus Brenthis; species Brenthis ino. The sequence continues at coordinate 15,837,762 of OV170227.1, read as the reverse complement.
CATATCTTTGAATTATACACTTCTAAAATAATATAATCATTTTTTTATTTTGAATAAAGTATGTGTAACAATACTTCACGCGGTCTCCAGTTAATATCGCTTAATGAGAGCTTTTATTGGGAAACTTTATTAGTATTTTTAAAAGTGCCCTCTTACAGTGGTATGACGCTGGTTTATTGTTTACGGGGATAAATAAAACAGACAAGTTTCAAATGAAACTTGAAATAAAAGCTTGCACTCTTAAGGACTATGTCTTCCTTATTTTGTGTTGTAATCGTGGTTTTACAGTCGTTGTGCACCATGTACTGTAGTTTTTATTATTCTACTTCAGTCACATTTTAGTGCTCAAAAGACATTAGTAGTAAAATCTTTTGTGTAACTTCGTACAAATATATAGGATGTCTTATAGGATTGACTTAAAATGCAATGCCGGACTGTGAGAAATTAAATAAAAATTGATGATTGTGTTCTTCTATTTAATGGAACGAGGACGCCTTTGCCTAATATTAGAATATTAATTATTAGCCAAGGAATTGACTTAATTATAGTTCGCAATAAAATGTAATTTTACTATTTTAATAAATTATTTTAAGAACATCTTGAGACATAATAATCGAGCTATAAATATATCCATATACTGCGACTCACCCTCGTTCCGCTCGGGTTCGTCCCTATTTACGTTTTAACGTTTAGTACAGATTTCTCAGAGATGAGATATTTTCCTGCAGTAAAAGGTATTCTATATGTTGACCCGGATAACTAGCTATCATCATACCAAAATTTTATCAAAATCCCTCCAGTGGTTTTTCCGAAATGCAGGTAACAGACAGACAGACAAAAATTCTAAAAACTATAGATTCGGCTTCTGTATCGATAATAATGTCTATTTCAATAAGATTTTCCAAAAATATTTAATGTACAGATTCGGCTGAGTTACAATTTTATTATATGTATAGATAATATACAAACCGACCCTTTTCTTTTCGAAATGATCGAGGAGACAGCGTTCCTTATAGAACTAATGTAATAAGATCAAGAGCCATACGCGAGCATATTTAAAATCTTTTGTAGGCACGTTTCATAATAATCCGGCTAGTGCCGTAGGTATAAGTATACATATACTTGTACATTAACCCTTGTTAGACTCTTTGACATCACAGACCCTCTTCACTTTTGTAACAATCATATGAAATAGACCCAATGCGAATAAAATTGGCAATGCTTCGCGATTTTTATGGTAAGCTTAAGATGCAGATCAAATGGTATTAAATGTATGTGTATATATTATAGTTACGGTTCCAGTCTCTTATTTAAATAAAAAACAGTAATAAATTTTAATTTATATTCTTTTCCTGTACCTGTTATCTTCCATTATTACAAATAAGCCTAATTTCTTTTAGTTTTTTAATATGTAACATCTTTTCTCTCCCTTTCCTGCAATCTGTGAGAGTGATTTCGTGAAAAGGGACGGAAGTTTGTAACAGGAAGCTAGAGAAGCGCGTGCTATTTTTTTTCATGCACTTTAAAAGTATGAATTTAGTAGTTTACAGTCTAGTAACAGCACTGTACAGTGTTCTACATATTCTAGTTTGGTATTTTTGATCAACCTTTCAGGTATAGCGCAGAATATATAAATTTCAAAATAGACTAAAAATTCTTTTTTTATAACCAGAAATGACGAAAAATGTGAATAAAATAAAAATAATCGCTTAGTTATCTCCAGCTATTAGGCAAGGAACATAATATAAGATGTAACTTAAACAAAAACTTTAATTTATAATTCACTATCTACTTTGTCTAATATTTCTTAATGGAGAAGTTTCCAATTTTTTTTTAATGTATTAATTATAAAAATGTAATAAATGTTTTTTTAATATAACAAAAATATAAAAGAATTATTAAAATATCTCATCAAATGAAAAAGTAATGAAACGTTAAAGTTGCGCTTTAAAGAATAATTTCGTGACGTCACACGAAACGTGAACGACCACACGTGAACTAATTTCTCGGTCATTTATTGATATTTTTTGACAGATTTCAAAAAAAAAAATAGATTTATTAGTTTTGATCTATATTATAATTCCATTACGTTAAAGATGATATTAACAACATCATGAAACTTCTCCATTTTGAGACATAAAAAGTAGAATACAATAAAGAATTTCAGAAAGATTAAGGTGAACTTCTATATCCATAAACTCTAATTAGTGTTAATCCTCTTTATGATATAATACTCTTTTACTAGAGCTATATTACCTATACTAGTATATTTTAATTGGTAATTTTGCATATTATACTCTACAGCACATTTTTATTGCTGCACTTAGCAGTTAAAGAATCAAATTACTATTATAAATGCGAAAGTTAGTATAAATATTTAAAAAATATAAGTATTTCTGTACGTTTGTTACACCCATCCAGGGTGTTCCACAACTATCTATTTTGGGTCCATTTTAATTTCTAATGTATATAAATGATCTCCTTTTTAATGCTAACAAGTTTAAGTGATATTGTACTATTTGTGGATGATACCTCTTTAATTTTTAAAGTTGATAAAAATATAACTAACTATGACGAAGAAAACACCGCATTATCACATATACTTTAGCGATTTAACATTAATAATCTAGGAGTAAACGGCATGAAAACTAAATGTATAAAATTTACTCTACCCAATGTAAGGAGGCAGAATATTAGTTGTTTTAAATTGTAAAATTGAGAAATCAAAAGTGCTTGCACAAGTTTATTTAAGTAAATTACATTTTGATTTGACTCCTTAACGCTAATCACGTCGGACGAATTTTGATGGAATTTCATAGATGGCCTGGAGCAACACAAAGGCCACTGCTTGGCACTTAGGGACACATTTAAACGAAGCGAAGGAAAGTCACGAGTGGACTATATATTAATTTAATATGATTTATACTCACAAATCATAATAAATTTTAAGTTTTATACAGCATACCACAAAACGTAATAGAAATTTAGTCTATAGCCTATAATCATTAATAGTAAGATAATGAATAATTTTCAAGAGAGTTATATTTTGCCGCACTTACAGAAGCACAGTATACATTGCACTGTGCCAGAGCGAAACAATTGCGTGCACACATTGTAAAGAGAACGTGACGCGAACTCCAACGTAATTGAGCAACTTCGTCCGACTTCTGTAGCCAAAAGCCTTTATACCGGTTATATATTGGGGGTCGCGACTTTATCTGAGTTTCCGAGCCACTGCGTTCTCCGGCGATAGAGTGAAAATAGTGGCACAATAAAACAGGGTCTCTGTATCGGTCGAGAGCCCGCTCTTATCGGGAAACTGTTAGGGTGATTCATTGCGCGCCTCTATTTACTTACCGCGCTCTTAGCCGCCCGCTAGTTGCGACTGCAACGCTGCACCTGAACAGATCGTACCACGGATAGCTCGATCACTTGAAAGTCGTACTTTTTATAGGTTTACCTTTTTAACATAGTTCAATAACAACTCTTTTATAACTTTTTTTTATAAAATTGAAATATAAGTTATTATGGGTACATCTATAATGTTCAGAATGTAAATATCGACGATTACAAGTCATTAAGATGTCATATATGTGAACAATATTAATGTATACAAAACCTTATACACCATGATTATTTTTTGTGAATTATATATTATGAAAGACCTATTAAGGCTATTCAAACAATATTTTTTGTCTGCATTGTAACTTAAATATGCTAGAGATATTAACACAATGAACATTATATGATACATATTATAAAATCATAAGGAGGTTATTTTAGAGGCTATGTAATTAGGGATGAGAATATATTACATAATGTCGTCTGTTCGGTCATTAGATTAAAATTTCATAGAACTATAATATATTTTAAATCGTCATAAGCAGCCAGTTAAAAATAAGATTCTAATAAAAAAAGGGTGTGTGTAACCTTAAGCGCCGTTGAAGTAAACTTCTTTGGAAAATATCGCAATTAAATTAAAACAAATCAATAATTAATTAAATAAGGCATATTACAATCATATATTTAAAGGATATCATATACGGAAAAAATATAATATTATATATTAGTCAGACAATAGCAACGGTTACCATGGCAACATGGCAATGCATTATATCTCATTCTCTAGCCGGCACAATCCTATATATTTATGTGTTTGTCTTTTTTTAGTCTCGCATTTTCGTTTCATCGAGTTTCAAATCGCAACGATTCTAAAGAAGTTTCACTTCAAAAAAAGCAATGTAAAATATAATTCCCTCGGGGAGAAAATGATTCGCACTTGGTTTATTTTTAGGGTTTCATAGCCATAAGACATATATGGAATCCTTATAATTTCGTCATGAACGTCTGTTCGTATGTCACAGCCATTTTACTAGAAGACTTGGTATTTCTGTTTTTTTTTGTTTTTTCTTTTATGTTTTAATTTGATAGTTAACCTATTAAGTCTCACGTAGACCGGTAAACTATAAATAAAGTTAATATTGTGTAAACGTAAATATTTTAGTTTTAATGTTATAAATTATGTAAATGAAAACAAGAAATTCAATATACCAAATATTTGGTTGGTTTAAGTACGGAACCCTCTAAGCCATTCATACTCGTACTTGTCCAATTTATAATACTATAAATTTTCAGTAAACTTAGCAAACTTACAATTTTATTATAAAAGCTAGGCTTTTTAATTGGATATTAGTTAGTTAATAGGATTTGAAGACGCTTGCAAGAGTCTCGAGGCTCCCAGGAGCGTCTTAACAATTGTCAGTTATTGGGTCGATGCTCAATGAAGCGGACTCATCTCGTTTGCTCGGACGGGAGTAAACGAACCCGCTACAAAATATTCAATTTCCCTCCCAAGTGGCGCCATTCAGATTTCTAATCGATTTTTTGAAGCATAAATCTCGTAGCGTTAAAATTGTAAACGTACGTGTAAATTTTAGCCAGAGTTTTCCTTTGCTTTGTTTTAATTTACATATAATTTGTGATTTGAATTTAATATACATGAGGTAGTGGCGTTTGCCATATTTTCAAAAACTATAAATTTAAGAATTAAGCTTATTCAGTCAGATTTTAGAAAATGGGACTTAGAAAAGATACAGTTCGTATACTAAAACAGTAAAGAAAAATGGTTAATATGATGTATAATAGCAAAATAGCTAAATAATGTAAAAATTTACGTAAATGTCGAAGGAAAACGAGGCTTTTTAAATTCTGAATTATTTGAAGCGAAGTACATATTTGGGCATAAATAAGTTAATTATAATACTTCTCAATTAATTTTTATATTATAAAGCAATACATAAAACATAGAGTTGGACAAAATTATGGATCTTAGCTGTACATATTAACAACTAAATAAAATTTGTGAAGCTTGAAAATAAAACTTTTAAAAGCTACATTTATCCACATTCTGTACATTTAATTACAACCAAATATGAAATACGAAGCCAAAAACATATACATATGTCCATATATATGTCCATACTGTTCCAGTAATACTTCATTATACTAAAAATTCGAAAAAGTGAAAAAGATTTGAGCTTTGAAAATATGTTTGAATGTACAGTAAGATAAATGAAAATTTCGCGAACTACACACAACACAAATTACTAAAAATCTGAGTACATTGTTGTATAGACTTAGTTGTGATTCCGCGAAGTCTTTGTGAATAGCAGGATAAAATATTTCATTACTGTGTGAAACATCCGTTGGTTGTAGTGGGATTTTTTATTTAGTACAGTTCTTTTTTTCGTGTCGTGCAATATACTATATTGAACTTTTCAATGTACATTTGGTCAGTAGGTGCTTTTAGGTCGATATCTATACTACATACATACATATAAAAATTGTTATCTTAGTTTTTGAATATAAAATGGCTATATTAAGCTATAAGAATTAGAAACTAAAAATAGAATGGCCATAAAAATAATAATTAGTAATGTTTGTCCATCTTTTTTATTCGCCACTTTTCGGAATCGTTTTAGTCCAATTTTAATAATTTTTATAAGCGGGCAAATCAATTTAAGCTATTTATCCTGGTAAAGAAAAACGTTCCCACAAGTTAGAATAATGGCCCAAATGACTTTGATGGGGTTTTAAAGACAAATATGTACCCCTTGAGTCTTTTTCAATCCTTATAAATAAGATTACAGATGTTCATAGTCCCTAAAAAGTGGAATTTTATCGTAAAAATGTTATTTTTACATAACTACTAACCTCTATTTTTTAGTTAATTATTAATTAATGCTCACAATTTAAAAGTTTGAAATATCTTTTCTTTGAAGTATTCAGTAAAATTTTCTCAAAATCCATTAAATAAACTCAAGCCCGAGCAAACTAACAGCATAATTTAAATCCTGCAACAATAAAGCGAACGGATAAGCATGTCAAGTGGTGTCTTAGAGGTGCACTACATTTGAAATCCAAATACCTAAGAATGTAAGGGAATTAGGTTGTGGTATTTGCCTAATGCTTTCTTGTAAGCTTCGGTCGGAAAGCAAAATAAATTGCCGTAAAATAAAGTGCCACGTACGCAAACTCTTCATGTTTGTGAAACGATAGTAGGTAGCTATAAATTGTTTTGAAAAGATTCAGGCGTTTAGCTACCTTACCTGAATGAAAATGCAAGATTCGAAAATCATATTTTTAAAATGGTATATATTAAAATCTAAACGAAAATCTATACATTATCTATATGTAATGAAATTCTAACTGGGTCGAATCTGTACATTCAATATTGTTTTATAAAATCTTATTGTAATAGTCTTTATTATCGTTAAAGAGGCGGAATCTAGTTTTTAGAATTTTTGTCTGTTTATCTGTCTGGGAACGCATCACGGGAAAACCACTACACAGATTTTGATTAAATTTGGTATGATGATAGCTGATTATCCGGGTCAATATAAAGCATAGTTTTTACTGCGGAAAAATATCTCATTTCTGAGAAATCTATACTAAACGTTAAAACAATTATACCACTTAGAAGTGTCACATTGAAAATACTAATTGCTAATAGTGTTAAATTTTATACACTAGCAAATGTATTAATGAACGTATTATATTTGCCTTTCCTGTCTTACCTTTTTATTTAAACAAGTAACTTCGACCTAGATATTTGGGCCTCCATATTTGTTTGTATACTCCAATTTGCTAACCTGGATTTATGATTCTTCAGGGAATCACGAATAATTATTTAAATTTGCTCTTATTGTTCTACCTGATTATTATCAGTAAAATGAAGCAAAACAAAGTGTAACTTACTTAATTACTCTGTTATTTTTAAAGCGTTTCAAGTTTCCTTTAGATTGTCACATTGTCCTTTCTGTTAATAAAAAAATGAAGTTACTCATGATACTTTACGCAGCCTTAATTATAAACGAATCTTTCAGTATTCGTCTATTTATATAACTGAAGACGTCTTTATTCTTTTCATCTTCACCATACTAATATTATAAAGCGGTAAAGGTTGTGAGTTTCTTTGTAGGAAGTAATCTCTGGAACTACTAAACTGATTTAGATATGCTATTAAGATAGTTTGAGATCCTGGAAAGCATACAGGATAGTTTTTATCCCGGAAATCATCCCTTACGGGGGTGAAAAGAGGGGCGAAAATTTGTATGGAGTATCAATCATTTCTCAAGTAAGAGTTATGAAAATGAATCATACCTATGTATATATATAATATATAGTTTATCTAATTTATACTAATGTTAACACGTACCTAGGGACGAACCCGAACGGAGCGAGGGTGAGTCGCTAGTATAAAATATAATAATAATGATAAAGAAACCACTATTGTCCTTTTATATAGTAGAGAGTCACATAAAAGTCAGCAGCTCTACAAATGTATCCATTTGTTTTTTACACTCTCTTAAAATCTCTTCTAAATTGTAAGTCAATTTGCAGTAAAGTTCGGACTATCAAAATGTAAGTATACTAGACATTTACTTTTCGTAGTCTCTATTATCTATATTCAAGACACGATTTGAACTGTTCCTTACACAATTTGTCAAGTTCCGACGCTAGGAAGTCAATTTCAGTTGATGAGCACTTTTATTAAGAAAGTTTATTCTCTTTTTTTAAACTGTGCTCTCACAGTAGTATGATGTTGCTTCGTTATTTGCGCGAACAGATAAAGGAAGGGAGTTCAAAATGAAACGCGAAATAAAGTTTGCACTTAAAAAATCTGTGTTTTACATTTTTTATGTTCTGGTTTTTTGTTGTTAGCAAACACGAAGTTAAGTTGTAGCCCTTTACAGAATACTACAGGTCTGTAACTTTTTCCATAGATCAATAATTACGTCAGAGACACAGTCAAGCGAGGTGAAGGTAAGTCGCTTGTCTGTAAATAAAATATCATGTAAATTACTGTTCATATTTATATGCACGTATGTAATTATGAGTTTTATGGACTACCTACATCTGCAGTTTTCCTGCAAGTGTTTTAACACTGTCTGCGCCAAAATTTTGACGGCATTTAATATAGAGAAAATTCGTTATAGCGTGCTTTGAAAACTATTTCACAAGAGTAGTAAACTTGACGATCGGGTATTGTCGATGTAAATCTGTATTCATGTTAGAGGTCGTGGGTTCAAGCCTCACTTCTGTCGGGATCTTTTGTTTACTTTAGACCAACCAAATTGAATAAAAGATCTTGACTCAAAAGGATAGTGAGGGCAGCTGAGTGTGTAGGTAGCGTTATGATTTATTATTATTTATTAATATGAACGATATAAATTAATGTACTTTTTGAGATTCTCTAGAAAATTATGCAATTTAATAATTCAATATAGATAATTCGATAACTAAGATACAAACTGTGAATAGTTAGCATAATATGAAAAAATATACACATTACACCTACGGCGTTAAAGGAATCCTTTGCAAAAGCGTAAACATAAGTTTTAGAATTTTGACTAATTACCATTTAATGTACTTAAATCTTAAGTGCTTTTTTAAGGTTTTATATTTAAATTAAAAATAGTAATAGGATGCCTGGTGTGTCTATTTATTGATATATTCGTATGTATATAGATTACAAGCAACTCACCCTCGCTTCGCTTCGGGATAGTCCCTAGATAAAAACAAATCTATCCCACGAGAACCGTACATTTTCCGGGATTATATGTGACCTATAGCCTTCTTTAGTTAACGGGCTATCTAATGCAAAAAGAATTTTTCAAATCGGATTAGTAGTTCCTGAGATTAGCGCGTTCAACCAAATAAACAAACAATCTCTTCAGCTTTATAATATTAGTATAGATAGGGTTACCTTTTTTTTTTTTTTTTTTAACGTTGGGAAATGCATTTACGCACGAGGTGTGGGACTCACCGGCAAAACCAGTACTACCCACTAAAACCCAACAAAACCTTCCCCCGTCTTAATGGGGCGTCGCAGGATCGCTTACGCATTCAACTACGACGCCCCGACGGCAGGTCTGCCGAAGCAGACAACAACAACCACGGGGTTGCTCCACAGTCCACTCTGCTATCAGAGAAGTACCAGGAGCAACCCGCATGGTACACTGCCCTCCGAAGAGGGCCACCTCCTACCGCCCACCGAAGTGGGCCTCCTCCCTGTGCGTTTCTTGGCTTCGCGCCCGGTTGGGTTGCCGGGCACTACTGAGCCCCCCCACCACGACAAGGTGAACGCACGTTGGGGGGTATAGATAGGGTTACCTGACCGATGACGCACTTAATACGTTTATTTTTAAATGAATTAATATTAGAAAGGGTTTACATTATAAACTAAAGAAAAAAAGAATGGGGGCCAATCTGTACATTAAATATTTTTTGGAACATCTTATTGAAATTTTACATTATTATCGATACAGAGGCCGAATCCATAGTTTTTAGAATTTTTGTTTGTCTGTCTGTCTATCTGTCTGTTACCGCTTCACAGAAAAACCACTGGAGGAATTTTGATGAAATTTGGTATGGTGATAGCTGGTTATCCGGGTCAATATATAGAATACTTATTACCGCGGGAATATATCTTATTTCTGAGAAAAAATACAAAAACTGCATTGTAAGAGTATACTAATATGTAAAACCTAAGAATTTGCTTTTTGGTCATCTGAACGCGGGCGGAGCCGCGGGCAATGCTAGTACTATATAAATGTATCTCATATGTAAAGTCGCTAGCAGAAACTAGTAACTATAATGATATTTGCGTTGGTTCGCTTTGGAGATTGAGAGCACAATAAAACAGGGCTCTCTATATCGGCCGAGAGCCCGCTCTTATCGGAAAACCGTTAGGGTGATTCATTGCGCGCCTCTATTTACTTACCGCGCTCTTAACGACCTGCAGTGTGCATCTTGAGCTATCATTTTAAAAGTATAACGTTCCGGAATGTAGATTTATCGAACTAGTTACCCGCTCTTGCTTCACTCGAGACCTATGACTTTTGACTATATGCATTATATTCCACCGACTCTACAACCAAAATAATCTTGAGGCGAAGTTGTATTTGCTTGCGAGAGCCTAAGAAAATAAAATGAACTAAGAAAAACAGAAATCAAATGTATATACTAAGAAAGTTCACGAAATTCGAAAGTAGAAATCAAAATTTGCGAGACGAGTTAGGACTGATGATCTCAATTTTTTTCCGCTTAAAGGACCGTTGGGCTTCTGATCGAGTACTGACACTGAAAAACAAAATAATAAACAAAATTGGTAGACTATTTATATTAATCTCTCCACGACCGCGGACACGCCGGCGTTACAGTTAACAATAGATCTCTTAGAAATTTAATTAATTTCTTAGAAATTTACCTGGAGGTGTTAATATTTGATATAGACTAGCTATTTCTGCTAACTGATAGTGTATATTTTTATTAAGTCCACTTTTAACTATAAACCTTGCCTTTTAAGATGTCTTGTAAAATAGGAAGCTCTAGCAATATTTTAATGAAATTTATGTGGCTATATTTTAAATATTCTTATAAAACGAAAAGAAACCATATAAAACATTCCAGTCGCTGTAAAGTAATTAAAGAAATAGGCAACAAAAGTGGAAACAGACAATATCTATAAAGTCATATTAAGTGTGGCTATTATGAAATTTTAAACATCGCTTAAATTTTTCTAAGCATAATATTCAATTTAGTTTCATTATATTTACAGATATCAGAAAATCAAAACTATAAATGTAATAAGTAATTAGTTTTTTTTCGTCATACCTACATAGTAAATTTTTAATTATTGAGAAATAGAGACAAGTTTAAGTTACTTCGATAGAATTATGATGGATGACACTATTTTGACAGTAAAAAATGGATACAGATGATCGAGTAAATCATTCGATCATTTCGCAAGTTCTAATGGTTTTTTTAACATATTGTGTGTATTTTTGCTTTTAAAAACAGGCAAAGGATCTAAAAGTTCTTCATTATAAAGTCTGACAACACAAGTTAAGCCGTTAATAAATATTTTTGTGGCAATAAATACGTATATTATGTATGTAAAATTTTTCTTTTTTAGAAAAAATGATATAAAACAACACGTAGGTTGCTTTCGGTATTTTTCATCAACTTATTCTATTTAAAAAAGAGATGACTATGATTGGATCGAATATTTTTGTATGTCAAAATCATCGATTTTATAGGTAGTGGTGGTTTAGTGGTAACGCGCTCGTTTGATTTGAGCGGATTGAAGTTCCGAGACTCGCACCTTTGATATTCTCATGTGCATTTTCAACTTGATGACCATTTCTCTTACGGTGAAGGAAAACATCATGAGGATCATCATCACTATCATCAAGAACTTGCATGTCCGAGAACCTAGCCCGTATATAATCAGCGTGTGTTGACTTGATCCCCATCGCAAGGGGATCCGTGCCCAGTACTGAGACGTTAAAGAGAATGAATATAGTAGGTGCATTGTTGGAACGTGCGCTGATTTCTTGAAGAGGGCTAGACTTCTGGCTAATTGAAATTGTATCGAGTGGATCTGACGATAGAATTAGGTGATGGTTTTTGTGTCCAATTGTTATACTACTTTATAAAATATTTTAGTTAATATGAATTGTCCAGTTAGTTCATATTTGTATTTTTTTATTTAATTGAAATTAGTTTTACAAATTTAAATCGCTTTGATATTCAATACTCTTTACTGTGACGCCTACATAAAATTTAAGAGATTTTCTAAAAGATAAGTATACTTTAAAAAAATAATAATAAAACGGATTTTGCTTTAGCTTGAAGTGTTTAAATATCAGATTTTGGAGTCTGTTTTAAATTAATTAAATTTATAATTAAACTATTATAATAATTTATAATTCTAAAGTACTCGGTCAAATGTTAGTTTAATATGGAAGGATGCAAATGGTCCATTCTGCGGTTGCCTTCATCCAAATCTGAGTGAGGGCTCTCTGCAAATTTGCACGCTAATCCGCAGAAAGCCATTCCAAAAGGTTTATAGTGCAATCTTACTTAGATTAGATGCTACACAAATCTAAATATATTTTATGTTTTTATTAATGTAATGTTTAAATAAAATATAAATTTAAACGTTTACTTAAAATATATATGAATTCAATCTTTGATGAGATGATATTGCCAAAAATCATTGTATAGACGCACGCGGCTTTAAGAGGGGGCAGACGTTAGAGGCCGTATAAAAGACATTCGTATCTTCTTTTTTAACTTAACAAAATAAATTAATTGTATGTATTTTTATATTTAACTGTTTCCAGAGCATACTTTTATATAAATATAGACACAAAAGGTATGTCAAGAAAGAGCTATTAATAATAATAATCGTTTACTTCCGAGAATGTCCACCATACTTATAATTCACCACCAATCACCATACTTATATAAGCTATGTTAGTAGATTTATTATAATTAAATTATACATAATAGGGCAATCGTATTTGTTGACAATTATATTTAGGAGACTGTTAGGGCTGTCCCTTAACCTGCGCAGAAAGGAAGCATTAAATAAAAGTTTTAAAAAATATTAAATTTTTGTACTAAGACGGCACAAATTCAGACAGTTTTTACATAATGAGCAATTAGTAAAATAACTTTACCTTGACCGTAAAGCAAAATGTGTATGAACACGGACGCACGGACAAAAGGATTTTTTTAATATTTTCATGCATCACTTGAGACCTTAGTTAAATTAATTAATTTTATTACCTATTTATTACCTATTTAGTATTTAGTATCTTTAACCGCAAAGACATTTGTAATCAAGTAGCAGGCAGCTATATAGAAAGAAAATAAGATTATTTTAATTAAATTTTATTTTACGTTATTAAAATTTCTCATTCAATTTCTCATTTTAAATAAAGCATTTACAAATAAAACAATAATAATATTTTTAAAACATATTTCAACTATTATTACAGACGATAATATCTTTTGTGTTAGTTTAAAAATATTTAAATTTAAAACGACAAGAAATATGTTTATTTATTTGTATGTAAGGGATAGCTGGGTTGATTATAAAATCTGATTCGCGATTAGAAAGCTAGGCTGAGGTCATGACTTTAATATAGGACGCCATAAACCTAGTACGCCATAAGTTTCGTCACCCACTAAACAGTGCACAGTGTCTCAATGTAACGATGAAACGATAATTTTTTTTAGTGGCTTAGATTTGTGTTAACAGACGCAATACATTCTGCCAGTATCACGTATTGTGAGAAAGACACAAATGAGTTTGAGCGGTAATTTTGATATTTAACAGTTTTAACGTGGAATTAAAACTGTAAATGAGTGATCGGCTTACAGGAACAACTTACAATAATAATTTGATAATTACGCAATACGAAAATGACATAATGATTGATAATGAAAATACATAAATAATCAGAACTGTATTATAATTTAATTTTATTATCTTCTATAAATTTAACTATTCTTTTAATAAACGGGCTAAACTCAAGGTCTAATAAACATTTGGTGTTAACTGGGCGGTAAGTTTGAGGAGGGATTATGACATTTCCAAATTGAAATATTCCTTATATTTCAATTTGGGACAATTAAATAGAATATGCAATCTCATCTAAGCCATATTCAAAGATTGAGCTATTTCTAATTTTTAATTTAGCCAATGTTTATGTCATCTTAAAGCTTTTGACATCTTAAGCATAAACTTAAGATGTCAGAGATGCCAGTCATCTTTATAGCATAAAACTATTAATAGAATTTTGTCTCGTGTACTCTTGACATTTAACAATGTTCTAATTAGCAAAAAATACAATACTGCGTCCTGAGCGTTCTTTTAAAAGAAAGTATTATTTATAATAATTGTGTCGTGTCACTTTACACGGGACTGGCGAAAAACAGAGTTGCTAATATTTTAGAGAAACGTACAACATAGATAATTCCGAACGCTTCGTTAATATGTGTTCGAATATAGTGTTCAGAATATTACTGTATTATAAGTTACTTGAGAAGTTTGTGCAGAAAATAAAGTAAATAAATGGAAACTTGCGACAGTGAATAGGTAGTATCGCAAATAAGGAGACCTGCTTAGAGTAGGGGAAACGGAGTTGTAGCCTTGAGGCCCATGTCCGGACATACAAATGTTAGATGAGCGAGATCTGGATTTGAACCGCCTTCACATGATTTTTCAAATGAGCGCGTTACTAATGGGCCATGGACCATTGCTATTACTTTTATGGTTATATACCGCGAAAATAACTTATAACATGAAGAATCATTCGCGCTGTCAAAATAAACAAATGTATTATTTAAAGCTTTAAGATATTTAATAGTAATCTATTTTTAATTCATTTTAATTAAACGACTAAGTAACTAAGGTGAATTGGGTAGCAGTATGGCTGTTGTGTGTAGTGGTTTAACTACTTGAAAGTTCCATTTTATTACTCGTAGCACATAATTGTGCATTACACAAATACATCGTGTGTTCCTCAGCGCATAATAAATAACTCGTATTTGACTTTGACTCGTCCTTGGACGATTTTTGTTTGGGAAAATAATTAAAAAAATTAAATGAAAAAAGTAGCGTTTTAAATTAATTTATAACTGTATTTTTAATTACTGGCATGTATTAAAACTTGGTAAAGCAAAAATACTGTATAGTGTAACTTTCTCAGGGGAGTTGCTGGACTCCTACTGGGCGCGTCCCCCGGGTGGCGGATAGGGGAAAGCCACCACATTGGTGGTACCGGTTCAACCGGCGCGGACCAAAACCAGTAGGCATGGGCGTGCCTTTAGGGGTTTGTTAACCCCACGGCCTAAGGGAGCACACCCTGACAGAAAAGCACGGAGGTGGGGCGAGCCCGGCGGGCGCTTCACTGCGCAGCCCGGCTAGCACTTTGTGCAACGCCCCTCTCACATCGTAATCCCGGAACCCGGTGTCGTTGACCATGTCTAGCGGCCGGGAACTGGGACCGATAGCCTCGGCTTAGCCGCCCGGGCTGCGAGGAAGAAAACCTCTATAAAAAATCACCCCAATCCCAAGTGGCGGAGCAGCGCGAGGGGATGCGTGGCCGATGGGTAGATCGGTCACTACTGCTACCCCCGCTAGAGTACCGGCCGAAACTCTATGCGGGTTACGCTGGGCTTATCCGCAGACAGGGGGCACTGTGCGGATGGACCCACCCTTCCCCCATACTCGTGGGAATCATATGGATACACAAAAAACCAAAATTCAAGATGATGTGCCTGTGACGGGCGGAGAAGACGTGGTGCCTGCGACGGGCGGAGAAGAGGTTGTGCCAGTGACTGGCGGTGTTGGCGTTCGGCCTGAGATGGGCGGTGTATCGGTTGCGCCTGATAAAGGTGCAGAGAAGGTCTTCGCGGCAAAGCAGCCGCAAGCCGTGCTCACCCGCATCCAACTAGGTGAAAGCGCAATGTCCAGACGGGGCTCCGTGTCCTCGGGTGGCAAATTCTGGGCGGGGTCCGGCAGAGACTCTGATGGGGAAAGCTTTGTCTCCATGGGATCAGCGGGAAGTCTGGGGAAATCCCAGTACAAAAAGGATGCTAGGAAGAGGCCCAGAGTCAGTCGGGGCAGCAAAACAAGCTCGTCGGAAGATGAGAAAAAGCCTAAGGCCAAGGTAGTAGCCAGCCGAGGTAGAGGTCGCCCACCCACGACAGGAGAGTACGTGGGGCTGGCCGCAGCCAAAGCTGCGTTAAACAAGGCTAAGCAGGAGGAACTCCGACTACGGGCAGAAGAGGAGGTGGCTGGGATGACGCTGGCGGTGCAGACCCGTTCCAGTTCGTGCCTGTCACTGGACTCGTTGGCCATGGAGGGGAATGTCACGGAGGCGGTATTGGTGTCTGACCTCCAGAAAAAGGTGGCAGAGAGCCTGCTGGTAATCGAGACAGTCGCCAAGAGATCAGGGAACCTTAAAGGGGTGTTCATAAAGGCCCTAAAGAGGCGGCCAGTTCCATCTCGACGGCAGTGGACGTGTTGGCCAGAAGAACGGCATCGGAAGAGGCAATTCAATTGCGGGCGAGTAACGCACGCCTGCAAGCGGAGCTGCGCGATCTGAAGCAGGAGTTTGTGGCGTTGAGAGCGCAAATTGACCTGCGTCCGTCAACGTCCGTGGCCCAGGTCCCAGCAAATTCCCCGCCACAACATCCGGCTGGCGTGGACGAGCTGGCCCAGACGATCATGGTCCAGGTGGGGACCATGATCAATGCCCGTTTTGAAGCCCTGGAAGATCGCCTTTTGCCTGAGCGTCGTGTCCGCCCACCATTGGCGGCAGACAAGGCACAGGAAAAGACGATTGAAAAACCTGCGGAGACTATGGCCCGGTTAACAACCCTGGTCGCCCCGGCGAATCCTGCCTCACCTGCAAAGAAGGGAAAGAAGGAGACCAAAAAGAAGGCTACAAAAAAGCCGGACCAACAACTGGCTGCGCCAACTCCGACGGCGGGAAATGCGCAAGCAACTCCAGCCCCTTCCACTGCCGACGGATGGAACGTGGTAGTGAGACGGGGGGCTAAGAAGAATACGACGGCTACAAATCAGCAGCCGAAAAAATCGGAAGTGCCGCCCAAGAAGCGCAAGGTCGGAAAACTCCGGCCTCCTCGCTCGGCAGCGGTGGTGATAAAGCTCCAGCCATTAGCTGTCGAGCGAAATATCACATACGGAGAAGTATTCACCCAGGTCAAGACGAAGGTAGACCTATCTGGCCTGGGTATCAAAGATGTCCGCTTCAAGGTGGCCTCAACGGGAGCACGTATGCTCGAAATACCGGGGGCAAACAGCGGTGAAAAAGCGGATGTCCTGGCGCAAGCCCTGAAGGAGGCATTGGACGGGGAGAATGTTAAGATCACCAGGCCCACAAAGTGTGCAGAACTTCGGGTAACTGGCCTAGATGACTCAGTTACCCCTGTGGAACTGGCGGAGGCAATAAGCCGGGCAGGTGGCTGCAATGCAGACCTTGTTAAGTCAGGAGAGATCAGGAGGGACAAGTTTGGCCTGGGGTCGGCGTGGGTTAGATGCCCGGTAGTAGCCGCAAAAAAGGTAGTGGACGGTGGTCGCCTCCTCGTGGGACTGGTTTCTGCGCAGGTGAAACTGTTGCAAGCCCGGCCACAGCGGTGTTATCGCTGCCATGAGGGAGGCCACGTGGCGGCGCGGTGCACGGGGGCAATAGACCGCAGTGCCGAGTGCTACAGGTGCGGACAGACTGGTCACCTGCGTAGCCAATGCACATCTGCACCACACTGCGCAGTCTGTGAGGCGGCGAAGAGGCCAGCGGACCATACGGTGGGAAGTGCGGCCTGCACTCGGTCCCAGCCAAAGAAAAGCAGGAGAGCGACATCTGGGCCAAAGGCCCAGACACAGCCGGTCCGCAATAGGGACGAGGTGGAGGGGGCCATGCAAGCTTAATTATGGCCCTAAAGGTTCTACAGGCGAACCTTAACCACTGCGCCAGAGCCCAGGACCTGTTTGTCCAAAGTCTGGCGCAGTGGTCGGTGCAGGTCGCTGTCATAGCGGAGCCGTATTGGGTCCTCCCGCGTGACAACTGGGCGGGCGACGACGACGGGTTGGTGGCCATCGTTTCCCAGGTCGCCGCGGGCTCTCCACCCTTTACGCGTGTTGTAAAGGGCTCGGGGGTGCGTCGCGGCACTGCTGGGTCGGGTCGTCGTGGTCGGAGTATATTTCTCCCCAAACAGACCCTTGGTAGAATTTGAAGAGTTCTTGGACAGGTTGGGGGAGCTAATCGCCAGATGTGGGCCCGCGGAAGTTCTCGTTGCGGGGGACCTAAACTCGAAGTCCGGCATGTGGGGCTCGCCAGTGGAGAATGCACGGGGGAGAGTCCTTGTAGAATGGATCGTTGCCACCGGCCTAACTGTCTTGAATCAGGGAACGGTCAACACGTGCGTGCGACGGCAGGGCGGGTCCATCGTGGACGTTACGTTCGCGAGCCCTGCCTTAGCGCGCCGTGTCCACGGCTGGCGAGTGCTGGATGATGTGGAGACGCTCTCGGACCACCGCTACATCCTATATGAGATCTCCACTCATCCGGCGGTGCCGCCGAGCCGTACCCGAAGTCGGAGGGAGGAGGGACCGCGATGGCAGCTGAGGCGTCTCAACCCGGAGGTTTTGAAGGAGGCGGCGATCGTAGCCTCCTGGCTGCCCCAACACGCTTCATCACCAGACGAGACAGCAGAGCGCATTGAAGAGTTGGCGAGGCGCATCTGCGACGCCGCAATGCCTCGCTCTGGGCGTTGCCCCCCAAGGCAGCAAGTATGGTGGTGGACGGCAGAGATCGCGCAACTGCGCGAGGATTGCGTCGCTGCCAGACGTCTTTACTCGCACTGCCGTAGGAGAGCGCGCCGGGACCAGGCAGAGGAGGACAGGAGATATGCGACATACGTGGAGGCGAAGACGCGCCTAACAACCCAGATCGCCAGGGCCATATCTATAGGACGAGCCGAGATGATGGAGGGACTCAATAGAGATCCTTGGGGTACACCATATCGAGTGGTCTTGAACAAGTTTCGCCCCTGGGCCCCTCCACTAACCGAAACACTCGAGTCAGAGGTATTGCGGAGTGTGCTGGAGACTCTTTTTCCGCACAACGACTTCCAGCCGCCGGCGATGAGTCCACACATAGAGGCTGAAGTTGACGAAGGACTGGAGGACGTTCCAGAGGTCGATGAAGAGGAGGTGGCGGTTGCTGTAGTGCGCCTGCGTGGGAAATCTGTTGCCCCTGGGCCGGACGGAGTACCTGGTCGCGCCCTAGCCCTAGCCATGGACGCTTTAGAGCCTTGTGTGAGGGGACTATTCACTGCCTGTCTGGCTCAAGCCATAATTCCACAAAGGTGGAAGACAGGCAGGCTAGTCCTCCTCAGAAAGAAAGGGCGTCCAGCGGAGTCTCCCTCCGCGTACCGCCCCATCGTGTTGCTGAACGAGATGGCCAAATTATTTGAGCGCGTCGTTGTTGGGCGCTTAATCAAGCACATGGTGGAGGTTGGGCCGGATCTGTCGGACGCGCAGTTTGGCTTCCGCGGCGGTCGCTCAACCGTGGATGCCATTCTGCGGGTCAAGTCCTGCGTGCAGGATGCGGTCTCCCAGGGTCAGGTAGTTTTTGCGGTGTCCTTGGACATCGCAAACGCCTTCAACTCCTTGCCCTGGGCTTGCATCAAGGAGGCGCTCCGCTACCACGGGGTGCCGACCTACCTGTGTCGCGTCATCGGGGCTTACCTCTCCGAGAGATCCGTGGTCTTTCCTGAGCGGAACGGCTGGGGGAGACGGGAAGTGTCGTGCGGAGTTCCACAGGGCTCAGTTCTTGGGCCGCTCCTGTGGAACATTGGCTATGACTGGGTGCTGAGGGGCAGCACTTTGAGAGGAGTCAGCGTTGTCTGCTACGCAGATGACACCCTTGTCTTGGCGCGGGCGAATAGCCATAGAGAGGCGGCGCTACTAGCAACGGCGGGAGTGGCCCACGTTGTCGGCAGGATACGCCGGTTGGGGCTGAAGGTTGCCCTAGAAAAGTCCGAGGCCCTTTGTTTTCACGGCACTCGAAAAGCGCCTCCACCGGGCACGCATATCACAGTAGGCGGAGTCCGCATCGGCTTGTCGAGTACGATGAAGTACCTAGGACTCGTGCTCGACAGCCGGTGGAGCTTTAAGGCGCACTTTAAGGCCCTTGCGCCGAAGCTTTTTAAAACGGCAGGTGCGCTGAGCAGGTTGTTGCCCAACGTGAGCGGACCAAGTTGTGCCAGCAGGCGCCTTTATCTTGGGGTTCTACGCTCCATGGCGCTCTACGGTGCTCCAGTATGGGCGGACGCCCTCTGTCGGGAAAATGTGGCTGTTTTGCGGCAGTCACAAAGAGTGATGGCGCAGAGGGTTGTGCGAGGGTACCGCACTATCTCGGGCGAAGCAGCGTGCGTGCTGGCTGGAGTTACACCCTGGGACCTGGATGCGCTTTCCTTGGCGTCGAACTATTTTCGGCGTCGAGGTCTTGCGTCCGGGGACCTTAGTCCAGCACCGCATGAGAGCAAGGAGGAGCGGGATGCCGCACTTGAGGAGTGGCTCTGCAGGCTGGAGAATCCATCCGCTGGTCGCAGGACCATTGACGCAGTTCGCCCAGTCTTTAGGCAGTGGTTGGCGAGACGTCACGGCGTTCTCACCTTCCGGTTGACGCAGGTCCTCACGGGGCACGGGTGCTTCGGCAGATACCTGTGCCGCGTCGCCGGGAGAGAGCCGGATCCACGCTGCCACCACTGCCACGGCTGCGTCGATGAGACGGCCCAGCACGTGCTCGAGGAGTGCCCAGCTTGGGTGACGGAGCGCGAGGCGCTCAAAAGTGTTGTGGGGGCGGACCTGACGCTGCCGGCCGTGATCTCTGCCATGGCCGAAAGCGAAAGGTCCTGGGATGCCGTCCTGTCCTTCTGCGAGGTCGTGATGTCGCAGAAGGAGGTGGCGGAGAGGGCGAGAGAGGCCAACGCCGAGCTCGCCATCCGCCGCAGGAGGACCGGGCGCCGGAGAGCGGCCCACGATCGCCGCCTCCCCCCCTAACACCAGCCAGAGGGCGGTAGACTTGGGGAAGTCTGCCGCCTAATCACCTGGCCCGAGTAGGCGCGCGCGGTGTCCCCCGCGCGCTACTCCAAACGGTGGTCGTCGAGGGTGCTGCTCCCACCCTCCGACACCGAGACGTGCCGTAGGGCAATCGCCGTCGGGGTTCGCGGATGATTTTGGTTCCCGTGGCCCCGACCTGGAGGCGACAGAGGTGGACACCGTCAGGTTTTAGTGGGTAGGCTGCCGCGCGTTTATCATCTTTGCGCGGTGGGAGCCCCACATAACCCGTCGTTCTTCCCCAGGCGGCGGGTACCCGGCAACAGGGTTTCCTGACGAAAAAAAAAAAAAAAAATAGTGTAACTTTCCACTTCTGAATCATGTTTAGACAATACCTACATGTTGGGTGGGATCTCTCTATTCTTCGCTTTTGAGTAAACGTTGCGTAAATTTAAAAAAGGCCAGAAATTTTAACATATTTCTCTCATATTAAAGGTCGAGTCAGTCGTGTTTTTTGTATCTATTATATATGTTTTTTTATATTATATTGAAATATGTCATTTTTAAAATTATGGTATATATAAGTGAAGGCGAAAATATCTAAATCATTAACTAAATTTGTGGTATATAGGTTACCTTGGTCGTGTTTCTCATTCTCTAGTTTAATGTTTCATTCATCAATCACGTTGATCAGCTCGCCTTTGACATTCGATACTTTGTGTGGAGGCTTTTATACTTACAGCGACAAATCGTTTCAAGTGTTAACTTAATTTTCTATAATTTTCTTCTTATTTTTATAAACTTTTGTACCAAATTTTTGTTATATTTATGGATATATTTGTAAAATATTTTCTCAACTTTTTTAAGGTACTTTTTATAAAAAAAATAATAATTTGTTTATTACAAAATTATTATTGTATCTTTTAACAAACTATATTTATTGCCTATTTTAACCCGACAACGACGAATCCCAAAAGATGAAAACACACAAATAGCAAGAATCGGAGCAAGGATAAAACATGTACATAGTATATTTTTGTATAAGTGGAAACTTTATTGGCTGTGTATTGTTTCTTATGTATTCTGCATTTTATGCTTATATATGCTGTCTGTTTTCCAATTTAAAAAATAAGTAAATAGTACTTACACTATATGTCTCCGACTGCATGATACTATTTTCTTTTAGTTCGCAATTACGCAGTCGGCTTTTTTATTTTATATATTATTTAAATTAACTTTTCTTAACATAAATTTTATTCGTCATATTTTATTATTTCACAGCTTATTTAGTCCGATTTCAAAAAGGAAGAGGTATTCTTGCGATTTCATTGTCAATCATGAAATAGCTTTTTATCTAAAACTAGCGACTCACCCTCGCTCCGCTCGTCCCTACATTTTAAGGTTAGTAATTAGTATAGATTTCTTAGAGATGAGATATTTTTCTGCAGTAAAAAGTATTCTAAATGTTGACCCGCATAACCAGCTAACATCATACCAAATTTCATCATTATCTGTCCAGTGGTTTTGTCCTGATGCGTTCCCAGACAGAGATACAGACAGACAAAACATCTAAAAACTATAAATTTGGTTTATGTAGCGATAACAATGACTATTTCAATAAGGTTTTCCAAAAAAATATCAATGTACAGATTCGATTCAGTTAGAATTTTATTATATGTATGATGATGGAGATGAAGTATTTAGCTTAAATAAGTTAAAAAAAACCATTTAATATAAATATTATCTAAAAGTACTTCATGTCTCAATTTTGGTTTCCAAAGTACTTCCGTTAGACATAATAAAGGTACCTAAACGTAAGAAATAAAAAACAGTCATAGCTAACATTAATGACACCTCCAAGTGACGTGTATTAAAATTTAATTAAACGCTTTACGAAAGCTTTACGAGTGGTTAATTTTTTATTCTATACTTCTATTTCTGAAATAATGTTTTTTCTAGTTTTATATTTATAATAAAGTTAAACAAAAACCATATTATATTGTTTTGTATATTTATCATACAAAATTAATGAATCGATTGTTGAAAAAGTCGTTTTAGAACAGGCAAAAAGAAGCGGGGTGGTACCGTTACCTTAAATAAAGTTTTAAAAGCGATGGTTTCAGACAGCTCTACGTATACAACTCGTATTTGCGTGCAACATAATTAGAGATTTTACCTAAATGTTGTATATATACCTAAATATAAAAAAAACTCTTAGTCGAATTTGTACATTAAATATTTTTTAGAAAATATTATTGAAATAGTTATTATTATCGATACAGAAACCGAATTTTACTTTTTTTGAATTTTTTGGCTGTATGTCTGTCTACTGTCTGGGAACGCATCGCGAGAAATCCACTGGACAGACATTGATGAAATTTGGTATGATGATAGCTGGCTATCCGGGACAACATATAGGATAGGTACTTTTTAAATTTATCTTAAACCGTAACTATGCACCCGGGCGGAACCAGGGTGAGTCGCTAGTATAATATAATATACTAATATATAAAGCTGAAGTGGTTGCTTTTTTCTTTGAATACCCTAATTTTTAGAGATACTTACGCCATTTAAAAACATTTTTTTGAATTTTATAGCTTATTTATTGAAAAAGGCTGTCAAACACGTTACGATCCTAAAGCTTTTGTACATAAACTACGCAGGTGGAGCTGAGTGCAAACACTATTAAATTATATTCAGATGGCCGCCAAGTCTACTATTCTTATGAGTTTATGTCAGGTTCTTAAGTTTTCAAAATTTTAATTAAAATCTCAATTAAGACAGTAGATGAAGATGAATCTCTATGAAGATGTAATAGACCAGGGTCGATAATTTTGTAAAACCAAAAAAAATAATAGTAGGATGAAACCCATTAGAAAAGGAGGGGAATATTATAAAAATGAAAGGAAAAATAATTTACGGGTGATCTGAGGTCGGGAAGGGGATGGTGGTGAGTTTTTAAGGGTAAAAAATGGGTTTTCTCGATTTCCGGCAAAACTAAAAGTCCTATCGAAAAAAGTCAAATGGCAAAGTTGTAGGTAATAAAAAGATCTAAAACTTTTGTATTTACACTTTTTTCACATAACCTCAAAATTTATGTAAAAAATTAAAAAAACCAAGTTTTTGGTTTTTTATTTTTATCTTTTACAAAAAAAAAAATTTTAACGAAATTTTGTAAAAACTTACTTTTTTATGTCCCAAATACGCTGTAATTTATTTGATTAAAAATATTTATTTTTCACCTTATTTTGAATTAATATCGAAAAAGCACCCTAATTTTCAATCGAAAATTCACCCATCAAAATATCAGCTTTTATCAAAAATTTGGTATGTTTTCTGTTCGTTGAAATCTCTACTTTCCAATGGTGAAAAAATATATATGTTACTATAGTAAATCTTCTGAGAAAATGCAAAAAACAAAAACCTTTTTTATTTCATACACTTGCTTATCATCTGCCATATTGCAGATGATACAAACAGATTCATCCATACTGATAATCTGAAAAGACAAAATCGAATTATTAATGCCTTCACTATTTTATCGTGAGTATACCCCCATGAAAAAAAAATATTAAAGAAATAAATGTCAAAATGTATAAAAAATATATTATAAATATATTTAAAATCTATAACAAATGTTTAAATATATGTTTAGTAAATATATTTTTAATAACTAACTTTTGGCCGATTTTCATGTTTTCACCAAATTTCGTTAAAAAAATTTTTTTTGTAAAAGATAAAAATAAAAAACCAAAAACTTGGTTTTTTGAATTTTTCACATAAATTTTGAGGTTATGTGAAAAAAGTGTAAATTTTCTAATGGGTTGCATCCTACTATTATTTTTTTTCACTTTTTATTATTTATAAAGGCTTCTACCCTGGTCTATAATGAAGTAATAGAAGTAATCTTATACCAATCAGCTGCTGTTAAAAGTATATAATTTTTATTTGGATATATTTTTATCCATAGTTTAAATAGGTCTTTAATAATTTAAAGAGCTTAATGAATTAAAGACTCTAATGAATTAAACAATTTTCAATTTAAAATTAAAGTAAATTGTAAATAATTTATTACCCTCTATACATATATGTAAATAGGCAAAGACAAACAGTTCAGTATCAATTTCCCCTGTTTGTCAACTGATTATTATTCTTGCTTGTAGCTATTGACTAACTTTAGTGTTATCAATAAAAAAAATAATTGTTAAATATTTTTTTAATATAGATAGGTAAATTCTATACATATATAATATTTTTCTATAGATAAGAATTTTTCTTAATGTTTATGATTAAAATTTGACCACAAGATGAAACTAGTATAAATAATACGATCAATAGGTCGTATCGTTGCTTATAAACGACTAACATAAGCACAGATTGCGGTCGAGAAATTAAGCAACTATTGATGACTGGAGCTGCTCATGAAATTCAGTTTAGAAAATTATATACTAACTAGCAGAACCCGCGGCTTCGCTCGCACTAAAACTTATCCCCCTATTTTACTCCCTTATGGGATGAATTTCGACAAATGCTAAAACTTGTATTTATTTAATTGTATTGAGAAACATTAATACCAAGTTTCAAGTATTTTTTAACATATCGACACTGCCGTAGAACAAAGTCGGATATGATATTACAACGAAATTGATTTTTTTACAGAATTAGCTTTAATTAATAATAAACTATTGATATATTCAAGAAAAATTTAAATATTTGTAGTACTTTCGGAAATATTCAATTGAACAAAGTATTATTTCAAAATTGTTCCCATGAAAATCGTCGCGAGTTCAATAGCGCCACTGTCGCTCGGTTGTCATCGCTCCGCGTGCGCCGCGCCCTGCGCGGCGATCGTCACCAGCGGTGATGTTCGACGGAAAGCCGGTCATATTTAACAACAACACATGATAGATTCTACATTAGCGTATTATTACAATATTTTTAAAGTTTTTAATACAAAAACAGCCTAAAAATGTCTTGGTCATAAAAAGATATTAAAGTTAGTGATAGATAATGAAGAAATAAGTGACTATTACGTCGGGCAGGACTTCAGCATTTTAAGTAATTCAATCGAAAATACGGACAACGAAGGTAAGCCATTTTTATAAATATTTACTTTTATGGATATAAATGCCTTTTATTATTTTTTTCATACAAAAAAACGATTGGCTAACATTTTATATAGAATTATTCAAATTCCGTGTCATAACTTAGCAACCGACGTTGTTCTACGGAAATGAAAAAAAAAAAAATATTTAATAAAAATATATTTTGATGATATTTTCTTTATGTACTTTATTTATATTCTTTATTTACTTATGTTATGGTATTGGATATTTTTGACGTCGTATGTTTCCTACTTTCGTTTTTCTCCCAAACTCATTTCAATTATACAGATTGTTTGAATACTTACGGCGTTGTTCTTCGGAAATCTTACACATTTTTGATGTAGCGTATTGAGAACTAACTATGTTCTTCGGCATAAAATTATATAGGATTTTGTTCAGCATGTTTGAATGCTAATTATAGATATATAAATGACTAGATCTTTTTATTTGAGAATTTTTTGTCTTATTTAGACATATCTTTAAATATTTTACTATGTTGCAGGTCTTGGAGTTGAAAAACCAGAATCAACTTTACCCCCTGTAGCGGAAATCATAGTCAACCAATTAAGGGGAATAGCGCAGAAAGTATTTGCAGATGTGCGATGAAGATCGAAATTTAGTTAAAAACTTGACACCATTTGGTATAGAAGATACCAACACCAGTTTTGAGGCTTCTCCTTCTGTGGTCATCGAAGAAGTTGAAAACCTACACCTACGTCACCCTTAATAATTCTTACTCCCATGCCATTACTGACTAATAGTCACAAGACATGTAATGACTTATTTTTTGCTTTATACGACCACTGGATAGTCCAGTACCATCTTCACCTAGTACTGTAAGTGGACTAAGTTCTTTTTCCGAATTAGATACCAATTCAGTACTGTCTCCAGGACGAAAAAAAAGAACAAAAATAGAGAATCATGGTCCAATGTAAAAAGGAAAAGCTTAACGAATTAAGGTTAAAAAATGTGTCAAAGAGGGGTAAAGTTCTTGATAAAAAAAGGTTATGGGTATGCGTTATAAATGTAGTGAGAAAATTACTAATGAACAAAGAGTATATTGTTTTAAAAGGTTTTGGAATCTCGGTAACAAAGAGAAACAGTGAGGATTTGTGGTTAAATTTTATTTAGAAGTAAAGAAGCATCGATGTCTTAACACAGATCAACCTAATTTACGTAAATTTACTTATAAATACAACTTGCCAATAGCTTCTTCTTCTGAAAGCGAAAAAAAGTGTCTATGATCACGTTAATTCTTTTATCTCATTACGTTAAGAGATCGATCAAGCTATACTTGGACGGTAATCGTAGTATTGAATGTATGTTTCTATTATACAAAGAATGTTTTAATCCTACAAAATATGCTAAGAGGGCTTCAATCGAACGTCAATATTGTTTCCAAACACTTTAGTTAAGATTTCATGTAAATTCTATGGAATCAGGTAAAGGAAGTCCATGTCAAAAAAAAAGGGGCCCACTTAATTATAATATTATCCATATGATCTCAATGAAAGTGGTTATAATATGTCTGGCTCTACCTGATTTAAAACCTATTTCTAACAGCTTGTATAAAATATCGAAAGATAAATATACTGATCTGGATCACATGTGCAAAACCGGTGTAATCATTTCTGAACATAGCATTTATTTCAAATCCCTACCATTTGATGATGAGTGATTTTTTTTATTATTGTGTTAATTAATAAATTAACCTATCAAAATGAAATGTCATTAGATATTTCATTTTATTTGATAGTTTTGATTAAGAAAATACATTATTTTAAAACTAAATATTTATGAAGGATTTAAACAGATCTGAGATAATTTTGAAGAAAAGTATTTTTTGTTATTACTAGTTTTTGAAATATTTATTTTATTTTTAATTGTGCAGTAATTATTAAGTACCTGCTCAATCATATTCCTAGTATAAACATTAAGTTATATTTAATATTCATCTTATAATTATATATAGCTAAAGACCTACTCATATCTGTTGTTGATACAGATATTTAAAATGTTATTATTTCTGAGATCTCATATTTGTTAAAGAGTCTTAGATTTTTTGTATTTTGAAATTTTGTGATTTGACTGATGTATTTTGTTACCGATTGAGACTGATTATTAACGAGTCGCACAATTAATATTAAGAGTTTAACTACCAAATGGCAAGATTTTTTAATTAGATTTATTCCTTGCTTGTGCAATTTTCAAATTGTATTTTGGATAAAAAATAATCATTTTTTCATTTCTTTACTTATATAGATATACCTTGTGTATAAGCAATAAAAAGTTTTTTTAGAACCTACGTAATTTTTAATTTATCTAGAAAAACATACGACATCAATATCCCTTTTGTAATTTCACAGAACACCATGACATGTATATATACGTAGTACAACTTTCCATTGAACAACTTCGGAAAGTCACAACATACGTCCTAAGTTACGT
Source organism: Brenthis ino (assembly GCA_921882275.1). NCBI lineage: Eukaryota > Metazoa > Arthropoda > Insecta > Lepidoptera > Nymphalidae > Brenthis > Brenthis ino. The sequence continues at coordinate 15,809,259 of OV170227.1, read as the reverse complement.
AATATAACGTCGGATTATAATATACAAACACATTTTTTTTATTTTATAAAGAAAAATTTATTATTATTATCTAGTAATAACTCTTAATAAAAGACAAAAGGCTATTCCTAATTTTTTTTTCAATTAATTAAATAGGAGAAAAGTTATGGTAAAAAATGTGACTTCAAAACTTTAAACGGCTCTCCTGTAAAGTAGCTATTTTGTAGATCCGATTTTGTTCTACGACAGTGTCGATATGTATATATTTTATTGGGTTGTATTATAAAGTTTTTCCCTGTAGATAAGATATATGTGTATAAGATAATCTCCTGTGGCACTCTCCAGCTTTTCAACTATCACACAAAAAATTACGCCCATCCGTCAATCCGTTTCGACGTGAAAGAAGGACAAACAAACACATTTTCACATATATAATATTAGTATGGATATTATTTGTATGGATTCAGAAGTGTACTTGTTCTTTATGTAGCATAAGTGATTACCTAATGTTAATCTTGTATTTTGGTAGTTTCTGCTCATATATGTTTTACGTTTCAATTTATCTGTTAGCAAAATGAAAGATAATAAGAGAGTTTATTATTTGTACAGAATAACTGATGAGTTTTCTTTGAAAAAATATATTCTAAGAATTTTGTTTAGCTTTCACAATGTATTAGATATAGTAACATATTATAAGAAACAGAATAATTTAGAAGGATGTTATAGAAATCCAAAAATAGCTAAAAATAATGTATAAAAGCGAATACACAATGATTTGATAGCAATACGCAATTTCACATAATCAAACCTGTAAAAAGAGTGTTAACTTTACTCTTTAGATTAACAAATTTTCACATTTATTATATAAGTATGGGTATATATGGATTTTAAAGGCTCACTTTTTCCGAAAGGGAATTTTAGACTTACATACGTGTGCTTTCCATATAAACATTCACAACAGAGTATACCTAAGCAATGCCAGTCAGCCAAATGTCTTCATCAATTTTATCATAATTTTGTAGGAAATTTTATTCATTATCATGATTTAAGCTTCAAGTTTCATTATAATCTAATCAACAATTGCCCTACTTTTATTCACCAAGTTAAAATAATTCGTACCGAAATACTAAGTTTGAGTACTGAAGTGTTTAAATATTATTCAGAATAATTTTGAGTCCGTTTTAAATTAACATAATGTTGGTTTCATACACTTCATTCTGAATTATTTAAAATTGATTCTAATATTTCGTTGCAAATTTAGTCTTCTAGACAGCCCATTGAATTTCAGACTGTTAAAATCGAACTTTTGAACGAGTAATTAATTTTGGTAATTCAAACGAATGAAAAATGTTTTTTTTAAATCTTTTTCTCTAACAGAATACTATTTTTAGTTGCATATTAAGACTCCTTAATATTATACCCTTGACGTAAAAATGGACGCTATGTACGTCTTAGTTAGGTGGATAGTTAGATATTTAAAAGCCGTTAATTTAAACTTATTTACTGCAACAATTTTTTAATACATTACAGGACCGACGGCTTTATGTGTTCTCCGAGGCAAGGAGGTGAAACACCGCCAACTTCCCAACTCCGGGCTGTTACTGAGGCTTATTATACAGAAAGACTCAATAACTAAACTTGGCCCGACACGGGACTCGAACCCAGGACCTCCGGGTGTGCAGCCGTACATGCTAGGCACTACACGACCGAGGCAGTTCCGAAAACCGAAAAAGATAATAATGTATATCGAAAACGCTATGCAAAGTTTAAAAAAGTTGAGACTTTAAATCAATCGAAATATTCGATAACAACTTGTAAGCTTTTCGATGTTTTGACCGATTGGAGTTCGATCAGTTTTGATCTGATGTTAGCGCAGTTTGGTGTGTACTTGTGGGTAACTAATTCTGTTGAGCCATTTCAAAAGTTTCTTTATTGGTCTTACTACTAGTAATTTCTGGATCATTGAATAGACTTTAAATAATATTTGCTATAAATCAAAGTCCTGTGTGCTTTAGGTTATACAATCAATGCCTAGCTGTCTACTATTGTTGAATTGAGATAGCAAACTATTACATGGTACGTTTGGTAAAATTATAATTTAAAGCTTAATTTTCCATTTCTCTGTATATTGTTACAGTCCAGGGATTGGAAATTAGCACGACTTTTGCACTACGGACTTTTTGAGTTACAAGAATCACTTTTGGTGATTCACAAATACGCGCATACATAGTTCGGCTGCAGTTTAGTATATGGAGAGATTGAGAGTTAAAGTTGTTGTTCTTTGCTTTAATGGCTTTAATGCGTGCCAGTTAAGCACAAATTATTTCGTCAATGTCACGTTGAATGGAGGAGTCACGTTTGAGATTGGCCGGTGATAAAGTTACAACATTTTCATACATTATTATGACATTACTGCCATTTTGACACTTGGAAATGTCAAAATGTCACTTCCAAGTGCCAAAACGATCTTTAAATAATGAGTCAAATCTATTACCGGTTTTTAAATTAGCATAAAGAACTAATGATAGCAGGAGTTCTGCATTTGAAATAAAAAAAAGACCTAACGAAAAGGCTAAGGTGGGAGCTACGTTACGCTTCCCTCCCGCCTTAGCTTTCTCAACTTAAATTGGACCCAGTTATGCAAAAAATAGCCATGTGCATAAAAGTATCAACAGAGTTATAAGCATTTTATTATAAAAAATAAAATAATTATAAAAAATAAACAATACTTATATAAATATTGTTCAATTTTAAAATAACCAGAAAAACAAACATAACCCAAGTGCAACTATCGATAGAAAAATGCTTATAACTCTGTTGGTACTTTTACGCACATGGCTGTTTTTTGCATAACTGGGTCCAATTATAATCCAAGTCGGACTGTCACTTAATTATCAACTGTCTTTAGATGCATAGCATGCTTCAGGCGTGCCATTTTTAATTATTATTTTTGGTGTAATGACTTTACACACTCTCCACTACGCAACAATGTCATGAAGTCAAAATACTACAAATTAGGTACATTTTACACACACACACTGATCGACACTAAAAGCTTTAGGTGAAGTATAGAAAGTAATAGCTCAGTTTTGAGAAGAATTGACTCATCAAACAAAGAAGGTATTGTATCATTGGAAATGAAAAACGAACACCTATGGACAATGGACATTGGACACAGATGTTCGTTTTTCATTATTATATTCTGTGTTTTTTCTTTCTCAAATCAGAGGATGAAATTCTATAATCGTAACGACTTTAATTGTTATATTATAGAAATAGAATTATTATTAGTTATCCCCGTATGTTATTTTTAGATTTAACCCTTAATTTGACTGTGTTCACTGTGATAAACATTCATAAAAAATAAATACTGAGCGACTATTATTCACTATTTCTTGGTTTTTATTTTAGTTATAGCAAGTTTAAAGTATATTTATCGGTATAAAAAATAATTCAACTAGTGGCAGCATCGTTTATCTGTCATAATTGAGACAAGATGTCAGCGAGGCGCGGGCACTCGAATCTTCGCAGGGTAAATGTTTTTATTTTAGATGTTTTACATAACTAAACTAACTTTTTTCTGGTTTTAATTTACTTAAAAATGTTTATGCTTTGGTTTGGAATGGATTTTATGTAATGTTTTATGTTTTTGGTAACTTTTTTTTGGAGGCAAACTTGTTTGTTCATCACAGTGAACACTGCCAAATACTCGAACAAGTATTGTCAATTTGATACGTTCATTGTGATGAACATTGCCAAATTAGGTATAACTTTTATTTACAAATAATATGCTTTTAAGTGGTGAGCTTTTACAGATTAACAGAATAAAATACAAAATCGCACTCATAGAATACGAGCTCTTGTTCCTGGCGAGCATGCACAATCCAACAATAGTGATAAATCCGAAAATAACAGTGACTACGAATTGCCGCCACCTTCTCCAAGTCCAGTTTCATCTTCTACGCCTTCCATTAATTCTTGTTTAGAACGCTTAGACCTCAATAATAGTCCCGAATCTGAACATATTCAAAATGATGATGAACAGCCGTTAGAACCATCCGATTTATACCACTCCGAAGCTCTACAATTAACTCTAGTTTTGCAGAAAACTTTCCCTAATACACCATCTAGAGAACTAAACTTTGAAAAAGTTCCATCATTATCTTAAATAATATCGCTTCCATCTGAGACATCACCATCACCAACACTCGGTACGTCTTACTAGAAAAATTAGAGCAAAACAGCAGATAGCTCCAGCTGCAAAGAAATCGAAGAAAATTTCAAAATTTTCTCTTTCTTACAAATGGAAGTTGTAATGAAAACAAATTAGTTATTGAACGCTGGAATAACAATAAACCTGTAAATTTTATAAACTCATTTCTTAGATCTGAACCAGTACAAAAAACAAATAAGTATTGTAAAGAGTAGAAACAAAGAAGAAAGATAGAAATTGATTGTCCGCAAATTGTTCGCGAGTACATATGGGGGGTGTATACCTACTGGTTGATATGTTGATATCATTGTATAAAGTTCCGTTTAAAACAAGAAGGTGATACATAGAAATATTTAGTCAATTGCTATATATACGTATGTATAAATAATGCTTTGGCTATTGTATAAACGTAACTGTTATAGAAATCAACAAAAATCACAGTCACTGAAAGTTTTTGGATATGAGATTTTCTTGAGTTTAACAAAAGAAAACCGATCTGTACCTCATGATAAAATGCAGGAATGTAAATCTAAGATCAGCCAGGCCTACAAGCACCATCAGATTCGATAATACAGGACATTATTACGCCCAAAGGAAGACATGGCGCGATGCAAGTTTCGCCAAAAAATACAACGTATATTGTATAAAATGCAATATGAGACTTTGCCTTGTTACGGGAAAAAATCCTCGCAATTGTTTTTAACATTTCCATAATAAATAATTTGATTTATTGATATACATAGTATTTTTATTTTACCTGTATAAACAACACTAATTTGATAATGTTTACCACAGTGAACATTAACAAACATTACAAATTACTTGTTGTTCTCAACGTATTTTGCAGTGTTCACTGTGATGAACATTGATTTCCTGAAAACCTGTAAATAAAATATTTTTTTATCTATTTTTTCCAAGTTGTATTTAACCCTAGGACTTCAGAAATACATTTTATTTCATAAAATAAAACAACTCGGATCTCTGCCAAATTAAGGGTTAAACAGTTGTAGGATGACGTATTTAAGTCTCCTTGATTTTTTTACGTAGGCTGCAACTATTAGCGGTGCAGAGAAAGAATCACACCGAGTATTTTTAATTTTTTGATAATATTATAAATGTTCAATTTGTGAACTGACAACAATCTTTTACTACCACTTTCCAAATAAAAATGTTTTTTTTAAAATATTCACTGTTCAGTGTAGTACGAGTAACTGCACAATTATATTTGACTACTTCAAATAAAGGAGGGTAAATGTTTATATTCTAAGCTAATTATCGTTTATTTAACATTAAGCCTTTATTACTTTTAATTAGATTTGATTAAACAAATAAAAAAAATGCAATGTATTAACTATTAAACGTATAAGTCCTCTTAAATATCATGTACTACGTACGAACTTATCACAATTACTCAGTTCAAAGCTTTGACTGCACCCTCGAGTGGTCTTCAATAGCGTGCACTATATTTATATTTCTATTTCTATTCCCTTTCGTTTTGTTTATTTACATTCGTGTATGATTAATTTCTCTTGATATTCTGTAATATTATAGCTTTTGTAGAGTTACATAATATATTATGTAAATATGCTATTGTCAATATTCATTAACAAATAATAATAGAATCAAAGCATTTTGGTATTTCTATAGAAAAGTTTATTTTTTAGGTTTTTTTTATATATACTTATAATAATGATGAAAGTAGTAACCTCTATTTTGATTTGTTTGTTTGTTTGTCTCATATAAGTTGCAATCCTTATTTAACTTTTAGGGATTGATTTTTCAGAATCTTTTTTTGTAATTTGTAATGTACTTAATATATTCAAAATTTATACGTTTTAGCTTTAGTGTCTGAGAATTCGTCTTTAGATAGTAAGTGTTGTTTTACTTATATTAAAAATAGCCAGTAAATATTTTTAAATTAATAAAACTAATATATATGTACATACCTAGTTAGTATATTATTTTACTTTTTCTGTTTTAGAAATTTCCAGTAAGACATTTACATTTTAAACAATTTTCAAAAAGTTCGAGACAAATCTATATATTCAAGATTGTGATCTTTGATCTCTTCTTTCAAATCCGCCTTAGTAAGTAAAATATTGCAAGCTGATACCTGAGATTAAATTAAATTTGAAATATAATGATAACTCCATTATTCCTATCTTTAGACAATACTAAATAAAACAGACGGTTGCACTCCATGACAAAGAGATCATTATTTAAAGTACCTCTTTAAGGTGAAAATATTGCGTTCTTTACTGAGTTACTTATAAAGCTTGTTTAGATGATGAATGCTTCTCAATTTAACAAGTCGCCTTTGACTTAATTCGTACCAAGCTAGGGCACGGTGTACGAGCATTTCATAGATGTCGGATGTCAGAAAGAATTTTGTGCCCCGCTACATTTCAAAAGTCAACAGTAGCTTTAGAAATGCAGTCTATAGAGACATTTGCGTTGCGCGAGTGTAAGGTGTTATCTTAATCTGGCCGTCAAGATGCTTCTACCTTCTATTGTGCTCATGTTTCCAGCTCGCTGACGTATGCAGGAACACTGCTAGGTAATATTTCCGCGCCTTTGACTCGACCTCTTAAAGTGACGGCCTCTTCCACCCCCGTGAGTTCTAATGTGAGAGATCGTAAGTGCAAAGTGCATGTTCTTTCCCTTGATTGTAATGTACTTTTGTCAATTTGTACATATCGTTGTTAGTATAGATATAATATTCGAAAAAATTACTACATATCCAATTAATATTGTTAATATGAAATTATGTCTGCCTGTTTGTTACGTTTTTACAGGTAAATGAAAACAAACACATCCAAATGGAAATATCTTTTGTTGAAGACGGTTAAAGAAGTAATTTAATATAATGCCTATATATAGTACGAAACTTATGATACTTATCCAAAATTAGTACTACAGACAGAACAAACGCTTCTCGTCTAGTGTCTAGTTCCTAAACTAGTTGCTGAAGTCAAACGCAACGAGGCTAGCTACTACATTGTTCAAACTCGAAACTACACTGTTGTTCCCCTAAAGTTCACTTTTAATTTCGAAACGAGCGTCGTTTTAAGCTGTGTTCATAAGACTCCAGACTAATATATGTATACTATGGTTTACCTAGTGGTCGAAATGCACTATAATCATTATTACAAGAAACTAACGTTTCCAAAGTTTTTTTATTGATTTTTTGACGACACGTTTGGCTCAGTTTGTAGTGACCGTACTTGCTGTGCCAGCGGTCGCGGGTTCGAGTCCCGCTGGGGGCATTCATTTGTGTGATGACGAATGTTTGTACTCCAGTCATGGGTGTTTATATTTATAATATGTATGTATTTAAAGATATATACGAGTAGTGTATCAACTATCCGGTATCCATAACACTATTACATAATTTTGTATTTGATTTGAAAATATGATAATTTTGGTTAGATTGATTTTTATTCTGGTGTTTCGCATATATTTTTAACATGCTTTTATTAGCTTCACCTGTATCTATCTATACGAGTATACGTAACGGATTTTTGAACGCGATTTTCACCCACTTAAAAACTTCAAATCGAACTGAAACTTTGCACATTTAACAAGGACCGATGACAATTCAGTAATGTATAAAAAAATAATGCCGGATTTATATAAGACCATCATAAAAGGATTACAAATAAAATTGAAATTAAACTGACCTATTGCTACGGCTATATACATATATTAGCTGTATTTATAATTGTAAGTTTTAACTCTAGATGGAAAAGAGTTAATCTAACGATTTTTTTCATACGATGTGTACGTATATTACATACGTATGATTGTATATTGCATATACTTAAATAAAAAATCTACACGCAGCTTTATTCATCGTGACACTTCGGAAATGAGCCGGCAGTTGCTTTGAATGCGAATGTATTGTCCACTCCCACCTTTCACGGGATTTTCGAGGCGCTATTAAAAGCAGGTGGTTTAAACTAGACGTTTTATACTCTAATATAATAAATTTCTTTGCCGTACTTTCTTTAGATGTTCACGAAAACGTAAAACGTTAATTAATATAAATAGAAATGTTATTGATATTTAAAAGAATATTATATACTAGCGACTCACCCTCGCTTCGCTCGGGTTCGTCTTTAGGTTCCTCAAACAAACTATCATCCCCATTTTCATCCCCTTAAAGGATGACTTCCGTGATAAAAAGTATCCTATGTCCTTTCCAAGGTTTCAAACTATCTTCTTATCAAATTTCATCTAAATCAGTTCAGTAGATCCAGAGATTACACCCTACAATGTCACAAACTCATAAACTCACAAACTTTACCTCTTTATAATATTAGTATAGACTAACGACATATTCTTTAGCTTTACTTGGGTGCGTGCTTAGATGTCTAAAAATGTAATGCAATATTATATCTTCGTTTAAACATCATATATAACTGTAGATAGATACTATTATAATAATATAAACAAGGTAAATATTATACATATGATATTTATAAATAATTTTGGTTATCTAAATAATGTCAAATATTTAAAGGGTACAACTCCGCTTTTGGCAAAACCTTTTTTTGCGAGTGTTTTCATGTAAAATAAAAACAAAAGTAAAGAAAATAAAATATTTCATTGTTTTAGTGAGATATAGGACGTTTGATTTGTTATTTCGAAACCATTGACGATCGCATACGGTGTTACATTTATTGCACCATAGGAATTTCCACACTGCAAACTATTTTTGATGAACATTTGAAAAATGAACTCGTTTATACTACAAAAATATTTAAATGGTATGTTACTTTCATTCCATATCAAAAGGGGCTCGACGGAAAACTTTGTTTTCAGACATATTCGTATATGGCTATGCGATTTCCATTCTACTAATATTGTAAATGCGAAAGTTTGTGAGGATGTATGTATGGATGTCTGAATGTTTGTTACTCTTTCACGCAAAAACTACTGAATGAATTTTAATGATACTTTACAATTATGTAGCTCATACATCAGAATAATACATAGGCTACTTTTTATCTCGGAAAAATGTACAGTTCCCGTGGGATACTTGTTTATGTTTTTCCAGAGCCGAACCCGAGCGAAGTAAGGCTGAGCCGCTAGTAGGTCATATAAGCAGAAGTTTAAATATTTATTCACATCAAAAATGATGAACATCTATAAATATTACTTTAAACCTCTTTAAATAGGGAATGAATTTCAAAAAATCTTTATTTAGTGTAGTATTAAAGTATTGCTATGTAAAGATTTTTTAACTTATGAAAAAAATCATATTTCAGTGTTAGGCCGTTCGTGGTTCATGAGTTAGTTGTTAGTTACGACTTACTAGTATATTAAGTGAAGTGTAATTTTAATTTAAACAATTAACAGAATCAAAGTGCTTATGTTAAATTACCGGTCCGGTATATTTTATATTTTTCTTAAAAGTGTATCTAGGAAACAGGGACCTCGTATTACAAAGCATTTTAATTTGCCGTAACAATTTCTTTTTGTCGTTAAATTTTGTAGTAACACCGCGCCGGCAACAAAAGGATGAATAATGACTTTAAAACAAAGTTAGAATTTTCGTGAAACTTCCGCAATTCACTACTGTGTCGTTTTATTCATAAAATTCATAATTTTATAAGACACATGGTATTTAATTAATTATTATTAGTATTGAATATTATAAGTAATATTAAAATTTTGAGATATATCGATGCATATAATAATATACATAATATGTATTATATATAAGTAATAAAGGTAAGCACGCAAAAAAGAAAATTGTCGTAATATTATTTAATATGTTAAATAAAACACAATAAATATATAAATAGATTTATTATACTTAAAATATAAATCGAAGATTATATTTATGTATTTGTAGATCTGTTATCTTGCTTTAGTAAATAAAAATAATATTAGCGACTCACCCTCACTCCGCTCGGGTTCGACACTAGTTACGTTTTAACGTTTAGTATAGATTTCTCAGAGATATTTTCCCACAGTAAAAACTATGCTATATGTTGACCCGGAAACCATATAGATACTATTATCATACCAAATTTCATCAAAATCTGTCCAATGGTTTTCTCGTGATGCGTTCCCAGACAGACATACAAAAATTCTAAAAAGTATAGATTCGGTTTCTATCTATTTAATGTATAGAATCGACTTAGAATTTTATGATATGTCCTATAAATGAAACGCAAAAAATGCTCACTGTACATAATATTATCTTTTGTTTTCTTTATGAATGATGACTAAAAAGATTTAATAATGTAAGAGAATATCTTTCAATAAAACAATGATCTCTGGATAAGTAAAGACTTGACTAATGATGGCGGTTTAACATAGACCCTTCTGAAGCATTATCGTATTTTTTGTGGATTTTCAAACAACCTTTGGGTTTTTCCTTAACTTGAAAATTTATCATAGGGATATCATTTTTTCTTTCAAATCGTTGAAGAGCCTTACTAATTTATATGCATCTATTTAGGTGAATTTTCATGTACTATTTTTTAGTGTCATTGTCAGTAACTTCTTTCCTTATGATAAAAATAATTTAAACCAAATACAAACGACACGTTTGGCTCAGTTTGTAGTGACTTTACTTGCTGTGTCAGCGGTCGCGGTTTCGAGTCCCGCTGGGGCATTCATTTGTGTGATGAGGACGGATATTTGTACTCCAGTCATGGGTGTTTAATGTTTATATTTATAATATGTATGTATTTAAAGTTATAGATAGGTATATATGTAGTGTATCAACTATCTGGTATATATGGGGACCCTGCCGGCCGTCAACGGGCAGGGTACGGTGAGACTCCTACTCACTAAAACCCGCAGCGGTACTCGTCGCCGCAGTGCAATGGGGCGTTGCAGGATCGCTTGCGCCCACACTACAACCACACCGAACCACACTGGCCAAACTCTAGGGTTAAATCAGGATGCTCTCGATTCACAGATCATCCCGACCGCCCCGATGACGTGCAGAGAAGTCAACGAGAGACCCTCCTCCTGCAGTAGCTCCTCTAGGATGTCGGGAGAAAACTATCTGGTAATACATAACACAAGCCTCGTAGCTTACCATGGAACTAGATGGTGCTGTGTGTTAAAGTCCCAATATATTTATTTATTTATTATTTAAACTTTCATATTTATAATAGTAGTACTATGAAAATTAAATATAAGAGACAAAAATCACAAATGATAATTGGTAAACAAATATATGTAGATACGTATATCTTAACCAGCAAATTGGACAATAGCTAGGTTGCATTAGAATATCACAATTTCGATTTGGTTGCATTTTCAACGCCTGATTTTTATACGGCCTAGTTGAAACAATGCCATAAGTGGTTTTTAACAATGACATTTCATTTGGGTTCTTTTAGAATGCGAGTGAATGTTTTGAAAATCATTCGGCTTATGTTTGATTTATCAATGCTCTACAACATTTTGGTCATGTTACGTTAGATAGTGTTATTTTTAAACGCTATTGGTATGGTGGTAGCATGTAAGGCTGAAGATTCGTAGGTCCTGGGATTGAGTCTCGGATTGGGCTAAGTATAGTTATTCTGACTAGTAAATATAGTGATTCTGTCCAAATGTTTTCGATAACTACTCGGACCCAACGTCGGAGTTTGCCTTCGCGTATCGCCTTTTAAACATATTTTTAATAAAAATGGAATTGTCATTTATTTTTCGGGTGTTCTAGAAAATAGTACTTTTATGATCAGAAATTAATATAAAAGAAAAAGTTATTATAAGTTTGATAATAAAACAAAAAATTATTGAGATTAAACGTAAATCTAATTAAAATAATTTCATGCCTAAAATTAATTCACATCGATTAACTGTTATTTAATTATATCAATCTATGTAACGAAAACATTAATAGCCAGCAATTCTCTTCGTCAACCGTACATTTGAAAATTATAAAAGTGAACGAAAGGTATTGTACGAAAGGTGCATGTAAAAGAAAAAAATATACTTATAATAAAAGTGTAACTGGTCGTTGTCTGTACATGGAAGATATTTGAGAAAAACTATTATTGGGGGGTCTTATTTAAGGCAATAGTACCCAAAGCAATGATTTTTAGAATTTTTGCCCGTTGGTCTGTACGTTTGTACGTGTTAATCTCAGAAACCACTTAACCGATTTGTATGTGGTTTTCATTAACGTATTGTGGTAAGCTTCACTTAGGTATTATTTCAATTCGTTCATATGTATATAAAAAGTTATATCAATTTAAAAAATCACCTATTCGTGTGAGTCGGAAGTCATATAATATTAATATCGCCGTTAAGGAAGCTATAATCAGAATCATTTGAACATATGCATATAATCCTCTGAATTAAAATATTTATATTTATTTTGTATGTTTGTATAATAGTCGTAAAATATAAACAAAAGTCAACAAAAGATATCATTACTTTAAATAAAAATGTAATTTATTGTTTGAGTACATTATTACAAATAAATATAAATATGTTGGGATATTAACATACAGCACCGTCTAGTTCTCTGGTAAGCTACCGCGCTGGATTAACACTAGGGGCACTCGGGGCTAGTGTCCAGGGCGGCAAAATTCGGAGGGTGGGAAAAAATTCTTCGCGTTATTTAAAATGGTATTTTTATTTTCTAAAAAAATAATAATTAAATAAAAAGTCAAAATTAAAGATTCATCTTTATCGAAACTACCTATTTTATGGAAAAATTTGATAATAGGGCGGCATTGTTTACTAAGCCCAGGGGCGGCAATAAGGTTAAATGCGGCCCTGATAAGCTACGAGGCTTGTGTTATGGATACCAGATAGTTGATATACTACGTATATATAACGTTAAATACATACATATTATAAATATAAACAGTAAACACCCATGACTGGAGTACAAATATTCGTGGTTTTCACTAATGAATGCCTATTGGGACTCGAACCCACGACCGCTGGCACAGCAAATAGGATCACTACACACTGAGCCAAACGTGTCGTCAATATTAATAATAATTATTTATAACAAAAACTTAAATCTATTTCTATTTTCATTATGATACATAGATTTAATAATAGACAAAATGAACGAACTAAGTCGAAAATGAAATCTGGTGTCTGTAACATTTCTTAGGCCATTCAATTTGTCGCAACCAAGCAAGACCCTTCTCAATACGTAATTGACACAGGCTTATCTACAAAGTTAGATCTATAATTTGTTCTCATTTCTCTAAACAGAGAACCGCCATTCTCACTTTATTGTAACAACGAATTAGCTGAGTAAAGTCTGAGAGGTACTTTCATAGCAAAATTAGATTATCTTCGCCCTTAGCTTACTTAACACAATAATTCAATTTTAACTATCTTGTTTTCAAAAATGTTTTTTTTAATGTAATTTAATAAAAGTTAAATTTATATTTATTTATGTAATTAAATTATATGATTATTTTTATAAGAGAAAATATCTGAGACATTTCTGGACTTAAATAACGAAGAACTATAGAAAGTGGGAAAGTGTGTGTACGTAAAGATATGTTATAAGTGTGCATGTGTAAGATAGTTAATAAATTTTAATATATATATTTTTTATTTTTTCTTTACATTTATTTTTATTCTTTATATTTATTTAAACTATAAATAAGATGTGTAAAGGCGGCCTTATTACTAAAAGCGATATCTTACCGATAAGACAGGATTATCAGATATTTATATAAGTACTAGCTCACCCTCGGTTCGCTCGGGTTCGCCTCTAGAAAAACAAAAACGAATCTATCCCTCAGGAACCGTATATTTTTCCGGGATAAAAAGAAGCCTATGTGTTATTTCAGAATGCTATCTATCTCTGTGCCTAATTTCATCAAGAATCGTTCAGCCGTTCTGGCGTGAAAGAGTAACAAACATCCATACATACTAACAAACTTTCACATTTTTAATATTAATATAATAATACAATTTATTTGATTAGTTTGTCACATGCCCTTAAGTAGTAGTAGTAGTAGTAAAAGTAAAATCTTAAAACGAACTGAAATATTGGCCATCATATTTTATTAAATTTGAGTGACTTCTGGGTTAAAAAAAATAGTAATTAAGCTCCGATTTAAATAATTATTTTATTTTAGAGTTAGTTATGTAGGTATATCAGCTACACTTTGTATGATTGTTTCTGTCCAAATATCCTTCTTTATATGAATTTTTAACTGTTCCACCAATTTGACTCTTCTGTAATTTTTATGTATAAAAACACTTATAAACGAATAAACTGTATTTTACAACCGACTTCAAAAAGGAGGAGGTTCTCAATTCGACTTTTTTTTTATTATGTTCGTTACCTCAGAACTTCGTCACTTATTAACCGATTTGGACAATTTTTATTTTGTTTAAAAGGGTATACTTTCAGATTGGTCCCATTTAAATTTCAAAAACAAATACCACCCCTAAGGGTGGAAAAATAGCTAATAATGAATTTAACCTACTTCTAATTGTCATATTGACTTGAAACTTTGCAAGTGGTTCTATTTCCGTTGATAGTACAGTGGTTCGGTATTGTTGACCTGATCTGATGGTAAGGCCAGAAGGTGGATAGGTGAAACTCTTCAACGACTAATAGTAGATACTTTGAGTTTGGGCTTATTTTGTTTGGTTTGACAAGCCTAACACTTTAGAATTCTTACTTTGCTACTACTACACTAAAAAGGGAAAAATAAAAACTTTTACTTAGCCAAAGCACACCGACTTCGAAAATATTTGATTAGGTATGTATAGTAAATGAAAACTACCAATCAGTTATTTTTTACTTTTTAGTGCTTTTGTTTGAAGTCGGTTTTTATTTTTTTGTTAAAAAGTCATTCCAATTTACAGCAATCTCTCCCGTGACTATGATTGCTGTAAAGCATTCGAAATGTCGGGAAACAAAAATACAAATAAATCCGCGACAAAATCCGAAAAGATAGTTTTATTTAAAATGGTATAAAAAAATCACCTCTTATATTATCCCCACCCCACATAATTTTCATTTTCTACAATTTTTACTCGATTGAAAATTCTAGAAAAATCTATAATATGTAATTCGAAGATATATAAAAATAATTTCAATCTCAATATGTCTTTATAATATTTTCTTAGATTTAAGCGAATATTTGACATTTTAAATAAAACGACGTTGAGACGTTTATAACCTTATTCTCTCCCGTGACCATGATTGCTGTAAAGCATTCGAAACGTCGGGAACGCAAAATCAAAATAAATCCGCGAAATAATCCGAAAAGGTTTTATTTAAAATATATCTTTATATTATACTATGTTTCATTTGACAGTGTTAATTTACTTTACATCGTAAAATAAAAATATTTGAAAAGAGTTTTTACAGTTTTTAATTATATTACAGTTAGTTATCAAGCAACTGCTGTTTATTAATTTACACTAACCAACTTAATGAGTAGTACATTTAGTTAACAGATTTATCACAAAAATATTCGACTACTATTTATATATTATTTTACCTATAAACTTACTTTAAATTTTATAAATATACTTTAAATTTTAGTTCTATTCAGTTCTTGGACATTACAGTCGTTCCACGCCTAACACGTAAAGTTTAGGTTGCTAGAGTCAAATGGAAGGGCCATTCCGCCTAGGGTCCACGTAATGAAATCTCAATGGTTGGCATATCGACAATAATAACGAAAGTTTCACAGTTAAATACCTGTAAGCCTGAAGTTCTGAAACTAAATTTGCCGTTACTCTTCCGCTTCGTACTTTGATAACTTTAGTTGGACAATTCCTGATCAATGAACGTGTATTTGATGTGATGAGATTAAGTCAAATTATCCTTTGAACTTAAGTTATATAACTACCAGATTTTCACTCTCTTAAGGGATGATTTCCGGGATGAAAAGTGTCCTATGTCCTTTACAGGGTCTCAAACTATTTTCTTACTAAACATTTTAATTTAGCATAATCTCTTTATAATATTAGTATAGATATCAGAGGTGCAAAACAAAGATTTCGAATTTGTTTTACTTGGCTTTCTAAATAAGTGTGTAACCACTGGGCTATTAACATACATCCGCCTTAAATTTTTGTATAATATTATAAAATAAAATAAAAAGTAAGAATTAATTATTATTTACTTAATATCCGGTTTCTTTTTTGGGCGATAAAAATTTTCATTTTATAATCCGGTAGACTACGATAATTTCTTTCAGAAAAGTCGCAGGGAATTATGACCTAAATATTATAATGTAATATGATGATGATGATGTTATATTATTTATTTATTATTTATACCTATACGTCTTGTACATAAATTAATTAGGTCAAACATTTTAAAAGTACGATCCAACCTCCAAGTTTCATTAATCCAAGACAAAATACCTTTAAATTAACAAGCGAAAAATTCATAAACGAATTATTTAAAAAGTAAGTTTCCTAACTCCTAATCGCGACGAAACTCTGAGATAATAATTCACGCCCTTGAAAGCATTCAAAGTTTGTTCGCGAAGCAACTTTGTTTCTACAACCATTAGTCATTCTTTTGTTAGCGATTGCGACGGCAAATTTTTCAAGATGAGACAAATTTTGTGAATAAATTAAGCAATGTTGTAATCTTGTGTAATAAAAACAAAAAATCTCTTCCTTTTTAAATTACCTGTCAGTTTATTTGCACTTGTTCAGATTTAACTTTTACACATATTTAAAATATTTTGACACTGAATGGATCATAAAACCAGTTATAAACTTTGTAAAAAATTTACTATATTATTTTACACTAGTAGCTTACCCTCGCTTCGCTCGGGTGCGTTTCCAGATGTCTTTTATATTTATAATATTCCCACACTCGCTTCCCGCTTGATATTTATTAAAAATATCACTCTTTAATTTCTATAAACATAATAACCGGAATATATAACTCATCTTTATGTCTCTAGCAGAAAAATATATGACCATCACACTTTCATTTCATTCCCTTCAAGTTTTATTTTTGCCATAAAAAGTAGCCTAAAGAAGTGATTCTTTGTCATGAATGTTTGTTATGTGATTAAAGAAAGATAAAGTTATTAAAAAAAATTACGTACGTACGTTACGTATTAAATAGCCCCAAAACCCACGACACCAGGGCGATGTCAAACTTTCGCTGAAAATCAGCCCTATACCGAAGCGACAAAAAACATTTTCAATGTTTTACCCATTTTTGAAGGAGAAATGTAGTTTAAAGTAAGTTGTATGTTTTTTTGTGTAAGTTAAGAGATTTCTTCGCCAATTAATACTAATAAAAATATACTTTATTGCACCTCAAAAAAGAAACAAAAACACAAAGAAAAAAGGCACAGCAGGCGACTTTATCATTGGAAGCAATCTCTTTCAGGCAACCTAGAAGTTTTGAAAAATTATAAATCGATTTTTCTCTTTTTTTTATGAATACTTATAAAATAGTCTGCCTATACCTACATAAAATAAAACTCGGAGTCGAATCTGAACATTAAATATTTTTTTGGAAAATCTTTTTAAAATAGTCATTATTATCGATGCAGAAGCTGAATCTATAGTTTTTAGAATTTTTGTCTGTCTGTCTGTCTGGCAAGGCATCACCAGAAAACCATTGGACAGATTTTAATGAAACTTAGTATGATGATAGATGGTTATCTAGGTCAGTATAAAAGATACTTTTTACTGCAGGAAATATCTCATCTCTGTGAAATCTAGACTAATCGTTAAAACGTATCTAGGGACGAACCCGAGCGGAGTGAGAGTGAGTCGCTAGTCCTATATAAATTTCAACATCTATATAAATATTTAACACGTAAAGATGTGACATTGAAGTCGATGTTTTTAGTAAATTGTCATTACTCTTAATTATCCATTAAAGCAGTATTTATGTAGGTACAGTAGTAGTAGGATAGTATTATGCAGTCGGAGACATATGTATGTACATATGTAATCTCGCGGCAAGGACGAAACGTGTATGTCTCCGACTGCATAATACTATAATATTCCATCGTCAACTTATTTTCATCTTTGTAGTTAGCCTTTATGCAGTCGGATTTTCTATTTTTATAAAACATTGAAATTTTCATGGAATTTAGGTTAGGTTAAAGATAGTAGATTAATATTCATTGGTATAAGACATAATACAATAAATCTTGTTCCTTGAAGCTGAAAAGGTCATGTGTGGGTTGCTCCACGTATCCATTAGCGATAGGTACCCCACGGGAACGGTGGCAAGTAAATCTGACGATGTCGAACGGGTAAATAATTTCCATGTATACAAGCGATATGCCCTGGATTCGCTTAAACCCTTAGTACGATGCTAGAAGTCGCTCTGTAACTTTTTGTTTGCGGACATAGTTTAAAGGATTAATTGAAGTCAGTTTGATCTCAAGGTATATTTTATTATTTACTTTCATCAAGCAAGATGTAAACTATAAATAAAATTTACTTTTTGTGTCATGAATTAGATGGTTAGAAATTATGTCGATCATGATGGTAATGCTATGACATCTTTCTACGAGTAACGCAAGTGTTTCAATTCGATTACCTACTATCTGTAACGAATACAAGTCTACCGTAAATTAACATTAAACAATATCAGAGAAAAGTGTTAAATAAATTTTAATATTAGAAAAATTTCACTATAAGTACATCTTATAAAATATAAATAAAAGAAAAAAACGGCTTTCTTATATACATATTTTTAAACGTTATTTGGCTATATATATAAACAGATTAGGTATTAGTAGTTCCCATCTAACCAACTTTTGGGGCAACGTAAAAGACGTTTCACTTCTTCTCTTTCCGGTGGTTAGTTGCGTATAATTAAATAAGAAAAAGAGGCAAATAATGTTATAATACACTAGAATGTACGTTCATTCCACTGCGTTATGGACATGCATTCTTAATCTGATTACCCTCTTAAGCGCGAGCTTCAATGTAAGGTTTCGACGTCTTAGCAAAGATATGACAAGTATTTGTTGTTTTATTTTCCTGTTTCTAAAACATTTTTACTGTAAGATACAGAAAATTAGTGTTTAACTCTAAATAAACACAAGATAGAGAATAACTCGTTTACAGTGTTATTTATGCGATTTATATGAAAATCTCCCCAAAAGGAAATCAAACTTATGACCTATTAAGAAGTAGGTAGTGGCAAGCATGTGCTGCACTGCGTCACGGTGTTATACTTTTGTATTATATACTACCAGGAAATATTTGCGTTTCCTTCTGTTATAGTCCAGTAATTACTAAACTTTACCAGTGCTATGCTGGTGTATGTAAACATAATCCTAAAATGCGCTTCACAACACTGTATCTGTGGTTGTACTCGACCGACTGAAATAAAACATAACCCAAGTTATGAATGAAATTTTGATTTTGACATGTCGATATGATAAAAACCTCATAATATTTTGTTTTCTATATATTTACCAAGTCTTAGCTACCCTGGACGAGCGTTTGTAAAGAGAACGATTACATTGGGAGAAGGGAATATTGAATCGTTTTGTGTTCTGTGACTGTGCTTAAATTTACAAATCAAATAAAATCTTTAAAAAATAAATATAAGCCGACTTCCAGGCGCTAAAATGTACAAAATAACTAAACTGGGGTTTTCATTTAGAATAGATACCTAATTAGTTATTTTCGAAGTCGGTGCCAGCCGATGCAAAGCAAATCTAATATATTTCGATCGATGTATAATATTTTAACTATAATTAGAGTTCATACTTAATCATATTTACCTCTAAGATATTCATATCTTAAAATATGGTCGGCTGGCATCGACTTGATGAAAATGTCTGATTAGGTATCCATTCTAAATGAAAACCCCCGTTTAGTAATTTTTTACATTTTAATGCCTGGAAGTAGGTATTTTTAAGTTTTTATTTTTCAATATTTAGTATAGACGTACTAAGCAGATAATTTGTAAGAAGAAAGTTTTTAATAACATATTCGATAAAGAAATTTATTTAAAAAAAAATAATGTTCATTTTTTTTAAAACTGCTCGACCGATTTCGTTTAAATTTAAATGGGACCACCTGGGAAGTATTATCTTCAAAACAAAAAAAATCCAAATCGACTTAGGCGTCTTCGAGTAATCGGTGAACATACATAAAAAAAGATTCTGACGAATTGAGGAACTGCTTTTTGGAAGCCGGTTAATAAAAACATAACAAGGTACTACTACCTTCTAGTGATTTTAGTTGGTCTAGATCTAGAACCTACCTTCCTCTGAAAAGTAGTTAATTAGAGAGTAATATTTTCGACGACATTCATTTGTGTGATGAGCTCGTATATTTGTACTCCAGTCATGGATGTTTATATTTATAATATGTATGTATTTAAAGTTAAATACGTGTAGTTTATCAACTATCTGGTGTCCATAGCACAAGCCACGTAGCTTACCATGGAACTAGATGGTGTTCTGTGTAATTGATGTCCCAACATATTTATTTATTGTTTATTTATGTATAATTATATAAAATAGACGAATCCAACCACTGAAAACAGAACTGACTCTTGTAAATGCTAAAGTTTGTTGTGTGTCTACGTTTGTTACTATTTCATTCTGAAAAAATTAGACGACTTTGGACAATATATAATGACTTACACTGTCGTATAATTTCTTCATATCAATATTTATTAAGGAAATCATAAAATCTTTTATCTTTAAAATCACTGCCAAAGTTTGTTTAAGTTTTTCATCATGTTAACAAAGAAAAAATAATAAACATAAAATTCTACATAAAAAAGAAATCATTCCATTTATCCCGTTTCCGTTGTTATCGCGAACAGCAATTTAATGTTAATAGGTTTATAGTATTATGAAAGGCAACGATAATTCAAAAATTGAAAGGTATAAAGAAAATAAGTATTGACATAATATCTCTTTTATTTGATAGAAAACAATTAGAATGACAAAAGTTGTTGAATTTTACCGAATTTTTTTTGCCAGCTTATCATCGTTTGAATTGTTGGTTTGGAATTCCTGAAATAATCATTATTGCCTCATAAATGAAATAAAATAGACTACAAGCGAGTAGCTTGCTTATACAACTGCACATCAAGAGTTGTGGGTTCGAGTCTCGTGTCGGTTCAAAAAGGGATTTGCTCGATAGAAGGAGGAAATAGGGGTTTCTGTGAAAATATTCTCTTGTTATCGTCTACGATAACAAGAGAATATTTTCACAGAAGCCCAAACAGTATCACGTGCTCTAGTGATACTGTTTGGGCTTAACTGTCTTCTATGCTTTAGTGAGCTTAGTCCTGAGTGAATCGAAGTATGCAATATGTATTATATTGCTATTTAGTATTTAGATAATTTAATTATCTATATATAATATATAATAAAAATACTACATATAATAAAAAAAATACATAGCTCATTATTTGATTTAATAAAAAAGGAACTTAACTAATATTAAATGTTTTAAGGTAACTTGCTAAAAGGCAAATATAGAATCCTTAAAATTTTGCCGTGTCGGAAAGTCCTGTCACAGCCTTTAACTGAAAATTGGTAGGAAGACGATTTGATACATCTACCTATGAATTTTCAGATATTCATTCCTAGATAATTATGTAGTCTAAATACAAAAAAAGAAAGTTTTAAATTTATAATTTTTGTGAATATTGGTGATAAAAACAGTAAATGTAGAAGGACTACGAGAAAGCTACGCCTGACACTCGTATAGCGTAGAGCTTTTACTTTTAAAATTGGGCTTTCTGCAAAGAGAGTACTGCAAATATTTCTATTACTTAGTACTTGTAATTATTATTTATAAATACAGTTAATCCGAAACTGGTATCTTGTAAATTTTCATTTTCCGTTTTTGCTCATATACACTCTTTTTTGAATCGAATCTGATTACTTATAAAATGCCTTACTTTTAAACAAGAGACATATCAATATATACATGTGTATGTATTTAAGTTTGCAAGGATATATTTATAAGGACTAGTGACTAACCCTCACTTCGCTCGGGTTCGTTCCTAGTTAATTTCAAAAACAAAGACAAATACAAAAAAGTGAAGCTTATCACAATACATATATTAGTGAAATCCGCACCCAAATCGGTTAAGCCGTTTCTGAGATAAGCGCGCACAAACTCATAGACAAACAGACAAAAATTCTACAAATCATTGTTTCGGGTTTCTTTTGCGTTAATTAAGACCCCAATAATTGTATTTCTCAAAAATTTTCCATGTACAAACAGCGCTCCGTTACACTTTTATTATATGTGTACAACAGATATTTTATAATACTATTTAATTTATAATATACATACTTCTTCTACTCCTCTCAAGTAATATCTACCCTTAGGTTGCCTGAAAGAGATCGTCCATTTAGCGATAAGGCTGCCTATTGTGCCATGTCTTTTTGTTTTGAGATTTTTTGTGTTTTATTTAAATAGAAAATGGTGTAAAATAAAGAGTATGTTTTTGTATTATCATTAAAAACGTTCAGCAATTTAAAACCACGAAATCATGATCTATATGTACATGTATAATATTTATATCACCGCGTAATATTTCCAAGTGAAGCCAATTTTGACCGCAAATCATAATTTAGTTCGTAGCTTCCATATACATGGGGCTGTTTATCGACATCGGAAGTAGGAAGATTAACGTCAGCACGAATTTCTCATAAACGTTTTAGGCCATCGATAAGAGTACATGGGCGTCACTAGTTTGTTGATTACCCTTGTGTTATTGACACGGTTCGTGATGTTCTTAGTAAATTAGTTTGTTCAAAGTTATGCTGAGAAGACGACAGGAAAGCTTACTTGAGTACGTATTTCTAAAACCGCGTATTATAATCTTCAGAAATAAGTTATATTGTTACATGATTGTTTTAGCTATAATATTATATTTATATACTAATCTATGTGTACTTATTTTTGTTACTAAGAGTTTTAAAGTAAATAAAACATTGCTGTTCTGTCATACTAGTTTTATCCGCGGGTTGTTTGTTACGCCTTCATCCAAAAAGGGCTGGATGGAGTTGGATGATTTGGATGAAATTAGTACTAGATAGAATATAGTAACATGCAAGCTATTGTTAGTGATAAATTTTCCAAAACGTGGCGCTGTCTGAAATATTATAAACTAGCGACTCAGCCTAGCTTCGCTCAGGTTCGTCCGTAGGTACGTTTTGACGCTTAGTATGGAATAGTTTTTCTTTTCATTTTTTTTTCGTGAATTTTCCCAATGTTTTAATAGTTATTCAGGATGAAGACAAATCCAACAGAATAAAGACCATAAAACTGCGTCCAGCAGTTCTCGAGTTATAAGTGTTGTAACAAACCCAAGTTTGTTTTATATATCACACGAAAGGCAGCTGAGTGAAGCTAGTCGAGATGTAAATAATATAAGATTTGTATCATTATATAGCATTGCATTTATTTGTAAAAAATATGTGCTTATGTTTTCGGCCTAATGTAGAAAACGGTGGACCGATTTTGATACTGAGAACATTTTATCTCAAACATGATAAGAGAGTCAAGCCCTAAAAATAGGCAGTTAAATAACCACTACGCAGCGAGTGTGGTAAAATGCAGAGTTGCGTTTTTTTCTGGACAAAATGAGGTCAGGTATTCATAATATAATCAGATAATAATCAGATAAATATAAAGGACCCTAATATTAAAGCTAAAAAATTCTAAGTACTTCCTTAAATTTATGTACCTATTAAGGTCAAAAAAGTGTACGTATTATATACTAGCATTGCCCGCGGCTCCGCCCGCGTTCAGATGACCAAAAACCATATTCTTAGGTTTACATATTAGTATACTCTTACATTGCAGTTTTTGTATTTTTTCTCAGAAAACAGACGTTTTCCCACGATAAAAAGTCCTATATGTTGACCCAGGTAGCCAGCTATCATCATACCAAATTTCATTAAAATCCCTCCAGTAGTTTTTCCGTGATGCGGTAACAGACAGACAGACACAGACAGACAGACAAAAAATCTTAAAATATAGATTCGGCCTCTGTATCGATAATAACGTCTATTTCAATAAGATTTTACAAAAAATATTTAATTTACAGATTCGGCTTAGTTACAATTTTATTATATGTATAGACTAGTGACTTCCCTCGCTTTGCTTTGGGTTTGTCCCTAGTGAAAAATAAAACAAATCTGTCCCACGGGAGCAGTTCTTTGTTCGAAATAAAAAGTAGCCTATGTGCTATTCCAGAATATAATCTATCTATGTGCCAAGTTTTATCCAGATTCGCTCAGCCGTTCTGGCGGGAAAGGGTAAGAAACATCAATCCATGTAAACATCCATAAAATAGTATCTAAATTAATGCCTATTTGGTATTTACCTATTCTAATTACACGAATGTTTTTAATCAATTCTATTTTTTTCTATGTTAAATTACGCAGTTCTGAAGAATAGGAACTTTTTTGCTATAACTATTTTTTTGCCAATTATTTCTCCCGAAAGGTTTCTAGCGTGATTAAGATAGTTTATAATAATTAAATTAAATATAATTTCAATCGGCAGAGGTGGTCTAAAGATAATGTCTGAGCTGCACGTTCTGCGAACGTATACAATGCCGGATTCGTGGATAAAATAAATTAATAGATTTTTTATATATTACGCGTAACATTTCTACAAAGCTGCTTGTTCAAGGTTTAGTTTTCTTAGCAAAAAAATAACCAAATTTGGTGTTTAAAGTGCTTACGTCGCAAAAAATCTCCAACAATATTTAAAACCCAATAAGATTTTAAAAATGTCTTATTTCAAGCAAAGTAATGGGAAGACGCTATGCTTGATAAATAAAACTATATATCAGAATTTTCACAATACAACCAATAACAAGCGGTTAGTTAAGTCTACATGTCTGTTACAAAATACGTAGCGATTTATTCGCGAGAACGCTTTGACAAGTTAACGAGAAGTTTCGCACGGTCAATGCGCTAATTTGGATCTCAGTAATTAATATGTACCTGAGTTTACCTGGTAGGGCGGGGGTGGCCCTGTGTGGTGGTTCTGTAAGGTAGCAACGCAATGACGTCCCGTAAGCCAGTAAACCGCGCACCGCGCGTCAGAGTACACGTCTGTGTTACTCATGCATGCTTGGAACTAACTTCGCGAGACCATTGAACATTTTACACGTGATCTGTGTTGTGCTTTAAGCTTTGACTTTTGATCTTTGACTGCATCCCAAAAAGGCTTGTTGACACTAATCTATTAGTGCCGTAGCGTTTGCGGATTTGCTTAACTGTTACTTTTTTAATTGTGAGTATCGTCTTTTTAGATTTCTTCGAATATGCCAAGTTTTTTTTAAATAAGTGTCATAGCTTTTGTGAATTTTAATATATTTTAAAAGTTTTGTTTTGACGTACATTCGTATTTCATATTAGATTAAAAAAATATAAGGATATTTTGTGCTAATGTCTTTAAGTTCATAATTATAAATCTAATATAAAAATTGATTATGTATGAAATATGAAACAGAGTGATGAGGCACAATTTTCTTCTTGCTTACTTTGGAAGGAAAAGTTTATGGAAATGGTGGAGCATAAATGAATTATAATTATTCATATAAAACATTCTAAAAAATAAGTGAAACCACGAAATTGATTTGTTTTTGTAAAACAAGATGTGATGTACAATTTATATACAAATAAGCAATGACAAAACAGTCCAGTACCTTTTTTCTTCCTCTGTTTGTTAATCGTTTCCTGTTGTTTAAGATTTATTTACGAGCTTTACAATTCGTCGCATAGTCAATTCAATTTAATTTTGTTGATAACACCAACAAAAAAGTTTGGAAAACTGTTTACTGTTTTATATAGATGCGTAAATTCTATTTATATATGTATGTCTTCCTAAAAATTTCATTAATGAATACTAATTTATAAAATATATAACCGTGTAACTAAACAAAAATCTTTATTATATAAATAAATGTTAAAGAAAATAAACGAATTTACTGCTCTGTAAGAATACTGAGCACGTAATACTTTAACATTTTGTATAAAGTACAAAGTAATTTCTAAGATCGCTTTCTTCAAGCCAATGAAAGTCAACTCGACAACTCAAGTAAACCTTTGTGTATTAATGTGGTGAAAACCTTTTATGATTCTTTATAGATAACAATTCTAAAGAAAATATTTGGATATTTTGTGTAGGTGCATTTAGTGAGATTTGGGTAATTTTAAATATTTTCTAGGTATTTTTTTCAATAAATTGAAAATATATCTGTTATTCTGCTATTTGAGGAGAAAACGAATCCAACAAAACAAAAATCATAATAATCGGTCCAGCAGTTCTCGAGTTATAAGTGCTGTAACAAACTCGACTTTGTTATATAAATACATATATGTAAGATAATATGTAATACGAAAAATTATTATTATTTTGTTAATTTTATTTTATAAAAATGGTATGTATGTAAAAGTATGTACTGGCCTTACAAACCTTGCACCCAATATCTAAAGTATTTTTACATACACACATATACATATATGTAAATTATAATACTAGGTATATCCTGGTAGATCAAACAGTGTCAGATGATAACACCTCTTTATTTCAAAGCAAAGGATGTGCGATCAACCTAGAGACGAACCCGAGCGAAGCGAAGGTGAGTCGCTAGTTACTCATAAATATATAAAATAATAGCGACTTACCCTTGCTTTGCTCGGGTTCATCCAGTACTAACAGTAGCTAACATCTTACTCCAGGCCATTGTCTACCCATGTGTTAAATTTAACATACACATACATACAAACTTTCATATTAATAAAAATATTTTTCCTTTTTTTTCCCATACAAACTATCATCCCCATTTTCACCCCTTAGGGGACGATTTCCGGAATAAAAAATATTCTATATCCTTCCTAGGGTCTCAAATTATCTACGAAATTTTATCTAAATCGGTCCAGTAATTTTTGAGTTTATTCGTTACAAACATACAAAAATACAAATCTTTGCTCTTTATAATAGTTGTGTAGATGTAGATGTGATTTGTTTACTTGTTTGTTCTTATGTATGTATAATCACTAAAACTAATGAACAGATTCTGAAAAAACGGTTATTAAAAGAAAACTTCAGGTAATCCTTTCACTACATTGAGTAGTAAAAGCTTTATTTATCGACTAACTGCGCTAGTGGAGGCGTGGGCGAAATCTAGCTATTCATACAATAGGCATTAGCTAACTAAATTATGCTCTTAACATTTTGTATAATAATACGAAATTTCGTTTCCGTTTAGAAATGAATAAGTTTTTTTATAATTTTCAACCGACTTCTTCAAAAAGGAGGAGGCCAGCAATCGGTGCCAGCCGATCCAAATTAAAACACACCGACTTCGAAAATATCTGATTAGGTATCTATTCTAAATAAAAACCGTTATTTTAAATACTTATTTTTTAATTTTTAGTGTCTGGAAGCCGGTTTTTCAACCGACTTCAAAAAGGAGGAGGTTCTCAATTCGACTGTATTTTTTTTTATGTTTGTTACCTCAGAACTCCGTCATTTATTAACCGATTTGGACCATTTTTGTGTTGTTTGAAAGTGTATATTTCCAGATTGGTCCCATTTAAATTAAAAAAAAAATACCACCCCTAACGGTGGAAAAAATAGCTAATGATGAATTTAACCTACTTCTTATTGTCATATTGACTTGAAACTTTGCAAGTGTTTCTATTTACGTTGGTAGTACAGTCGTTCAGTATTGTTGACCTGATCTGATGGTAAGGTCAGAAGGTGGATAGGTGGAACTCTTCAACGGCTAATAGTAGATACTTTGAGTTTGGGCTTATTTTGTTTGATTTGACAAGCCTAACACGTTAGAATTCTTACTTTGCTACTACTGTCTACACTAAAAAGGGAAAAATAAAAACTTTTTAACAAAAAAATAAAAACCGACTTCAAACAAAAGCACTAAAAAGTAAAAAATAACTGATTGGTAGTTTTCATTTACTATACATACCTAATCAAATATTTTCGAAGTCGGTGTGCTTTGGCTAAGTAATTAAAGTCTATCTATTAAATACATACCTAATCAAATATTTTTGAAATCGGTGCCAGCCCATACAAAGCAAAGCACACCGACTTCGAATATATTTGATTAGGTATGTATAGTAAATGAAAACTACCAATCAGTTATTTTTTACTTTTTAGTGCTTTTGTTTGAAGTCGGATTTTATTTTTTAAGTTTTTGGTAAAAAACATCATCATTCTAAATCGTTTCTATTATGAAATAAATTAATGTCATACTGTAAGTACTAATATAAATGTGAGCGTTTGACGTCTCTATGTTTGTTACTACTTCTTCAGGTTGGAACGGCTGGATAGATTTGGATTAAATTTAGTACATTAATAGATCCTGGCCTGGTATAATATATAGACTACGGTTAGGATCGATATATATATATATATATATATATATATATATATATATATGTAAGTTAATTTTAATTTTTGTCTCTCTATTCTGACCATAACTATATTTATTAGATTTTAATCACATTATATATTAATTTTGAAAATGAATTAATTTATACATCATTTTGTACACATTTATGAATATATAATTAAGTACAGGTTTTTACACAAAAAATGGTTTGGATTAAGAAATTGAAAACTTATTAAGCAACGCGACACAGGGGAGTGAAGCGAATAGCGGGTTTAAGGCGCGCTAGTAAACAATGCTTTATGTTAGCTCGCCAGCAACTTCTTTATAGAAAAATCTAATAACTCGAAAACATATAAAGTATAAAAAAATATGACAATATATTTAAACAACACTTCCATATGCATTATGAAAATCATTGTAAGTTAAAATTATAGGTAAACAGTCATGAAGCAATAACAGAGTCCATTAAATCTTTTTAAGCCCCACGTTGGCAAAAGATTCGCAAATAAAAATCTCAAAGGCGCGAAATCTTGGTTTGAACCAACTTTACTGTGTTTTCAAAGCGAGTGTGCTACCAATAAACCTTCCACTGCCGTATAAATCCCTAAGTAAACTAAACATAAATCGAAACTAATTATAGCCTCTGGTAAAATAAAAGTTTTTATAATCAAAAAACACGCTTGCTATACAGTAATTACAATAAATAAAGAATACAAATCCATCTTTTTCCTAGTAACAAATATATCTACAAATACACGTTATTTAAAGTTAAATCCATTTTTTATACTAGCACTGCCCACCGCTCCGCCCACGTTCAGATGACCGAAACCCAAATTCTTAGGTTTTACATATTAGTATCTCTTACAATGCAGTTTTTGTATTTTTTTCTCAGAAATGAGATATTTTTCCGTGGTAAAAAGTATCTTATATGTTGAACCAGATAACCAGCTATCACCATACTAAATGTCCTAAAAATCCCTCCATTGGTTTTTCTGTGATGCGGTAATAGACAGACAGACATACAGACAAAAATTTTAAAAACTTTAGAGTCGGCCTCTGTATCGATAATAATGTTTATTTCAATAAGATTTCCCAAAATATATTTAATGTACAGATTCGGCTTAGTTACAATTTTATTATATGTATAGACTAGAGACTCACCCTCCCTTTGCTCGGGTTCGTTCGTAGACATGTTTTAACGGTTAGTATGGAGTAGATAGACTACTAGTATTAGCATATTATATAGAGAAATAATTGATTCCTAATACAAAGTTCATCCCCCTTTTCACTCCCTTAAGGGATGATTTCCGGGATAAAAACTATCCTATGTCATTTACAGGATCTCAAACAATCCATACCAAACTTCATCTAAATCGGTTTAACGAATTTTTAGTTTATCCATAACAAACAAACATACAAACATACAAAAAAAAAACATTTTTTTGCCTCTTTATAATAGTAGCAAAGGAGAATATTTACACAAATAGAATATTTAAACAAATGTACTTAATACTTGTATAAATTTCAAGTTAACTTATTGACTCATCGACTAAACCACTATATAAAACTGACATTTTTCATAAGTTCTTAGAAGAGGTGAGTACTATAAAAGATAGTTTGAATCAACCCCTGATTGGGTAAGAGGTGTGGCAAATTACTATATAAAAAATTAGAAACACATAATTCAGCAACAGCACGCTGGTAAATGTGATAAATTCAATAAAATTAAAACTATAAATATATTTTTTCTAATGAAAGGTCTATATAACTATCTAATTGCCGGTGGTGTATTGGCTAACATGTACGGCTGCGCACCCGGTGGTCCTGGGTACGAGTCCCGGGCTGGGCCAAGTTTAGTTATTGAGTTTTTCTGCATAGTAAGCCTCAGTAACAGTCCGAATTCCTGATTCTCTATATAAGCTTCGCCCCCCTTTTTCACCCTCTTAAGAGATGATTTCCGAGATAAAAACTATCCTATCCTATGTCCTTCCCAGGTTCTCAAACTATACCTACATACCATATTATCTAAATCGGTTCAGCGGATTAAGCGTGAAAAGGTAGCAGGCAGACAGACAGACAGAAGGACGGATGGACGGGCGGACAAACAGGCAGACCGACTTACTTTCACATTTATATTATATACTAGCATTGCCCGCGGCTCCGCCCGCGTTCAGATGACCAAAAACTAAATTCTTAGGTGTTACATATTAGTATACTCTTACATTGCAGTTTTTGTATTTTTCCTCAGAAATAAGATATTTTCCCGCGGTAAAAAGTATCCTAGGATCGCGCGCTACATCGCCCGGTTTATATAGCTTGAGCAGGCGGTCGAGCGATGCGGGGCAGAGGGGATGGACTCGCCGTAGGCATCTCAATGCTCGCCAAGCATTAAAAATGTTTCGCTACTAATTACTTCTAACAACGATATCTCAAAAACTATTCATCTGATTGATTTAGTGTAAAGAGCAATTTTAATCTGCATTAAATGACTAAGCTAACTAAAATATTCATTTGGATAAGGATTAATACCGAACTAAAGAAAATAACTTTGAAAATAACGTAATGTTTTTAATTAAAAATGTTAACATAAAAGTGGTTATTGTAAGTCAACCGTAAGAGATAGAGATATGCTATCGCGGACTTTTTTGTAGCATTTTTATAGATTTTGAATTCTCTAGTACATTACTTAACTGTATCTTTGCTAGTTTACGCGGCGTTCGCGTGGAAAGTTCCCATTTGGCGAGATTTTTTGCGACCTCTTCAACATTTGTCGCCGTATTTCAGCTAATTTACATAAAAGCATAATAAATTATATACCTAAACCTTCCTCAAGAATTACTCTTTCTATTGTTGAAAACCGTATAAAAATCCGTTCAGTAGTTTTCGAGTTTATCGCGTACAGACAGACAGGAGGACAGACAGGAGGACAGAAAGACGCGGCCGGGGGACTTATTTTTATAATAAGTATAGATTAAGTAGTATGGATTTTTCACTCCAAATCATGCGAAACTTCTTCTTTTAAATGAACCTTTTAAAGGTATAAGTATATTTAAAGATATTAAGATATAATCATTATTGAAAAGAGGAAAACAATATATAAATAGAATTTACCTATCTGTATATATATATACACATATATACCTATCTGTATGTATATATAAAAAAAATATTAATAAAATCAAAGCTTCATATATGCTACGTATAGCCTTCTATATATTATATGTTATTCATTAAGCAAGCATCATATAGCTACTTTACAAAACCGGTTGACAAACAAAGGAGAAAAAAGTATTTAACTGTTTTGTCTTTGCCTATTTACATGTAAACTAGCGAATCACCCTCGTGTCGTTCTGGTTCGTCCCTAGGTATCTACGAGTACATAAGTATGTAAGTTTTATATACTTGAGAAATGATTGATTCCCCATACAAACTTTCACTCTCGTTTTCATCTCCTTAAGGGATAAAATTCGGGATAAGAGCTATCTCAAGCTCTCGAATGCTAAATTTCGTCTAAATGGGTTCAGCGGATTAAGCGTTAAAAAGTAACATACATACATATAGAGTTACTTTCGCATTTGTAATATTATATGGATACAGGCTATATAAGGAGAATTTGGACCAAAGGAAAATATAATATGCAAGCAAAGGTAATAAAGGCTGTATGTACCTAATAATATTATAAGTAGATTTAACTACAAATTGCGAACAACCATATATAGCATTTTGCTTACAGACCGCAGTAACAAGCTAATAAAAGTGTAATACAAACTCAGCAAGGTTACTCGTGGGTTTTTATAAGATTTTGTATATTACTTAGTTACGTGTTTAGTTTATGATTTTCTTACTAATGAGTTTTAGATGACTTTACCGTATTTTTCGTTTTTCTAGCGCAAACAAGGTTGTGTCTATTTGTGGACGAAAACGTTGGTAACATGAAGGAGTTTTTATATACGTAACAAATTACTTTTTTTTAGTAAATATGTTGATGATTTGTTTATTACATTTGTTTTATAATAACTTCAGTCTTCTAAATATTTAAACTATTTTCAACAGACAAAAAGTAAAAATTGTATGGAAATGAATATTATGTATATAAGTACAAATTCATTATTAAGTGACTTTGTTTAATACTTTCTTATTATTTCTTATAATATCGTTTATCATTCATAATTTTCATGCACAAACAGCTGCTCTTCAATCAAGTATCCAAAAGACATGATAAAGCAATTGAAAAACTAAACACGGAAAAATATCCTTATTTAGAAAAATATTACATTACTAGCGAGTAGCGACTCACCTTCGATTCGCTCGGATTCGTCCCTGGCTTGCTTCCTAATACATATTTTCATCCCCATTTTCACCCCCTTTTGGGATGATTTCGAGATAAAAAGTATCCTACGTCCTTTCAAGGGTCTCGAACTATCTTCTTAATAAATTTCATCTAAATTGGTTCAGTAGATCCAGATATTACCCCTTACAACGTCACAAACTCACAAAATCACAAACTTTACCTCTTTATAATATTAGTATAGATGTAACGGATGGTTTGTTCACTTACTCCATTTAGTATTACCGTTAGATATAGGTTACCAGACCCAAAAAAATCTAGTATTATGCTTCAATACATTACTTAGACGAAGTGTTTATTTGCGTTACTTTCATTCTTATTAGCCATATCCGGAATTGAACCCACATCTACTTACATAATAAACAATGTAACTCAGGTACACTGCTACGTTACATGAATAGAAATTTATCAATGATGTTTCACTTATTATCCTTTGGCGTACTCTTTTTGTTACTTGTGACTTGAAAGCGACGGTAAAAAATCTCGTAAGCGTTCTTTCTCTACGGCAATTCAGTACTTCAAAGCGCCATCACGTAAGATATTTCTTGGAAGCTGGATAGCGTAGCGAGCATTGCAGAAGTGGGATAACTATATCCTAAATTATTATTAAAAATATTAGAGTTTACTATTAAATGTTCTAAGTCCATACTTACGTAATATTATAAATGTGAAAGTGTGTTTGTCTGTCTGTCCTTCTTTCACGTCGAAACGGAATGACGGATTGGCGTGATTTTTTATGTGGAGGTAGTTGGTGGGCTGGAGAGTAATACATATAGGCTAATTTTTAGCATGAGAGATTATGTAATTCTCACGGGAATATTCATTATAATACAATCCAAAAAAATATGATGACCAGAATTATTTGAAAGTCGGTATTAATACTCTACAATAAAATTAAATAAATACGTTTTTTAGCATTTTTCGAAATTATCCTATAAGGTGGTTAAATTGGAGACGAAAGTTTGTATGAAACTACAATTTTAGAGATTTTTTGTAGTTTTACCGCAAGCGAAGCCGCGGGTTCTGCTAGTATAATATATATGTTTACTTATTAACTCTCGAAAAGCTTAGAACGAGGTCAGAAATAAAAGTTTAAAAATATCCTTTTATTTTGATAATAAATTTTATAACGTACTTTTATTTTTTTCGTAAGGCGTAAGTAAGTTTTTAATTTTCTCTCTGTTTAAATTTTACCTTACATACATAAAAATTCAATAAGTTTAATCATTTTGGAAACGAATATTTGTGGATTAAGTAATGTTTTGATAAACTTGTACTGGCATACTAAATTTCAGTTTTGTTTACATTTACAAGAGTTATTTTATTTATATTCGCGTACTTATTTGTTTTATTACCGCTTCCATAAAGTATTTAATTTCCATACTAATATTAGTAGTAGTAGGAAGTTTGGATGGATGTTTGTTGCTCAATCACGCTAGAATGGCTGAATAGATTGGGATGAAATTTGGCCCAGAGAAAGATTATAGTTCGAATCAACACATGGGTTACTT
Source organism: Brenthis ino (assembly GCA_921882275.1). Classification (NCBI taxonomy): domain Eukaryota; kingdom Metazoa; phylum Arthropoda; class Insecta; order Lepidoptera; family Nymphalidae; genus Brenthis; species Brenthis ino. The sequence goes on along the minus strand of OV170227.1, from coordinate 15,774,874 downwards.
TTTATCCTAGAAAAATATACGGTTACCCTGTGATTATATGATAGATTAACTGCCTCGGTGGTGTAGTGGCTAGCATGTACGGCTGCACACCCAGAGGTCCTGGGTTCGAGTCCCGGGTCGGCCCAAGTTTAGTTATTGAGTCTTTCTGTATATTAAGCCTCAGTAACACCCAGCCCGGAGTTGGGAAGTTGGCGGTGTTTCACCCCCGTGCCTCGGAGAGCACGTAAAGCCGTCGGTCCTGCGCCTTAACTCTCACTGGTCGTCCCACCAGACTATGTGAATGACAGGAATAGAGAGTGCACTTGTGTCTGCGCGTACACGCGCTGCACTATAATATCTCCTGCGCAGTTGGGTAGTCTCAATGAGATTGGCCGCCGTGGCAAGAATCGGTCAGAAGAACATCATCATCATCATCATACGATAGATTTGTTTTTGTCTAGGAACAAACCCGAAGCGAAGCGAGGGTGAGTCGCTAATATTAACTACGAGTATATTCAGTTTGGACGGAGCCTTGATACGTTATGTTTCTTTTTTATTAACGAAGATAGAAGGTCACCATGTAATTTATTATTATTATAAATGAAATCCACTTAAGCTTATATAACTTCTATATATATCCATGTTCTATAGTGATAGAGGCGTTGTCTCCTAAACTATATTAGCGCTTCGGCACTCGCTACGGGTCGTTGAGCTGCTTTGATGAAAGATTTGCTTCTTGAAAGCTTTTGTTAAATTTTTCCCAGAGAATTTCTTTTAAAATAAATAGAAAACGCCTCCTAAAGCTTAACATGAGGAAAAACCGTTGCGTGTATCAATAATATAGGTATACTTTGAGCTCTGATATTATTTCATGTATTGAATTTCACTTTCCGCTTTTTAAACAAAGATGAAGGAAAAAAGTACAAAATAAAAGTGATATTTTGTCTCAACATAGTTTTCCGGCTTCACAGTGGTTGGCAACGGAACGCTTTGGCATGATCATATAGAAATACAAATGTATTATCAATAAAATATTTGCGAGAATCAAACCTACGACCACTAAGCATGTTCTAATAACAATACGATAATAAATAATAATTTATTTTGGTAATTTATGATATTAATATTAACTAAAATGTTAATAATGACAAAGTTAATTTCATCTCTTTAAGCTATTAAAAATTAATGATTTTAAGAAAATAGTTTGTACTTACTAAAATTTAGCCACTAAAATATCACAATTTGCACATCCTAAATGTACTTTAAATAAGGGACTGTACTTTGTTCCAGGTGTCCGTCCCAAGCTAAAAGAGTCCTGAATTATTCATCGGCATATTTAACCGGGTCCCGAGCGCCCGTGCGTATTACATTACAACGGTATTTTAACACACATTGACGTGCTAGAGGTATTCTTATTATGAAATATCTGATTGCCAAATATGTTAATAAGGCATCTTATAATAGAATACTACCTGCTTAACCTATTGCTGAATATTCATATTTCAACTCAATTAAGACTCTAGAGCCTAAACAACAAGAAACTGTTATTTAAAACCGTTTCGTAAGGATTTTATTCGGTGACCTAAATAAGGAAGGCATTTATTAAGGACCTCAACGTTTTTCTAAGGCTATTCGAAAAAAACTCAATTAAATATACTTTCAGTGCAAAATCAGCGACATGAATGAATTCTATAGACCGAATCGATGGTGGAAAATCGACAATAGATAACGAAGGCTATACGTTGAATAGAATAAAGCGATATAATTGAAGCATAATCGATCAGCTTGTATTAGTTCAACTTAATGTGAAATTGATGTGTCCTATGTAAATGAGAGTTTGATTAACAATAAGTTACAAGTGAATATAATAGTGTTCTAAATTTTATTCGATGGGACTACCTAATGAAAGGTAAAGTGGAGGCGAAATGACAATGTGGAAGTTGAGTGCCAGGATGGCGATGTTAGTGCTCTGGAACTTTGTGCTAGCTGTTATATTCGCAGACCTCGCGAGAGGGACGGGCGAGTGGAGTGAAGACGCGGAAGACCTAGGTAAGTTTTGTTACATAATTCCGAAAATTAAGAAATATAAAGTTTATTTAATTTTGTACAGAAGCTCTGAAAGTTTTGCCTACTGTTTACTTATGCTAAAGAATCTTAAATAAGATAAGCAAAACATAATAAAAGTCGAGTTGAAAGATGAGTAATGAATTTTAGTTCCTTTTAAGCTCTCGTTCTTATGTATGTTTGGATAAATTTTAAATTATGCAAATATAGCATCTTGAATATTTAATATTTTATCGACATAATGATAAATGGAAGGACGATGCTAAAGTTTAAAACAAATATGTATTCCTTTAATATTGTAGTGCTATTGTTTTTTGTAACATATTTCTATTTAATATTTTCTTAGATTTATGCTAATATTTGACATCTACTTTAATAAAACTAACTTTCCGGATTTTTTTTCGGATTTATTTGGATTTTTGGTTTTCGAGGTTTACACACACTGGTACATCAATCATGGTCATGGGAGAGTTAAGATTTTAGACATCTCAAAGGCATTTTATAGTTGTTACATGCAGTATCCGGCCCTGTCAGAATCGACTGTTCGAATCTAATCTATATTTGCTCTAACCTATTTTTTTTAAATTGTGTTCAGACATTTCTTTCCTTTAGTCATACAACAAAGCCCTATTTATTTTAATCTTTTGACTAGTTTAACTCTTTTTTAAATATTTTATATTAAATACAAACCAGACAAAATCTTTAAATTAAAGAAATGTATAATTGCGCAAAAATATTTTGTTATTTCATTAAATATAAAATGTTAAATTGTAAAAATTTGATATTATAAATGCACTTAGAAAAGTTTTTAACTGCCCAATAAATTTTATTTATACCGTACCTATATAAAAGTAAATAAAATGTAAATAGCTGGTGTTCTGGAGTGTGATTTATTGCACAAATTGTAGAATTATTAATGTATGTACATTACCATTAGGTTTTCTAGATGTCATGAAAGCATTTACGTGTTAGTCATTAGGATTTTCAACGAGCATTGCATGGCAGTTAAAGTTACGTCAGTTGAAGACGTTATGAGATCGCGTGACACTATTAGGCAAATGGACAAGATACGGTTTCTATTACATGTTTGCCGGAAATATAGAAGCTTTTACAGGAAGTAAACATGGAGCGAGTCCTGGGTGCAGTTCTGATACTATAACATAAATTGTTACTATGCACTTTCAATATTTTCCTTTACTAATATTTGATTTTACTCCAAGGGAAATATATGTATGTAGAATACGTAGCTATTTGGGTACTTTATGAAACTCGTTAAAAGTTCAAACAATTTCAAGCTTTTAATAAATTTAAATTCCCTTCCTCTATGTTCAAGACAACGACATTTCCGAAATTAAATTGTAACATAACGGACGTAAAAAGCAATATTCTGATTTCAAAGTTTACCGTAGAAAATTGAACATCATTAAAATTGTTTGAGCATTCAGAAATACCAGGAGCAGAAGTTCCGTGTACTACGGAACGGCAACAGCGAAGCACAACAATTTGCATTTTTATTTAGGAAGCTACTATCGGTTTCGAACAACAAAACTTTGCATTCTTGTTTTAAAACAGAACAATCTTTGATCGGCCCGCTTCCTATTTCCAAGCGTTGGGACCTAGAGTTTTCGTTCAGGATGCGCTTGGCGTTACGCCAATTTCTTTGTCTCTCTATGAAGGTATTTTAAGTGATGTTGATGTAGAGGCTTTCGTGCTATGGTTCAAATTGTACTCGTAATATACAAACAAACGGCGTCTTTTGCTTATTAGTATACTAATAACATAAGCACACTGACTAAGAGTAAGAGATAGACTAGAAAAAATAGAAAAATTTGGCTCTACTTTAACCAAAAATCCATACAACTAATTAAAATTCTATGTACGTATGTATGAATGTTTGTATATGTGTATATTTATATTATAATTGATGTTTGTAGTTTGTACCTACACCGCACCTCATTATTATTTTTATATTTTCTCATGCTTGAGGGTTTCTGGTAGAGATCTCTTAAAGAGATAAGTCATCCTTTGTACACATGATATTTGTTGACTTTTATGTTTTTTTTTCTGTTACATAAATAAATAAATAAAAATAGTTATCTTTTCATTATCAATGTATATATAAACATCCATTTTTTCACTTAAGATAGGATTAGGTGTGAAACGTCAAAATATTAGAAAACATGAGCACAATAGTGCACGAACGACGTAATAGAGACGGAAGTTGAAGGAATTCACAAGATGCGAATGGCATAATACCGCTTGTCATGGAAATCTTTACAGGCCTATCTCTAGCAGTGACAGCCTTTTGGCTGAGATAAGTCTTTAAATAAATGAATTATTTGACTCTGTAACTAAGTAGTAGTAGGTTAGTTAAGTAACATATAACTGAGTTAATAGAATTTCGATGAATGACGTTGTGTAATATAATAGATTTATGTTGAACTAGCATTGCCCGCGGCTCCGCCCGCGTTCAGATGACCAAAAACCAAATTCTTAAGTTTTAAATATTAGTATACTCTTACATTGCAGTTTTTGTATTTTTCCCGGAAAGGAGATATTTTTCCGCGGTATTAAGTATCGCATATATTGACCCGGATAACCAGCTATCACCATACCAAATCTCATCAAAATCCCTCCAGTGGTTTTTCTGTGATACGGTAACAGACAGACAGACAAAAAAATCTAAAAACTATATCGGCCTTTGTATCGATAATAATGTTTATTTCAATAAGATCTTCCAAATAATATTTGATGTACAGATTTGGCATTGTTACAATTTTATTATATGTATAAATTAAGAATAAAAAATACTTCTATTTTCTACTTTAACCTTGTAGGTTTAGGCCAGTGCCTTCACTCGCGTATGTAGATTTATTTAAAAAAAACGATTTAATATCAATAATTAATTTGATCTAAAAATATTGCTTACTAAATACTACTGTAATTCAAAACTTTAAGTTTAAAGCAGTTGTAAGTTTCTATCAAGCTATAAAATATTTCTGCTGATGTAGAAACTTATTCAATATACCTACTTGAAAAGTTTAAATATAAACAAAGCACAGAAGTTTGCTGTTTCAGTAATAATGTTTATTTAGATCGATAATAACTGTATTTTGGTTTAATCAATATACCTGTCTATGAATTTACGTAAGATTAGTATTGTCTAACTTAAAATCATTAGGTATTTGATATTATGAATCCCCATAATAAATATTTCTTTTTCTTTAAATGAACAAATCTTAATCTAAATTTTTCAGAGAACATTATTAACGTATATTTTTATTACGATTTATGTTACTGTAAAATTCAAAATCAATGAACGCTCTAGATGTTCTCATATAATGTACTAGCGACTCATCCTCCCTTCGCTTCGGGTTCGTCCCCAGACAAAAACAGATCTATCCCACGGGAACAGTACATTTTCCGGGATGATATATAGCCTATAGCCTTCCTCAATAACCAGGCTATATAATGTAAAAAGATTTTTTAATCGGATAAGTAATTCAAACAAACAAACAAACTCTGCCTCTTTATAATATTAGGATAAATTATGTTTCATTTTTTTTAAAGAGATAGAAAAAAATATATGAAATCTTAGGGCTTAGCCAAGATGACATTCTATATGTACTTAAACGTCTTATATTTGTCATTTCAATACAATTTTCATTCGTTAGCAATAAATAATTGTAAAATGTCATCTTCTTTAGGGGTGAGATTCATATTTTCATATTCATTACTTTAAGTCAAAGTCGTCTTCGCAAAGTGAACTTTACATTCTAAAGTTTACTTTTAATAATTTTGATTTTTCAGTTGAATCTGTACAATAAATATTTTTTGGAAAATCTTATTGAAGTAGTCATTATTATCGATACAGAGGTCGAATCGATTTAGTTTTTTTATTTAATCCCGTTTTTAGAGTTTTTGTCTGTCTGCCTGTCTGGCGACGCAGCACGAGAAAACCACTTGACCGACTTTGATGAAATATGCTTTGATGATAGCGGGTTATTCAGGTCATCATATAGGATACTTTTTACTGCGGGAAAATATCTCATCTCTGAGAAAACTATACTAAACGTTAAAACGTAACGATGGGCGATCCCGAGCGGAGAGAGTGTGAGTCGCTACCATAATATATAAATAAAAAAAACTAAATTATGCAAATATATGAACAAAGTGCGCGATCGTCTAAATGCAACGAAATTTTAAGCGAACGTGTATCTCAAGCTGAAAAAGAATATCCGAGGTAAATGTAAGACATTCAAGTCCCATCAGCCGAAGAAATGTTCTTGACGAGACAAAGTAATTGTTTGGAGTAGCGCCAACGACTTACACACCCAGATCGCAATGGTTATGGAAATCTGCATGAGGCAGCATGGACCTACGCTCGTCTTTTGCTTGCAATTTTAAATACATGCAAGAATTATTACTGTCACCCGCTTAACTCTATTTCCTTAGAGCTTCTTGCTTGTTATAAATTATTTCTATTGCGTAGTAAAGCTCAGTTACTTACTATTGCAAGTTTTTTCGCAATATGGAAAATGTAGAGTTTAAGTAAATATTACAATGTATAGGAAAAAGATTAATTGACAACTTCTTAGTTCTACGTGTAGTGGGATAATGTTTATAAATTTTATTTCATAATTTATTTACTTTTATAAAATTATATCATTTGTTAAAAAACCTTATACTATTTAGACCATCTTGCTTCTTAATATTTATCTTTAAATGATCAAAATGATTATACAATTTACGTACAAAAATCTATTAATAAAAAAAATTGAAACAGACAGAAAGTGAGATTTTTGAGGTAGTTTCCTATATATAAGACTATTAATTTTTTAGTTTTCATATTCTACTTCTCCACAAACGACAATTTACTTATATTGGTTTTACTGTCACCTAATGTTCAAAAGTTTTTTAATAACGTATCGCTTGACTTAAGTTAAACTTTGAGGTCACGTTTCAAAGTTTGCATCCTTCAATGTTGACTTGATATTGTTCTTTGTGAAGTTTCATATCGTATATGATTAGTGTGGAATAATTGTGGTTTTCTGGGTAATAAAGAAAGTTTAGATAAACATTAAATATAACATAACTAGTGGCTCACCCTCGCTACGATCGGGTTCGTCCCTAGGTACGTTTTAACGGTTAGTATGGAATAGATAGTCTTAAATTATATGACATTATTATAGCCTATAACTTTCCTCAATAAACGGGCTATCTAATGCAAAAAAAAATTCAAATCGTATCAGTAGTTCCCGAAATTAGCACGTACAAACAAACAAACTCTGCCTCTTTATAATATTAGTATAGATTTGCACAAGTAATTTTCTCCTTTTTCTATGCCTTTCTACTTTTTTATAGCCATTTTCAATTAGAGTGGACTCTTCACGTCAATTTTTATCTGGGTAGTGAAGGTCGTTAATTCACCAGGCCTTTATGGAATCCAGGTTTGAGGTTTGAATATGTCTTCTGCGAATCAAAATCAATATTGAGCACTTATATTATATTTATACCATCATTTATTGGTTGACATTTCAAACACTCGCACTAAGCGCTATTCATCATCTTTTATAATGCGCACAGCCAAGAAGTGGAATGCCCTGCCTGCGTCTGTTTTTACGAGTGAGTATAACCTGAATCTATTTAAAGTGCGTGTTAACAGGCTTCTCCTGGGCAAACTTGCTAGATCGTAGAACTTATCTGTGCCTTCGAGCTAAGATGAAGGTCAAGAGTGAGCCCATTTGTAATAAAAAAAAACTTTTCTGGTTATATGATCTTCTGGCCTCCTCATTATTTGTCCAGATCGCGTTAGTCGAGCGTGGACGACCTTTTCTTCAAAAGTACATATAAAAGCATCTATTTTCCACTATATTAAAGGGAGCGACACCCTTCTAAGCATTCTCAATTCCCGATTATATGTAATTTTATTTATAGTATACGTTTTTATGAAATAAAATTTATATAATAATACAACATCTGGCCACTCGGCCAAAAGTCATCGATCGTATTCCGTTAAATCAACCATGTAACCGCCATCTATAAAAGCCATGTAACCGTGTTACCGCATTACGAGTGATACCTACAGAGGCGACAAGTGGATGCGGTAGACGTCCGAGTAGAGCTGAATAGGTTTTGTACGTTCTCACATAAAGGTCTAGTGTATTGGTTACGTAGGTTAGAATGCAGTTAATGACCGCATAGAATCTTCACTCACGGGCGACCTCGAACGATATCACAATAATAATCGCGGATGCTTGTTGGTCGTGTCAACCTTGATGTTGAATCATACCACTGTAAAAAGTGCATAAGTGTGTTTGTTTGTTTGTTTGTTTGTTTGTTTGTTTGTTTGTTTGTTTGTTTGTTTGTTTGTTTGTTTGTTTGTTTGTTTGTTTGTTTGATCGTTTCTCCTGTACGTTGAAACAGCTGGACTATGACCTAGAGTAACATATAGGTTACTGTTAGTAATATTATAAATTAACAGTAAAGGCATCTAAAGACACATCGGATCGAAGCGAGGGCAAGTCGCTAGTATATAATAATATTAGTTTGCTACTAACTAGCTTATGGCAGTGGAGCAGTTGCCTAATGTAAGAATGTGGTCGGGAATTGCCGATCGTCTGTTCACTCTCTTGCTAGACGATCGAGAAAAAAAAAACTAAAGCCGTAATGACATTTGACGACACGTTTGGCTCAGTTATACATGTATAGTGTATCAACTATCTGGTATCCATAACTCAAGTTTCGTAGCTTACCATGGAACTGTATGGTGCTATGTGTTAATGTCTTTACATATTGACATATGTATTTATTTATAATCAACTGAAAAAATATTAAATTGACATTTTTACTCTAAAATAATATCTTTCTATATATAGTAATTAATTTGTCAAACAAGATGCGTAACATTTACAAACTGTTCAAATTTTAATTAGAACTTAAGTCTTAATTAAAAGTGTATCCTTCAAACGCGCTGAAGTTCATTCAGCAAATATAATTTTGGTGATTACACGATGTACAATCTAGGTACAATTTGAAATGATAAAAGATGGAGTGTATAATTATAATGTGTAATGTATGTACACAGAGTATTACTAAATTGAAATTTGAGAGTTAAAACTATGATATATAAAATATTAAGAAATATAACATATTAAGCAACACTATATTATACATATATTATATAGTGGTGCTTAATATTTTAACTTTAAATAATAGCAATCTAAATATTTTAACTTCTTTTATATTACATAATATAAAACAATAATATTGCTTAGATAAATAATTAATATTTTTTAATTTTTAATATTCTTTATGGTTATACATAATATAATAATAGCAACACTAAATAATATTAGTAATTAATAAAAAAAAATAAAAATTTTAATATTTATAATAATAACAGGTAAAATTAAATAAATATTATTGCTATATTTAATTATAATATCTAGTAAAAAATTTAAAATGTTTAGAATTAAAATTAACCAATATTGTAAGGTACTTCAGTGCCATTTTTGAATTTTTTGAAATCATTTTTGTAAAATAGTGGGAAGGCCCTGTCTGTAACAATTTTGTGTTTCAGACGTCTATAACCTTAGGCTTTCCCGTGACCATGATTGCTGTAAAGCATTCGAAACGTCGGGAACCAAAAATCAAAATAAATCCGTGAAATAATCCTAAAAGATAGTTTTATTTAAAAGATTATGATATATCATTATATAAGCATAATTTGCACCATCCCTTACACATGTAAATTTTTGTTTGGAAGGTGAATTATTCGGGAGTGTTCTTAGCTAATAAATTATGAAAATCAGTCCAAGACGGTTGGGGGTTTTTTAGACTTTTAATTTAATCTTTTTGAAGTGAAACTTCTTTAGAATGAAGATATGAAACTCGATGAAACGGAAATGCGACATTAAAAAGAGACAAACACATAAATATATAGGATTAAGCCAGCGAGAGAATGATATAGAATCATTAACATATTGCCATGGTAACCGTTGTTATTGTCTGACAAATATATAATATTATATTCTTTCCGTTTATGATATTCTATAAATATAATATGATTGTTATATTCCTAGTAAGCTTACTTAATTATTTGAGATAGATTGATGAGATTTATATATTGAAAAATAATAAAACTAATTAATGATTAATATTCATCTCATTCTCTCGTAGGTTACTTTCTGAAGTTTCACTTCTACCATGTGTGAATTGCACACACACGCACATTTTTATTTTTGTTTATTTTTATTATTTTGGTATTATAGCGGCAATAAAAATATATACTCTGTGATAATTTCAACTTGATAAGTTCAACCTGTTACGGTTCATGAGATACAGCCATGATCACTGGACAGTGGTGGCATAGTAATAGGGTTCCGTTGGCACCCTTCGGGTACGGAGCCCTAAAAATGTTATATTCTGACCACATAACATATTTCTAACATATGTATTTTTCATACATTTTGCTTTATATTAGCGATAGCTATTGTATAATGTTATCTTGTTTAAGCCCGGTGAGCATTCAAGAATGATATGAAAGATTGCTCCGAAGTATACATTTATATTTATTTATATGATATTTTTATAAGAAAAATATAATAATAAAATGTTTAAGTAGGTATAGGTACATTCCCGGGGGAGAAGCCAACTCCTACCAGGCGCGTCCCCAGGTGGCGGATAGGGGCATGCCACCCGCTTAGAGGGGCGGGTGATACCGGAGAAATTCGGCGCGGACCAAATGGCTTGGATGGGGCTGCTCGTCTAGGCCTCGAGCCGAAGACGTTGCGGCCACCGGTGGTGGGACCGCTTGGTCCCACAACCGGATGATGGGTGCCGGTTGCGGGACTGTGGTCGCAGGCCCGCATTCGGCGGAGGGGTAGGCCGCGGCGGGAGAGGAGTGCCGGTATTTCGGTGCGCCGTTCTCCCTACCTTCCGCGGCCTAGACGGGGCCGCCACCGTTTGATGGTGGACGCGGTGGGGCTGCAGGGGAAGAGGAGTGTCGGTGTTTCGTTGCCGCTCTCCCTGTCCTCTGCAGCCGATTGGAAGTGGCCCACTTCGGTGGGCGGTGTTTTGGTTTTATGGGGCTGCTCCGGGTACCTCTCTGACGTAGCAGAGTTGACTGTGGAGCAGCCCCATTGGTTTTTTGGTCTGCCTAGTATTTAGGCAGACCTGCCGCCGGGGCGCCGTAGTAGTTATGCGCGAGCGATCCTGCGGCGTCCCACTAAGGCGGGGGGACAGGATGTCGGGTTTTAGTGGGTAGTACCGGCTCTTCTAGCCGGTGAGCCCCACATCACCACCTGGGGGATCAGGTGGTATGCGTAAATGCATATCCCGACGATAAAAAAAAAAAGGTATAGGTACATTAAATATAAATTATTTCTATATGGCTTTGTTTGTAATTAAAGATAATGGAGTTCCCAATCCGTAAAACCATATATTATTTTAAACATTAATATATATGAAGAGCATCTGATCGCACATTGAGCGCTATTCTTACATACCTACGTTTTTATAAGCTTCATTTGTAACTTAATTTGTGTGTAATTAAATATTAGTAGTCGAATGTCTTTCGAGAATTTTAAGAAGACTAAGTATTTAATCTCCAATCACTGTGTATTTTTCTAATATTATGTTATCTGTAAAGCGTTGGTATGTTTATTCAGTTTATCTATTTTTTGGTAAGGTAAACGATTTTATAAGATGTGGCTATCTCATTCTGTTCTCATGAGTTATTGCTCAAATTGCTAAGTATAATAGAGATCTCAGTCTTGCAGTAAAACATCAATCCCATATACCAGTAGAATTAAGGTTAACCAACCCTCCGGCTTCACGGGATAAGGTCTAATCCCGTTTACATATCCCACAAAATACATTTGACATCCCGTGTTTGTGGGATTTAGAATATATAGAATACAAATGAATACGATGTAACATTAGCGAATTATTCGATTATAGTGATCTAATCGACATGATTATTGTAGGTCATAAATCGATTTGGAAATTTCTTTAACTTATAGGAAGCCCCGTAATCCCTAAGTGATAGGCTATTTTATTTTCGCTTATTCAAAGTGGATTTCGTAGATATGAGTATTACAAAATGTTACAAAGGAAAACTTCTTTAAGAGAAGAATGAGTAAGTTGTTATCTAATCTATCTAAATCTAAACGGATAAATAAAATTTAAGTGTCTATTTGTAATGTAGAAATAAAAACCTTTTACTAAATGTACTTATATGAAATTATATATATATTCTTTATTGCATATTAACATAGTAATATGCAATAAAGAAAGAATATATATGGTACTTATAATAAAAACACAATTTTTTAAAATTTTGTCTGTTTGTTCCGGCTAATCTCCGAAACAGCTAGACTAATTTTGACGTGACTTTCACTGGCAGATAGCTGATGTTATAAGAAGTAACTTAGGCTACTTTTATTTTAGAAAAAAATAGGGTTCCTTGCAAAAAAAAAACGCTCCTAGGAACGCACCCGAGCGAAGCTAGGGTTTAATTAAATGCAATTTCATATATTTTATATGAGTTTTTAATATTTTTAATAAAATTTTGGTAGTAAAGTTGGCAGCATAGATTCAGTGTGGCTCGGACCGTCGCCACATATTTGTTTACCGAATACGCGGCTTAACCGGCGTAAATTAATTACACATTCGACCCACTATAATTACAGTACGTACTGATGCAACTCAATATGCCCTAGTTTTTTACATAACGGCTGGTAGTTTAAGCGTTGAATAATTACGAAATTTATTCGGCTTCTGGAATAATGCTATTAACTATTTACTATATTGATATTTTAAAAGCGTGTATTTTAAAAACATATCGAATTTCCATTTTATATAATAGGCTTAGATTATATTCGGAATTCAATGTACATTTTGGTGTTGGTTAGCGATCCTTACTCAGCCAATGACACCGTTTGCTGCAAGTCTCTCGAGACGCAGATCTAGATCCCGTCGACGTATTGTGATTGAGATAAATATATCTTCTACCTTTAAATATTTATAACATTGAATACAAAATTAACTCATTTAATTTTAGCTTTGAGCAAAACTGTAGCAGTATATTTTTAATTTTCTTAAGACAAAATGTCGTGTTGCATTTTGGTGAAATAAATCTTATTATTATTTATTTCTTATTAGTTTTTGTAGTTCTTGACTCTCGTTTTATACATGATAATTCTGAATTGAAGCTACAATATCTTTATATTTTTTCATAATTTTCCCAACTTTTACTTGAATCCTACGAGCTGTTACAGCGTGAAGATATAATTAGAACATACATACATACGTATTACGTACATGTACTTACTGACATTTGAAACGGCACCAAAATTATATTTTGACAACAATTATTAAAGTAAAATACGTTAGTTACGTCAAGCCAACTATTTGCTGCTTCGCAAGCACTATTTTTAGTATTTGCCGTCGCAAAACTCGAAATAGGTTTTAGTTTAACCAAGTACATGTCATTTAGAAGTTAGGTTTGTAAACTAAGTAATTTAAGTTATTCATTTACTGAACAGATTTTCTTTTACATAATATACTAGCGACTCACCCTCGCTTCGCTCAGGTTCGTCTCTAGGTTTATTCCACATACAAACTTTCATCCCCATTTTCATTCCCATAAGGGATGATTTCCAGAATAAAAAATATCCTATTTTATTCCCAAGATCTCAAAGTATCTTCTTACCAAATTTTATCTAAATCGGTCCAGTACTTGTTGAGTTTATTCGTTACAAACATACAAAAATACAAATCTTTCCTCTTTATAATAGTAATGTAGATGTAGATTAAATAAAATCATATACAGATATATGTCATACCATATAGGTATTTGGTAGTGGCACCCGCGGATCTGCTTGCGTGTCACTATGATAAAATACCTTATGTCACACGTACCCGAAGCATTAACCATGAAAGCAGTGTTCAATTCACTAAGAAGTGTTTCATTTATCGTATCATTTAATGTCTTCTTTAGCTTAATATTTTCTTAGATTTACGCGAATATTTGAAATTTTAAATAAAACTATCTTTCCGGATTATTTCGCGGATTTATTTTGATTTTTGATTCCCGACGTTTCGATTGCTTTACAGCAATCATGATCACGGAAGATACTAAGGTTATAGACGTCTCCAAGGCTTTAAAGGTCTTTTTTAGCTTTTTAGTTAGGATATGAAAAGATGTTTTATTTTCTAGGCTACAAAATAGTCAATCATTCACGCCAAAACTTTCTACTAGCTAGAAAAATATCCATATCCAAGCAAACTTTGTTTTTAACTTTTAACTCAGACTGAGATTTTTGAATGGTCGTTTGGGCTTTATCATCATAAGTTGAAGCTATCCATGGAGATTGGTCAAGATGTTATTCTACAATCGTTTAACAATAGGAATAGAAGATATCTAAAATAAAACCAATGAGAATTACATATCACCATGATTCTAGAACATAACGAAATTACAATCCTTTTTTGTATTCTTCATCTATTTAATACAATAAACATATTTTCTGTTTCAAAAATTCGAGTTTTTACATCCCCAGGTTCAAATTATTTGTTAAATCTTTAAGGTATATAGATAATAGTTATAAATGGAATTCAACTTTAAAGAAAATAGGTGACCCACTCTCGCTTTTATTTCGCATACTTTAACAAACTAGTTATAGGTAACAAAGTGGCTGTAGCTAGTAATTATGCGTCTACGAAGGCCTAGAAATGAAAATCGTACGCCTATCTTATGAGGACAGTGAAAAATATATTGTAAAAACAATTGCTAATTTCTTAATCCATATCTATACATATATAAAATAGAAATACCACTTATTTATTCACTGATTAATCATGAAATCTTAGAAAATATAAATACTACAAACTTGCATTATAGTATATTAATTCTTCACAGCGAGTAATATAAGCAAAGATTTTCGAAAATATATGCCCTAATGCGGTAAAAAGAAGTTGGTATGAAAATATTAAAGAAAAAGTGATCAAAATTAGAAAGATTTTTTTTGATTAGTAATGACTATTCTAATTTAAAACTTAGAAAAAACATTCTCTGGGGGTTAGATGAAATTATAAAATAAAATTGTGCATGAATAAACTACGCGAGCGAAGGCGCAGGGAAAGGTTAGTTTAATATGGAAACAAGTGACAAATAGGTCGACATCCTATTGAAGAAGGCACTTGTCCAGCAGTAACGTCAAATGGGTTGAATCATATTACTTATTATTACTAACCGACGGGTGTCCTATAAAATAAAAATAAATAAATATATTAGGACATTAACACACAACATCGTCTAGTTCCATGGTAAGCTACGAGACTTGGTTTTGGATACTAGATATTTGATGCACTACACACATATAACTTTAATTATAACTATATAATTATATACCCAGGACTGGAGTACAAACATTTGTGCTTATCACACAAATGAATGCCCCCAGCGGGATTCGAACCCGTGACCGTTGGTACAGCAAGTAGCGTCACTACAAACTGAGCCAAACGTGTCGTCAAGTACCTATAGTTCTAACTTTCAATGACTATCCATATTTCGGCGAGCGTAATAGCTTCAAGAATAATACCTTCAGTCGGCGGAATTATTTTGCGCAAAACATATTCTATGAATACTATAGAAAAATATAAACCAACAAACACACACATTTATAATTTTACTCGTAGTAAGGATACGGCGTTTATATTTCTTATGGAGAGCACCTATCTTATGAATATGTAACCCATACATATAAAATCCATATAAAAAACCATAGGCAAAATATGACTTATTAATTTTTTGTACAATAAAAAAACATACTCACAAATATAAACTAGTACAGGGGCCGTTATGAAAATAAATTATAATTATCCTTAACGCAAATAAATTTTACAGTTACGGCAGAAGCACTAGCAAAATCTATACTGTAGGGATTGCGTGATGCTCTGCAGTCTACCACGGATAACAATTCTAGAAATTGTTTTAGTTTAACCTAATCTTTGTAAACTGAAAGTTTTGTAGGTCTTTATATATATATGTACAAATAATTTTTCATTCTTCGACCATTTTCGAGTTCTTGAAGATTCATTGTTACGCGAAGCAAATTTAATATTTTATTTATTCACAGCTTTTTATGACCATTGTTATTGTAATAATGACGTAGTATAAGATATATAAGAAGGTATTCTTTATTTCATGTGTTCTTTTATTCTTTATTCATAGCATAATAATAAAGTTAATGAGTTTAAAGATGAAATTCAACAGCTTTTTGATATATTTACAAACTAGCGACTCCCCCTCGCTTCGCTCGAGTTCCTCCCTAGTTACGTTTTGAAGTTTAGTATAGATTTCTTTGAGATTAGATATTCTCCCGCAGTAAAAAATATCCTATGTGTTGACCCGAATAACCAGCTATCATCCATATCAAATTCTATGAAAATCTGTCAAGTGGTTTTCTCATGATGCCTTTCCAGACAGACAGACAAAAATTCTTAAAACTATAGGTTCGGGCTATGTATCGATAATCTACACTACTATGAGTATTATAAAGAGAAAAGATTTGTATTTTTGTATGTTTGTAAACTCAACAATTACTGGACCGATTTTTTATTCCATAAATCATCCCTTAAGGGGGTGAAAATGGGTGTGAAATTTTATATGGAGAATCAACTTAGGGACCAACCAGAGCGAAAACAGGATGAGTTGCATTTGTATTTATATTGTATTTCAATAAGATTTTCCAAAAAATATTTGATGTACACATTCGACTCAGTTCGATTTTTATTATATGTATAGGACTATTTGAATGACAGAGAATTTATCCATTACGTACATAAAATGGATTTTTACATTAATATGTGGCGTAATAAATTATATTCACCAGAAAATACAATTATGAGAATACGATATATGTACATATACATATGTATATGATGTTGCTGTGCTAGGTCACTAGTTCGATCCTTGCCAGCGGCTATTGTCGGAGCTATTCCCTGCAGACGCTTTACGCACATTTGAGGAGGAAATGGCGAATATCAATAATACTGTGCAACTTTGCTGACATTCTGCGTTAGAGTTTTGTTCTTCTTCTTCTTCTGACGCGGCTTTTTCCGCACTTAGGCATCTTTGCCCGTTGTGCGTGAGCTTGTGCTGCTGTGTGTGTTATTCTTTCCATCCCAGAGCGTCCCAGTAGTCTAGCAGGCTGCCGGTGTCCTGGAAGATTTCTGGGATCGATCTATTGGGGCCGAGTTTTTCTTCGCGTAATTGTTCCAGTGCACTGCATTCAGTTAGAATGTGTGCTGGTGTTTCATCTTCTTGGAGGCACGCTCTGCATAGGGCGCTGTCCGTGTGACCTATGTTAAAAAGATGTTTATTGAGTTGGCAGTGTCCCGTTAACAGTTCCACCACCATTTTTAGTTTGGGTCTATCTAAGCGTGTTAGTTTCATTGTTAGTTTTTTGTTTAGTGTGGGGAAGGCTTCTTTCGATTGACGGCAATCTGTATTAGCCTTCCATAATGTGTTAACTGTGTTATCGGTGAAGTTTAGAGTTTTGTTCATTTATAATGTAATTTTGCATGAGATCAAAATGCTTTTTCAAAATAACATTTAGGATAGGTTTAGTTACAGATTTTATACTAATGTATTGATTGGGTCAGAATCGATTCATTTAATCTATACAGATAAATAAAATTGAAGGTCTGTTTGTAATGTCAAAATAACAGCGTTTTACTAAATGCGTATGAAATTACATCATACGGTACATAAAAGAAAAACACATTTTTTTAATTTTTGTCTGTTAGTCTGTTTGTTCCCGATAATCTCTGAATCGGCTGGACTGATTTCGACGAGACTTTAACTGGAAGATACTTGATGTTATAAGGAGTAACATAGGTTACTTTTATTTTTTATTTTTTTTTTAGAAAAAAATATATATGGTTCCGCTCAAAAAAATTAAAACATGCAAGGGTGAGTCGCTAGTAAAACACGTTAAGACAATAGCTACAGATTTGCTCTTAGGTCTTCTGAGGTTAGTAGTGTTGAAGACTTTGTCGAAAATAAATACGCGTCTTTAATATTTAAGCAAATAAGCCTTAAAATAAAAGTTATAATATATACAAACCTTACTTATTTCAATAGTTGTAACCTTACTCTATATATCAATCCAAAAAATAATAAAATATATATAGAAAGAGTTTGACCTTTTCCTATACGCTGTTTTCCACCATTATTGTAAAACATATTGATTGCTGGTTTCTAACACCGTGGTTTTTAATCACAAACATATAAAGATTAACATTTGTATTTTATTTATTTGTATGTCGTAGCCATATTTTTAGGAGACTATTGGAGGTACATGACTGAAATTTGATAAATAGGTACCTCATATGAATCGCTAGATAATTCTGCGGTGAAATTACGTAAACAGGTGTGGAACTCGTAATATCCAATTGAAGGGTAAAATATTTAAATTAAATTAAGTATGTAAGATATCTCAGAGATACCTATTCAGATAGGTGTTTAAAATTTCGTTAAAGTCACTTTTCGGTTCCAGGTAATAGTTGCCAAATTAAATGCTTCTAATGTCGTTAACAATGTGTAACACCCCTACCTCCCTTATCTTAATTTTTTTTAATTATGTTGTGGAAAATTCTGAAAAAATTAAGCCAATAGAATTTTCAAAACACATTCAATGAAAAATATTTTGAACAAGATACTTTGAGTAGTTTTTAGTTATGGGAAATTCGGAAATGTAAAATAAGTATTTTAGTTGATGGCTAAATATTCTTTCTTTAAGTATGGGAAAGGAACTATGCTTTAAACAATCTTATGTTTAAATGTGCGAATCAGACTCGAATTTGCCCTAATTTTACTGTATTTTTTTTAAGCAGAGAATATTAGAAATAAACTTTCATTCTATTCTAAATTTAGTTAGCAACGTTCAAAAGTTGGCTAAACACATCCCAAATTTTGTTAGTTTCATGAAGGACTTGTACAAATGACGTGGCTAAAGGTGACGTGTGAAAAACGGCGCGGTAGTACCAGAGGTCACCGCGCTTTGTTACCCGTCAGTTTAAAGCTCATTCTAATGTGAGTCAAATTGTAACGTCATGAGGGTCATAGGTCAGTAATTTTGTTATAGATGATTTTTCTCCTAACATAAATTAGTTAGTGTTTGCTTTAACTATAAAAAAATGTTTTTGTTATTTGTGTGAACATGTGGTTTGATATTCATGTATTTGATTTTGAGCTTATTGTGTTAGTTTCGTTTATTTAGGCTTTCTTAAAAAAATAACACTTAAATGTAATTAATGATATATAAACACTGTATTATCATATTTGTAGTACCTATGTACATAATATGCTTACTTCATAATTGCCTAGGCCTTAATTCCTAAATTATTCGTTATTATTAATACCTAAAAGCATGGAAAGGGGTCTTCTCCATTTTACGTAATAAGGAGTAGTAATCTGTAATCAACTCCTATGTTTTACAGACACCTACAAAACAATAAAATTATGTAATATGTACATTTGTATGAAAAATAACATTCTCAGGTCGCGTAATTATTCTTAATCAACATAAAAATACATAACGATTACAAACTCTCCAAGAAACGGACCTAAATGTTTCATTAATATTTTATTATTATTTTCAATATTCCTTATTGCTATGTAATAAGGAATGTTAAAATCACTTACGTAACTAATAAAGTATCAAAATCTAAAAAGTCGATTTCTAACTACTTTTGTCAAATCGATTTTAAACATTGCAAATCGTGATATGGTACCATTTATTCATACATATAATAAAACTGTAGAGGTCGAATGTTTGTAAATAAAATGTTTGAAAATGCTAAAACCGAGTCGGGGTCAGGCTAGTAAGAAGAGAAATAAAACAATTCCAGCGGGCTTATTATCTAAAATTAAGCGATCAGCGATAATTGTGCAGTCATTGCGCAGAAGACGCGCGATTGATTGCTCTAGGTGAAAAATAATCGTATTACCTAAGCGATCGCTCGCTAATCGTTCGCTGATCGCCAAATGCAGTTTTCGCGATGTAACTAGCGCCACTAACAATTTGGTAGCGATAATTAAAACTAAAAACGTAGCAACTAATATATAATCTGTGAAAAAATGCTAATTGACATTTGTTAATTGGATTCTAAGTAGTAATTTGTTTTGTTTATACTTTTTATAAAATATGGCAAATACTAATAGAGTATCGAACGACCAGCTCGAAGAACTCTTAGAGTTCCTTAGCGAGCATCCTACCTTGGCCAAGGGAGTTGGGCTTGGAGCAAGATCCAAGGAAGCTGTCGACAAGCAATGGGACAGTCTTGCTACAAAGCTCAATTCCCATGGTTCTGGGTCGTCGAAATCTGGACAACGATGGAAAAAGGTAAGTTCTCATAATATTATAGAAAAGAGATCCATTTTTAACATATTAATTGAAAAACTGCTTGAAAATAACATTTTATTTATGAGATAGAGCTGTACTGCTCTTTATACGTTGTGATAAATACTTTTGTTGTTATAGTACTGGGCTGATATTAAGCATAAGAGCAAGGCTAGGCTAGCTAAATGGAGAAGGGATGCTTTGGGTACTGGTGGTGGTCCTTGTAGCCAAGATGACCTCTCCGAGGTAGACAAGAAAATCTTGTCTATCATCGGGGAGCAAGCTGTGTTTGGTGATACTGAGCACCGAATTCCATTTGTAAGTTTCTTTGATAGCTTTTTTAATATGATTATTATTTATGAAAACTAAATACTTATTCTTTTTTAGATCAGTGAACAGTTAACACCAGAACCATCAACATCATATGAATTACCAAGTAAGTTATTTAGAAGAGGATCTGTGATGTGATGTGAGGGTCAGGCAATGGGATGTTGGGAAAATATATTTTGTTTTATTATAACTTTATCTAAGACTGATTCATATATATTATTTATTAACTTAAAATATTTCAAGGCTTTAAGTAATGGTTTGGTTTAAATGTCATTTAAAATAGTGGTACTGCATGTCACACAATTGTACCAATTAAATATTTTTTGTAATATTTCAGTATTAGTTTTAATATTATTCTTTTTTAATTTCAATTATCTTATAAATAAATTTTAGATAATAAAGCAGATGATGTGCAAATTATGGTGTTATCAGAGCCTGTTACTGTGGCCTCACCTTCCACAAGAGGTCAAACATCCAACCTATGTAAGTGTTATGATTTTTATAAAACTAAAAAGTACTGTTATAATAATATATCATATCTCGAACTTAATATACAACAAAAAGATGATTGTCTGTCTGATCTATCAATACTCAGCTCAAACCACTGGACAGATTGAGCTGATAGGCATATGGATAGCTATTATGACATACATATATACATCTGCTAAGGCTTATATGTAAGTTATGAAAAAAATGAATTTTAATTTGTTTATTTTTAACAATTTTAATTTGTTTATTTTTAACAATTTTTATTTGTTTATTCACAGGCACTTCCCAAATTCCAGAAACTGGTTCTGTATCAGTAAAAATGGACGTAAACACAGAACCACCACTGACTGGTGCTTATACTTATTTATAATAAAAAATAATTAGTTTCCTTATTAAAATACATAAAGCTATAATCATATTATTTTACAGGATTAGATAGTCCAGTGGCGCGACCACATATCTATCGCCCACGAAGACTTAATAGCCCTTATAAATCTAAAACTACAGGTAAGATCACTTTAGAAAATTTTGTTTAATAATAATAATGAATGCTTTACTGTATTGTTTTGAATAAAATTAAAATATTATTTTATTTCAGTTCAATCTAAAATTGACCCAGAATGGGTAAAAGGACTAGAGAATCGCAGAGTTGATGCAGAGACCAAGCTTGCAGAGGCTGCTCTTATTATGGCAGAGTCTACGCGAGCACAAGCCGAAGCAGCTAAGGTGCAAGCAGATACGATGCGATCTCTTGTTGAATTAGTACGTGTGCAACATGAAAATATCCATGCTCTGATAGAGCTAATCAGAGAAAAACAGGAAGAAAAATAAAAATAATACTGTTGAACATTACATTTTTTATTTTATTTTTTTGTTTTATAAGGAAATCTGCAAGCAGTATTTACTTTTAGCAAATATGTTCTAAGATTTATATATATATCTACATACATACCTATATATATATATATATATATATATATATATATATATATATATATATATATATTTAATAAATTTTTTATATAATTAAAATAATTGTATTATTTATTGTCTGGGGGCTGACCACAAACGTTGCACTATTCTGTCTCTTTGTAGTCTCCCACTGGCCAAGAGCTGTTGTTCTGCATCAGCACCCACAGCTAGAGGTGTTCGTGGAACTCGATGATTCAAATCATTTTCAACATCATCATGGGGCAATTGTGGTACTGGCAAGCGATGTCTATTGCAAATATTATGTAATACAGAACAGGCATTAATAATCATAGCCACCATGTGGTGGTCATAATGTAGTACTCTGTGTGCCAATAGACATCTCCAACGCGCTTTTAGAACTCCAATGCAGCGCTCCACTGTATTTCTGGTACGACAGTGAACATTTGTGTAGTGCTCTTCTGCACTACCAGGTTCTGCATTTACAATTGGAGTTAAAAGCCATGGCCTCAGTGGATATCCAGAATCACCTGTAAATTACTGATGTTTATTAAAAATATTCATATTGCTCTTTTAATGTAATATTATTAGTTATTCTATGCACCTAGAAACCAGACATTTTCACCTCTACTGTGAAGCTCTTGGAGATGGCTCTGAATTTCACCATTTTTCCATATGTATGCATCATGTGAAGCACCACCAAATGATGCATCAATATTTAAAATATTTAAATCACTATCACATATCTAGAAAAAATACATTTATGTAGATTTGTGTACATGAATTATAATATACAATAATGGACTAAAATTTTCTAAAAATATATAAAGAAAAGGTAACTGACTGACTGATTTATATCAATGCACAGATATAACTACAGGACCGATTTAAATTTTTCATATAGATGATTATTATGATGTAGGCATTCTTTAACCAATATTTTAAAATTTAATCCCTGGAGGGTGAAATAGAACTTAATTTAAGTGAAACTGTGGGGTCAACACTAGTTGTCATAAGTACAAAAAAATATGTATGAATTACTTACCATTTGAACATTTCGTGAATGGTAATGTTTCCTATTAAAAAATCTCTCCTCATGCTCTGTTGGCTTAATAAGAGCTACATGGGTACCATCTATACAACCCAAGCAACCAGGAAAACCAAATTTATTTGAAAAGCTAAAATAAAGTGAATTAGTGAATCATACAGTAAAAACAGTTGTGAAACTACAATTTTTACAAATCTTCTAGTCCTTACCCATTTATTATTGCCTGTCTTTCTTGTCGAGACTGAGGGAAATGTATGTACTTGGTCAGTATACTGTGTGTATTTAATGCCCTAGTCACTTCTTTCACAGCATTAGATACACTAGCTTGACTGAGCCCATGCAAGTAGCTCATGCCAACAGGCTTCTGATAAGAGCCAGTGGCATAGAATGAGAGAGCTGTAAGCACCTGTAATATCACATTATATTAACATTAAGCCTCCTGTTAAGTCAATAAAGGACAATATTGCATACATTACGATATTATTATTTACTTACTTTGCATTCTACAGAGATTTTTGTTCTCCTTTTCAACCGAACCATGAATGGTTTTAACTCTGAGCATAAATGTTTAAACAGCTCCTTAGTAAGTCTGTAGTTGGCTTTGAAGTCAGTATCAGAAAGCGCCAAAGCTTCGGCTTGATTTCGAAGTCTACGTCTCAGTCGTGCTGTAACGCGGCTGTGACGCCGTTGGTTTTCACGGTTCTCAATCTCTAGTGCCTCAAATAAAAGAAAACCACGAGCCATGTCGAATGCAAATGATCAAAGACCAACAAGTAACGTAAACAGAAACTACGCTTTACACTTACTACAATTTATCAACACCAAAATAGTTAAAAATATTATAATCACTTTTTATACACATAAAAAACGCAGCATTTATAACAATATAAGAGAAAATCCTAAAATTAACGACAAACAATAGATCAGCAATCGGCAAAAAATCACTTCTAGGGCTATCGCAAACTGACAGATTATATTGCTTGTTGATTGCTATCGCATTGCTCTCGTGAGTCATACCTAATACGAAAAAATCGTAATTTCATAGATTAAAATGCACATATAGTTCACCGATTGCTCGACAGAGGAAGCACTGTCACTTGTTTGCGATTGTTTCGCTATTGCCGATACATAATACGATTTTGCGATTGGACAGCAATTATTGTACGATTTTCGCTATCGCGAGTGGTTTGCTAGATACGTAATCAGCCTGCAGGTTTTTTTTTCACTTTTTTTCCCTGTTTGTCTGTTTGTACGGGCTAATCTCCGAAACTGTTAGATCGATTTAAATGAAATTTTGCATGATAGTATAGTAGTATCATAGATCCCCAGTCAACATTTTAGATACTTTTCATCCCGGAAAATTAAAGCATTACCGTGTGATAGGTAAAAAACTATAGTAACTTATACAGGTTAGTACACAGAAACTACTGATTGACTTTTAATGAAACTTTACAATAACTAGTTCATACATCAGAATAACAAATAGGCTACTTTTTATCCCGGTAAAATGCATGGTTCCCGTGGGATAAATTTGTTTTTGTCAGTCAATGTTCGCTAGTTTGAAATAATGATGCAGCTACGAGATAGATTTTGAATTTAGGCTCAAAAAATATAATTGCTTTTATCCAATATGTCTGAAAATTTCAAACATTTTTGTATTAAATATAGTAAGCACATTTTTTAATAAAAAATATATTAAAGGAAACTTTTATTTTAAGTTTCAATAAAGTGAAACTTCATTTCCTTTAATTAATTAATGGAAGAGATATGTATTCATAATATATTTCCATTAACTTATGATCCGCTCGCACAGCCGTGATTAAAGCGAAAATTCTACATCAAATTATTCTAAGAGGCTTTGCATATTATAAATTATTTCTTTATTTAAAAACCACATACACAATGACGTTTTATACATTTACAGAAATTGTGTATATTACATACCAACGACTCATCCTGACCTTCGCTCTGGTTCGTCCCTAGGTGATTTTTTAATTGATATAACTTTTTGAATTATAAACCGATTTGAATAAAACAAATACTAAATGTTAAGTGAGGCTGACCACAATACATTAGTTGAAACCGCACCAAAATCGGTTAAGCTGTTTCTGAGACACAAACGCACAGACAAACAGACAAAATTTATAAAAAAAATCATTATTTTGAGTTCTATTACGTTAATAAAAACCCCCCAATAATAGTTTTTATCAAACATCTTCCATTTACAGAGAGCGATCAGTTACACTTTTATTATATGTATAGATATTATTTAACACAATCTTTATACTTCTATCCAATTTAAAAGATCAAATATGTACTAATAAATGCTCTTTGTATTGAATCCTTCACTGAAAATCTTCAGCAAACGTATTCTCTGGGACTACGCTACAATCGAATGGTGCATTATATCGATTACAAGACGTGAGGAAATACCATAAGCACATTTCAAGAAGAAAAGAGCTTTAGCCTTCAAATATTAATAGGATTTTAACTTGTTATAATAAGAGCCGTCAATTTATTCAAGCTTTCATATTTATGTATTAAAAATACTCATATTACCTTGGTTATTTAAAATCATATACATACATCTTAACTATATACGAGTACGTACATGTCTTTAAATAAAATTACAAAACTCACCCTCGTTTCGCTCGGGTTCGTCCCTAGGTACGTTTAATTTGTTAGTATGGAATAGACAGACTATATACTAAATGAAAATGATATATAGTGCCTTTCTCGACAAACGGGATATCTAATGCAAAAGAAATGAAAAAGAATTTTTCAAATCGAATTAGTAGTTCCTGAGATTAGTGCGTTCAAACAAACAAACTCAGCCTCTTTATAATATTAGTATAGCTGATTATCATAATTTTTTTTTCGTATAATTGACCAATCTATTTTTTGAAATATTTTAATTATTAAATCGTTTATCGCGTACTGAATGTCGCTCACGCTTTGTACGGGAGTTATCTTACGATCAATCTTTGGTTCTTACTCGAGCAGAATAAAACCTTTTTTAACCCAGTCGAGTAGCTATCGAGTATACCGCGATAGAAAAGATAAAAGATAAAAGATAAGAAGTTTTATTTTGATAAAATCTAAACTTTCAATGTTAGATAATATTGAAGTTTTAGATTTTATTCAAAAATGACTTAAAAATCATTTTTGTAAAATAGTGGGTAGGCAGTGTCTGTAACAAGTATATAACGCCATTGAGATGTCTATAACCTTAGTCTCTCGTGACCATGATTGCTGAAAAGCATTCGAAACGTCGGGAACCAAAAATCAAAATAAATGTACGAAATAATCAGAAAAGATAGTTTTATTTAAAAAGTTCAAAATAAAAAAAGTTTTTTATAAAAATATTATGAATAGCCAAAAATACTTGTTAGTTCGGCATTTTTATAAAAATGCTTAAAGACTGACTGATTCACATTGCGTATTGAATCTTCGAATTCCAATATATGCATATCTTTGTAAGAGCGATACATTTTTAAATAGCCAGTGAAAAAAGTGCTTGTAAAAGTTCAAAAGTGCTTGTAAAAGTCTATTTGAATTAAGTATATTTTGATTTGAAGTAGTTAAATACACGACTTATGTAATATATAAAAATGTACAAAATTACATAGATCTCTAAGTTTGGTTGTAGATAATAAACTACTAAATTTATCAAAAAATTAAACCACTACAAGGAAATATGTTTCGAAAATTATATACTGCGTACCGTTTGAGTATTTTATTACGATCTTCTTCACGAGAAACTTTCATATTAGAATACATTACCTCTAGCATCGCGGTATTTCCTGAATTTATCTTCATTGTTCAAGCTATTTTAGTCTCTCGACAGTTAAATTTGTGAATTATAAAAACGGTACGTCCCTTAGTTGAAGGTTTCTGTCTTGTTCAAGTTTGCTTAATATGGCCTGAAATATTAATACTGTAGTAAAATTCTTGCTATGTCCGCGATGGAATAAGATAAGAATAACAAGGAGAAATTTATACAGTATATTGTCTCTAATCCATACAGTTAGTGAATTGATAATATATAAAACTTCATTCCTGAGAAACTTTCCAATGCTGATAGCTTAAATATACTAAATTTTGAATTACGTTTTAATTAATAATCAAATCAATTTAAATAAATTAGTTTCATGTAAATTCTTTATTACTATTATTGAATTCGTTCCAGTAAGGCACTGGGTTGTGAAAAAATCGCAATTCTTATATTAATAATGTAAAGTAAAAATATCTTAGTTAATTTTATTTTGTATATTTCTTTTTCATTTATTTGTGCAACAGTGCGCTTCACTTCTGTAATCTGATTGAAGCCGTTATTATAGAGCCAAAAGGCTTTTAAAGTTATTTAATGTAAGCCAGAAGGATGTGGTTATCAATAAATTATTGTTTAATTTTCCGTGTGTTAATATTGACGTCAATGATGGATTATTATGCAGTGGCAGCCCAGTAGTAATATGCTCTAATAAAAATACTAAGCGCGTTCAAACTCGCAACTCTGATAATTTTATTTATGAACTAGCATTGCCCGCGGCTCCACCCGCGTTCAGATGTCCAAAAACCAAATTCTTAGGTTTTACATATTAGTATACTCTTACATTGCAGTTTTTGTATTTTATCTCAGAAATTAGATATTTTCCCGCGGTAAAAAGTATCCTATCCTATATGTTGACCCAGATAATCAGCTATCACCATACCAAATTTCATCAAAATCCCTCCAGTAGTTTTTCTGTGATGCGGTAACAGACAGGTAGACAGACAGACAGACAGACAGACAAAAATTATAAAAACTATAGATTCGGCCTCTGTATCGACGATAATGTTTATTTGAATAAGATTTTCCAAAAAATATTTTATGTACAGATTCGGCTTAGTTACAATTTTATTATATGTATAGATAATTTCAATATGGTTACCCCTTTTTAAAAATTAAATAAATTTGGATTTCTGAGAATATAACTAATTGTCAAAAACATATTCCACCAATCCGTTTTTATGTTTTTTTTTTTATATTTTTATTAAATTTCTCTTTGTATAATATGAGGTAGTTCACTTTTCCAATATCCATCTTCCAATCATAACAATAATATGTGCTTAAATATTAAAAACTGTAGATTAGACTGTAGTTTTATCATTTTACGAATAAAAGTTTTAGTACTTTTAAGTTGTCTAAAATATTCTACTCTACGACATGTTTTAATTCATAGTAATGGCTAAAATTTTATGGCGATGAAATCTTTTTCACGAATGCAATTCCCGTTTTTTACACAAAAACTGAATACGTGCATGTGATGCATAGCAAGTTATGTGGCAAGAGAGAAATGGACCGTTTACCGTAATTGTCCATTCGCGAGTACATTTAACGCTGTGTGTACACAAAACTATACTCTCTAAAGTGACGAGTGCATTGTGGTTTGTGGGTTTTTCGAATCTACATTTAAATTTTTAGTATTATAATTATATTTCAGACTAACTTTTATTCAACAGTGTTTATAAAGTATATTTAACCTAACTTAATAGATTGCATTCCAATCTAAAGTTATTTCCGAATTAGTTTTAAAATATTTAATTTGTTATCGCAACATTTATCAGCTGTTCGTAGAGACGAGGCGAGGTAGATGTCTGTCAATTGGAATTGCCTACTACCTGCCACCGGCTTCTGGGTTTTATTTGTACTTTACTCGCATGCCTGAAAGCTATAGAAATTTAATTGTTACCTTTAAACTAATATAATAATAATATTTATAAAAAAAACTATGTTATAAAAAATTCAAGATTAAAAATTCTTTTAAGTTAAAACTAGTTCAAGTTTTAATGAAATAACATATTATGTAAAGCTATACCATTATATAAACAAATATTTCAGAAAAGTGTACATCTGTTTATACGATCTCAGACACTTAACTCTGGCGGTGTTTTCTTCAGGAACGTTAAAGATATTTTTAAAGCGGCATAGAAACATAATCTTATTAAATGCTTTTATTGGATTTACCTATGTATAACAAAGTAACTAAGTATCTTAAAAAATCTATGAATGTGACTCAAGCCTTTCACTCCATTGAAGTTGAAATCATGTTAGCGTATGTTATTTAGAAGATAATACAATAATTTGCAATCATCGAACTGATCTGTTAACGAAGTCAGTAGGTGGATGCTTTCTCTTCAAATAATATTTGTAAGCTTTTAGAATGTGGGCTCATTTTGCTCCTAACACATAGGTGGCAAATGAACATATGGCCAGTCTAATGATAAGTAGCACTGTAGCTTATATGTATTCAAGCCCCTTTTAACGTCCTACTGCTGGGTACGGCCCATCCTTCAGTACGAGGAGAATCAGGCCATAATCCACCTCGCTGGCCAAGTACGGGTTAGCAGACTTCACATGTCTTTTGGAAACTTGCTAGGTTTTCTCAGACATGCTGGTTTCTTCATGATGTTTTCCTTCACCATTAAGACAAGTGGTAATCATGTTGGAAATTATTCGCACATGAAAATATCAGAGGTGCGAGACCCGGGATTTGAACTCGCTTCACTCGGTTTCCCAAGCGAGCGCGTCATCACTGGGCTACCACTGTCTTGTGTAGTTTATGTATTTATGGCTATATACCTCACAATATTCATGGCGCCACTCCTCTGAAGATGAACCTCTTCAGAGGAAGGAGAGTAATTGTTGTTGGAAGTAAGGCGTTCTTATTTATCAAACGAATCCCAACACTACGAGTATTTCAATTGTTAGCAATATTATGAATTCTTACTAGTATGAGAATAGAATAAATGTAGTTATCACTATTATTTAGAGTCAAATAAAATACTTATTTCCTGCCAAGCTTGTAGAGATGGCAGCACCAAAAATTGTATACCCTTTAATTTAAATATATGGAAGTGGAAAAATTGTAAGGTATAAAAGAGGAATTTGTACAAAGAAAGGCAGTGTATTTTCTGGAGTGAGTTGAAGTAAAGCAGAAAGCTAAAGGTGTCATAATGTAAATTCTTATAATATAAATTATGAAATTTGTGATTGTATTAAATGAGTGATAAGTGATGTGAAAGTAAAATAAATATGGTAAAGTACGAGTGGCCTTTGCAAAGAGTTTAATTCTCATACAATAAAATAAATATTTTCTATATCATGAAGGATTAGTTCAATACAACACACAATGATAGATTCAGGAGATAAGTAAATGCATTCTTACCGTTGTTTTAACTAAAATTATATATTATTTTATCACTTGCAGCTTACCCTCACTTTGCTCGAGTGCTTAATAGTAGCCTATGTAGTACTCCACAGTCTATTTGTGTATTGAATTTCATATAAATTCATCCAGCTAATTAGCATGCAGCAGTAATATATACAAACATACAGACGTAAACACACATACACGTGTATGTAGTATATATTTACAGTAGTTCGTTTAGGTTCTTCAAATGAAGATACGCAATACGACGTAAACGGCCACACTGACCCTCTCTTAAGCCAATTTTATCAAAAAGTATTTATGAAATAAAATTATATGTGTAATTGCATACATAGCATGCATCGCACGTTTCGTAGCACGAGAGAACGGCGGGCTTATTATCTAAAATTAAGCGATCAGCGATAATTGTGCAGTCATTGCGCAGAAGACGCGCGATTGATTGCTCTAGGTGAAAAATAATCGTATTACCTAAGCGATCGCTCGCTAATCGTTCGCTGATCGCCAAATGCAGTTTTCGCGATGTAACTAGCGCCACTAACAATTTGGTAGCGATAATTAAAACTAAAAAAAAGCTATAATCATATTATTTTACAGGATTAGATAGTCCAGTGGCGCGACCACATATCTATCGCCCACGAAGACTTAATAGCCCTTATAAATCTAAAACTACAGGTAAGATCACTTTAGAAAATTTTGTTTAATAATAATAATGAATGCTTTACTGTATTGTTTTGAATAAAATTAAAATATTATTTTATTTCAGTTCAATCTAAAATTGACCCAGAATGGGTAAAAGGACTAGAGAATCGCAGAGTTGATGCAGAGACCAAGCTTGCAGAGGCTGCTCTTATTATGGCAGAGTCTACGCGAGCACAAGCCGAAGCAGCTAAGGTGCAAGCAGATACGATGCGATCTCTTGTTGCGGGGCCGTTTACTGTAATTGTCTATATGTTATACATATATAATGCATGGTGTAGACTGTACACAAAATTATTCGCTATGGAGTTACGAGTACGTTGCGGTTTGCGAGTGGTTTTTCGAACATGCGTCCTAAAATTTTATATGAATATGTAATTAAGCAACGGGATTTTGGATTTACAAATAAATCCTGTAGTAGCTACAAAATGAAAATTGCATAAGCCAATATTGATGTACCTTGTACAGCATAAAACGAAATAGTTTTGTAAAATATAAATCACTTCTTTTTACGTGACTAACAAATTCTGAATGCATATTTAATAACTTTTGTATGTATGCATATATGTATGTATTCAGCCCTTTTTAACGTCCCACTGCTGGGCACGGGCCTCCGTTCTATACGAGGGGAATGAGGCCGTAGTCCACCACGCTGGCCAAGTGCGGATTGGCGGACTTCCATACATACATACATTTATCTTGTTATTTTTAAGAGACCCAAGTACCTATGTTGGAGATATATATCGAGTTTTCCTTTTTTCACACGGTAAAGGCAAAGGTTTAAACTGATTGACGTCACTTCTCAGCAACTTTCATGAGTATCAGCTTCACTTTTAACTATAATATACTATCCGATCCTAGATATCAATTTTATTCGGCTTCTAATTATTATTGTTGTAAAAATTGATTGAAAAATATAAGTATGTGAAATCCGGATTACAATAAATTAATTTTATACTTAGCATCGAACTAAACTAACGATGTAGCCAGAACGTGTACGGTGGAACTAGCAAAAAGCTCGAGTTTGGGTTCATTTGACCATTTTATACATTGCAGTTAAAAGCGGAATGCGGATGACGAATAAGCTTTTAAACAAATCTAATATAATACAATATACTCTCTCTTTCCCCACTAAATCTCCCACTAGATTTTCAATAGGATCTAACTTTTTCGATTTCAAACTATAAGATTTAAAAAAAATGTATATAGATTCAAAAACTCCTCATTTAATTTATTATAGCTTGAATTTTACGAGTCCACTGTAATGAAACCTTGAATAGGTTGAATGAATTTTGAACATGAAAAGACATCAATTGGTTTATTTTAGTATAGCAGAATGAAGTAACTACTAACAATAATGAGTCGATAAAAAGCTCGAAAAATAATAATATTATGAATGAAAATACAATGTGGTTAGGCGAAGCGAGAGGGAATCCACAACCTGATATATAACGATGTCGTAGGCTATTATTTCGCTAATCTTTATTATGATCGCTAAAATATCATTTTACAAGTACTTTTCATTTGTTTTATGTATCTGTTTCATCTTCTTTTACTTAAATTTACTTTTGGGACTATTCTTTTCGCCCTTTTTACACATATATTTTACTACAATCGTAGTTTTACAACATAGTAAAAATTAAAGCACACAATATATAACATTTTCAGCTGAAATTTAAAGCTTGGAATAAAAATTTAGGTTCCCATAATTTTGGTAAGCTTTGCATTTTCTTAAAACGATCTCATAAAACTATACACGCAGATAGAATAAAAATTTCTTTAAACATAAAGGCAGTCTAGACTTTGTCGTAAAATTAAAAATTTGCATTTACGACTAATAAAGAATGCATTAAATGTAGTGAAAAAAAAATGGAACAATTTAATACGATGCAAAAAAGTTCTTTGAACGATAATCGTTTACTACAGATTTACATATAGGTACATATTTACGAGTGAACGTAATCAACAAAAGCTTTTTTATAATATACTGGCGGCTCACCCTCCCTTCGCTCCCTTTGTCCCTAGGTACGTTTTAACGGTTAGTATGGAATAGATATTATATAGCATTCCTTAATAAACGGGCTATCTAATACAAAAATAATTTTTCAAATCGGATAAGTAGTTCCTGAGATTAGCGCGTTCAAACAGATAAATAAACAAAGAAACTCTGCCTCTTATAATATTATAGTAGAGATAATGTATTAAAATGTTTTGTTTTTACCTACACATATATACGTAATATACTGTTTTCTTTTTAGGTATATATTTTCGCGCTTTCACGTTCACATATAGAAAGCCAAGAGCTACAAGTACGATTTTTACACTTTACACGCTTCTTCCATTATGATTTTTTGAGTTCGATTTAGTTCGAAAATATTTTAAATGCTTGATCCTTTTAAATAAGACTATCTTTTCGGATGTTCTCGTGAATTTGTTTTATTTGTGGTTCCTGACGTTTCGAATGTTTTATAGCAATCATGCTCCCGATCTCCCGTGAGAGACAATCTTTCCGGAAAGATAGTTTTATTTAAAATTTCAAATATTTGCATAAATCTAAGAAAGTATTAATTAATGCTTGATCCATTGGAGACTCCTTGATCGTTGGAGAATCACATTCTTAATTTGAGTATGATTTTGTTACTCATTCATATTTTATGTTTAAACTCCTAAATCTAGCTTTATTTCTTACTCTTTCTAATTTAAGTTAACTAGATGTCGCGTTGTCTAGGATATTATTAATTAACAAATTTGACTGCATCGGTGGTGTAGTGGCCAGTATGTACGGCTGCACACTCGGAGGTCCTGGGTTCGAGTCCCGGGTCGGGCCAAGTTTAGTTATTGATTCTTTCTGTATAGTAAGTCTCAGTAACAGCCTGGAGCTGGGAAGTTGGCGGTGTTTCACCCCCGTGCCTCGGAGATCACGTAAAGCCGTCGGTCCTGCGCCTTGACTCTCACTGGTCGTGTCGAGTGGTCGTCCCACCGGAGTATGAGAGTGACAGGAATAGAGAATGCACTTGTGTCTGCGCGTACACTTGTGCACTATAATATCTCCTGCCCAGTTGGCTAGTCTCAATGAGATTGGCCGCAGTGGCCGGAATCGGCTAGAAGAACATTATCATTATTAATTAATTGAGGCATTAAACAATTTCATACTATGAATTAATTTATGAACTGTTTAATAATCAAGTAGATTATAAATTCTAAACAGTATCTGTAATTTTATTTCGATAAATATTATTATTTAATCTTTACATAACTTGTTTTTACACGCGGCTTCATTCGCGTGGTAAGTGAAGGCGGGAACATAGGCACCCTATGTCCGCCCCTAGGATGCAATTTATGTCGTAATCTGTTCAGCGCTCTAAACGTGAAAAGATAACAAACAGACTTATTTTCATATTTATACTCGTAATATTAATAGTATAGATAAGTGCAAGAAAAACACAGAATTTTTAATAAGTGGCAAAATATTCTTGTTTTTGTTTATATAATCGCAACGTAATTTTCGTGAAGTCATAATGTATCCATTATTCATTATTTTAACGCAATAATTTAAACCGAAAATGCGCTACAGTGGCGAGATAAACTGTTTATTCTGATATAATACCAACTAATGTACAAATATTCCTCTATGAATACAGAACAATACTCTGTATTATGGTAATTTCAATTTACAATTCATAATTCCATAAAATAAGCAGCTTAATTACTCTTGAGAAATAAAATATGGAAGTTGCGAAGCTCAGAAGGATAGTAACCACCATACAATCTATGCCTTCCTCTTTTTACGCGTGAATGTCGTATATTTATTTTTATTAATTGTGAATTTGTTTGTTTGTCGTGCTTTCATACTGAATGGGTCGGTAAATTTTTAAAAGAGCGATTCTAGAGATTCTCGTTGGTTCCTGCATTATAGCCTTCGGAGCTGGTGCTTCCTCACGGACATACAATACTGACTTTTATTCCAAGTAAGAAATTAGGAAGATTCAAGTACTTGCTCGTTAAAGTCGATTTGAATAAAAAATATTGTTTTTTTATATATAATTTTTTGGAAAGAGTCTATAGGTTACAGAGTAAAAAATAACTTTATATCCAGATGAATTGATCCCGTGGGATAGCAGTTTGTTGCAAGAAGTTATTAAAAAGTCGCAAAGCGAGCTAGAATGTGTCTGTATTTATATATCTATTAGAATTTAATCATAGTTACTGGTTAAAAGTATAAATTATTTGTCAATGATTATTTTCATATTATGTATGGCAACTTCATAGACTACTTGCTAAGCGTTTTCTTTACACACACGCTCATATAAAGCCCTTCCTTTTTTATAGTACTTTAATGATCCTTTCGCTTGATGCTTTTTTATCATTATTAATTGCTTTTATTAGTTCAGTGCATATTATATCTAGTGATAGGAACATTGTTGAGATTCGGAAACGGGCGTAGATATTGTTTTAGTACTTATTTATAAGAACACTTTATATTAATGTTTATAAATTCCTAAATCTATATATACAATAAAATTGTAACAAAAAATAGGATACTTTTTACCGCGGAAAAATATCTAATTTCTGAGAAAATATACAAAAACTGCATTGTAAGAGTATATTAATATGTAAAATCTAAGATTTGGTTTTTAGTTTAGTTTCGGGCAGAGCCGCGGGCAATGCTAGTCCTTCATAAATTACATTTACTTTCATTGATTACTTGATAAAAGCTTCAGACAGCATTTCTGGGTAAAAATAATTAATGTTATCGAAACATCCATATACTATATACTATATCATAAATGTGATAGTAATTCAATGGTCACGGGAGAGACTGTACTATGATTGCGGTTAAGCATTCGAAACTTCGGGAACCAAAAAAAGTTTTTACCGTTTTTCCCGCAGTAAAAAGTATCCTATATGTCGACTCGGATAACCAGCTATCATCATACCTAATTTCATCAAAGTCTGTCTAGGGGGTTTGTCGTGATGGGTCACAGACATACAGACAAAAAATCTACAAACTATAGATTCGGCTTCTATATCGATAATAGTCATCAATAAGATTTTCCAATAAATATGTAATGTATAAATTCGACTCAGAATTTTATTATATCTATAAATGTTAAATATTTGCCTAAATCTAAGAAAACATTATCAATTAGCCTATTACTTTTTCAACTTTAACCGATGAAAAAATTTCAATAAAATTTGGCAAGGACATAAATTGCATCCTGGGGACGGACACAGGCTACCTTTGATACCCACTTTGACTTATCATGCGAACAAAGTCGCGGGCAATAATTAATATGAAATTATTTAAGCAAACACAGCCTTAAATTGAGTTGAGCCTGTACTTAAATTTATATGACTAATACAAAAAACAACTGATCAAAGTATGACATAGTAGGCAGTCCTTTTCAGACACCTTAAGCGTGACGATTGTTCTCATTAATACGTGACGTAATAATTTAATTCACTGAAGTGATGTGAATTGAGCATGTGTTATATTCGTGCATTATATATTCTCGTAGGTTTAACTGATAAATAATCAATGGATTGGATCAGTTATTTGTAAGAATTGTAGGGTATTTTTATTTTATATAAAATAAGAGAGAAATATTTTACATTTTTTGTTTTGTTTATATTATGAAAAATATTTCGAGCGAGTTTGGATTTCAGATCTTACTTTCAGATGTACTTTAATAATTAGGTTTCACCGAAAAATAGTCTTTGAAAAATGCTAAAAAAATAATTATGATATTTCTTATCCGACTTTACTAAGAAGTGAATATTTTTATGGCAAAGGTGCTGTAGAAATTAATATTTTAAGCCGTATTCCAGTATTTTACAGTTTCTGTCGATAGGTCAGCTCTTCGATTCATATATTCTTGCAGAAATAAACAATTTTATTATTTACATATTTTTGTTTGTAGATATCTTATATTTTCTTTATTTAAATAAATATTTTATCTTATTCAATAAAACCATTTACACCAAACTCGTACAAGATTATTGAGTATCTCATAATAGACTATAATTGTAATAATGCAAAGAATATATTATTTTAACGAACTTTGTGTACATTAAAATATTTTAATACTAGCGACTCACCCTTGCTCCGCTCGGGTTTGTCCTTAGAAACGTTTTAACTGTTAGTATAGATTTCTGAGAGATAAGATATTTTCCCGCAGTAAAAAGTATTCTATATTTTGAGCCGGATAACCAGCTATCAAAAGGCAGTGGTAGCCCAGTGGTAACGCGCTCGCTTGGGAAACCGAGTGGGGCAAGTTCAAATCCCGGGTCTCGCACCTCTGATATTTTCATGTGCGAATCATTTCCAACATGATTACCACTTGTCTTAACGGTGAAGGAAAACATCGTGAGGAAACCTGCATGTCCGAGAGAACCTAGCGAGTTTTCAATAGACATGTCAAGTCCGCCAATCCACACTTGGCCAGCGTGGTGGACTATGGCCTTATTCTCCTCGTACTGAAGGGAGGCCCGAGCCCAGCAGTGGGACGTTAAAAAGGGCTGATTCCAACCAGCTATCATCATACCAAATTTCGTGTGTTGCGCTCCCAGACAGACAGACAGACAGAGAACAATTTTAAAAATATAGATTCGGCCTCTGTATCGATAAAAATAGTCATTTTAATAAGATTTTTCAAAAAATATTTAATGTACAGATTCGAATCAGTTAGAATTTTGTGTATGTATAGATTTAAGAATCTTTTATCTTTTATATAACTATATTTATTATGGCTTAAATACATTAATTGTCTTTCATGTAATTATATTATCACTAGCATTGCCCGCGGCTCCGCCCGCGTTCAGATGACCAAAAACTAAATTCTTAGGTGTTACATATTAGTATACTCTTACATTGCAGTTTTTGTATTTTTCCTCAGAAATAAGATATTTTCCCGCGGTAAAAAGTATCCTAGGATCGCGCGCTACATCGCCCGGTTTATATAGCTTGAGCAGGCGGTCGAGCGATGCGGGGCAGAGGGGATGGACTCGCCGTAGGCATCTCAATGCTCGCCAAGCATTAAAAATGTTTCGCTACTAATTACTTCTAACAACGATATCTCAAAAACTATTCATCTGATTGATTTAGTGTAAAGAGCAATTTTAATCTGCATTAAATGACTAAGCTAACTAAAATATTCATTTGGATAAGGATTAATACCGAACTAAAGAAAATAACTTTGAAAATAACGTAATGTTTTTAATTAAAAATGTTAACATAAAAGTGGTTATTGTAAGTCAACCGTAAGAGATAGAGATATGCTATCGCGGACTTTTTTGTAGCATTTTTATAGATTTTGAATTCTCTAGTACATTACTTAACTGTATCTTTGCTAGTTTACGCGGCGTTCGCGTGGAAAGTTCCCATTTGGCGAGATTTTTTGCGACCTCTTCAACATTTGTCGCCGTATTTCAGCTAATTTACATAAAAGCATAATAAATTATATACCTAAACCTTCCTCAAGAATTACTCTTTCTATTGTTGAAAACCGTATAAAAATCCGTTCAGTAGTTTTCGAGTTTATCGCGTTCAGACAGACAGGAGGACAGACAGGAGGACAGACAGGAGGACAGAAAGACGCGGCCGGGGGACTTATTTTTATAATAAGTATAGATGAATCAAAAATTAAAATTTTCATAAATTTTATGCTACCAGTATTAGTTAAATAAAACTTTTCAAACATCTTAATTGAAATGATAGAGTAAGAAAATTTCAAACGAATCATGATTTGCAACAAGAACGCGTCCGGTGACTAGTCGACTCAGCTCATTAATTTCTTCTTGAAACGCTAATTAAGCACTCTTTGAAGAATTCACGAAGCGATTTCATCCCGACACCCATCTGCATCTCAATTATGCAATACAATCTCATTGGATCAGACTTGAAAAACCAATTAAAATATCTGAAAGCTTAATGAAAATAATCCACGCAAACCTTTCTATTATATCAAATTAAATGTCACCACCAAATATTGAGATTAAATATGAGATTAATACTATAAAGCTATTATTATTTATCTTCTTAAGTTCATATTTATAGTTATGTGAAAAAATACATAAATACTTAATGATAATAATTATACTCCATCTTTTATAAAAAAGCTTACTTAATATAGTCTAAAAATTGTTGTGCTAATAATTTTTAGAAGGGACAGTGTGACATTCTTCGATGAGATATGCCAATATCTGATAAAGTCAGAAATTCAGATTAAGAAATTTTTCCATATCCTCTTCGTACGTGACTCGTATCCTGGTGTCTGTGAGCCATTGTTACAATCTACAAAAACGTGTATGGGCCTCAGTAGGCCAAGTTTGGTTTAACCTCGCAAGCGAACTTGTGAAAGGAAGATATCCAGTCAAACGTGCTTTGATAAACTGCCTTTTGTGTCCTTTGTGACTCCTCGATAATCCCGGCTCAGAATGGCGCCCAATGTGGGTCTAAAATGCGAAATCTTTTTGTAGCTAACCATCGGACTGATTTTCAAAGGCAATTCTTTTGACATATGTGAAAATAAAATTGAAATTCAAAAGGATACAGGCTTTTACAATTATTTTTATTTAGATGAAGTGACAGTGGACGAATAATTATTATTACCTAGCGACTCACCCTCGCTTCGCTCGGCTTGGTCCCTATAATACGTTTTAATTTTTTTGGATCGAACCCTAATTCTTTTTCTAAAATAAAAGTAGCCTATGTTACTCCCTATAATATCAGCTATTTTCTAGTGAGTCCCGTCAAAATCAGTCCAGCCGTTTCAGAAATTATCCCGAACAAGTAGGCAGGTAGACAGACAAAAATTAAAAAATGTGTTTTTCTTATAAGTACGGTATATAATTTAATATGCATTTAGTAAAACACTGTTATTTTGATATTACAAACAGACACTTAAATTTTATTTATCTGTATAGATAAAAAAATCCAAATGACCATAAATTGGAATATAAAATATACAAAATAATTTTAATAAAGTAATACTCCTAGGATAGCGCTGCGTTATTTATGGTACTATTATATTAGGATGGATTTCAATAGAACTCAATATGATATGGAGACAACGTGAATGCCCTTTACTTATATCATACTATACAATTTGCCTGACTGTCACAGTAATGATTTTAGGGTATATACACAAAACATACATACGTGTGTGCATATTACTATTATGTGTCATAAGATTCGTTTTAATTGTGGGAGAGACATAAGGTTTACATTTGAATATGTATATTTTTTTTAAATATTCGGGGTTACAATAGCAATAGGATATTTGTTTCGTGTTATTTTTGTTAAAAATAAATTGATACAGTAAATTTTAAAAAAATGTATGATAAAATCTAAAAAATGATATACCGGTAGTCTGTTAGAAAACTGGGCTGTAGGTACTTCTAAAATAAAAATTTTACCTTCCTTAACATATTGTTAAGGAATTTTATTAGTTTAAAACTAAAATAAAATACGTAAGCACAAAATTCATTTTATCGGCTATTAGAATAAGTTTTGTGCTTTTAAATCTATTTTTCATACTATAAAAGAAATTTACCAGTTTCTAAATTAACGAAGCTCGCAACAGAAAATTTACCATTTCTCAAAAACTTTAAGTGTGTTCACTGCACACAAAGCACATAATGTTTATGACTCAAGAAGTATAATTCGGTAATTAAGCACTAGCTTGAATAAAAATATATATTTAGAAAAATATATCTTATTTTAAATACGCTTTTAAAGATTACCTAAGCAATTACCATATGATTACCAAAACACGCTCAAATGAAATAGCTTGCCATGTTTAGTCACAATTCTA
Source organism: Brenthis ino (assembly GCA_921882275.1). Taxonomy (NCBI): domain Eukaryota; kingdom Metazoa; phylum Arthropoda; class Insecta; order Lepidoptera; family Nymphalidae; genus Brenthis; species Brenthis ino. The sequence goes on along the minus strand of OV170227.1, from coordinate 15,733,899 downwards.
TTGGTAAAAAACCGTGTCAATTGTATTATTATAGATGAAAACAGTTAGTAATAACATGGTAGTGACAGCAATAATAAGCTTTTCATGCTAGGTATTTGAATTTATAAATCGCAGGTTTGTAATGTGAATGGCTTTGAAGCCATTAACATTAAAAAGAAAATTGATTTGTATTGTAATGTGGATGTTTTTCAATAAATGGTTTTCGTTTGATTTATCCTTCAGTCCACGATGGACTCCTTCCATAATCATGACTAATTCTTATGATATTTATATGATATTCGTATATTATTCTTCATTAAAAATAAAAACATTATTTGGAATCGAAAATAATGAAACAAATGCACAGTGTTGATGTATTAACCTTAGGGTATATATGGACGTGATGGCAAAAAGTGTGTACGTAATTATTATCTACTAGCGGCTCACGCTCGCTTTGCTCGGGTTTGTCCCTAGGTACGTTTTAACGGTTAGTATGTAATAGATAGACTGTATATATTTAAGGTTATTATTATAACAATTCGTTATAAAATGAGCTTAATAATGCAAATTTTCTTATGTAGTTAAGCTTTCATGTTTCTCAATTCCTATTGCTAAATCTGGGAGTTTAATAGTCCCAGTTAATGCTTACCATGAAATTAAGGGATTAAGTGGACCCAAGTTCGCATCAAATCTTCATTTTATCGGCGTTTTTAAGTATTTAACGCACGAAGGCGATTAGTATGAAAACTTTCGGAACAATAAAAGACTTAAACACTGTTAACGGATAGCAGAGGCACTCGAATTGCGACTTGGAAAATTTCTATTTCAAAAAGAAGTCATTAGGGAAGTTTCAGTGAACTTTCTGACCCAGAGGGGAAACAAATATTTCTTGGAGGCAGAAACAATAACATTCCTTTGTTTAGTTTTCCTTGGCTAATATATTTGTTCTGGTGTTGTTTGATGTAAGATTGACTTAGAAAATGTTTTTATAAAATGTATTGGAAGTTACCGAAGTATTTTATTTTTGTAACTATATAAATTATATTTTATATAAATAATGTTATATTTGTTACACATATTAGAGAAATAGTTCAAAATTTTTGTGTACATTTGTCCTTGTATTATTAATATGATATGATATTTTTAATTGTATAGTGTATCTTTAATTCAGCTTATATACATTTATAATAAGTTTAAAAATAAGCTTTTGTGTTAGATAGTGGTAAAATTAATTGAGTCTACAGATCTTTTAAAATTAATAAACTAGAATTCAAATCTAAAATTTAAAAAAATATGTATTTCAATTAATTTACAATTAACTTGAAATTTCATTCACTTGTGAGAATTTACCAGCAACAACATACATAAAAATTTGACACATTCATCTATAAACCTTAGTAATTTTACTATAGCGAATGCCCAAAAAAGAGTAATTTCTTGCAGGCCTGTTATATTGAGGAAGGAAGACATTGGCGTGACGTTAGTTTGATATACGACCGACGTCTTTTGTGCTTTAGTCGTTAATACAGGAGTACAATGACAACGGGTCGGCACTGGAACTTGAGAGCTCTGAGCGTGACATCGCGTAATCAGCTCACTGATTTACTAGTTGATTGTTCTGACGAATCAATAGTATTTAGAATACTTCAATTTTGATTCGATTTACTTGTCCTTCTATCCTTATGGGTCTGTAAATTTTACTGTTTCTGGTTAGAATATTTTATATTGAAATGATATGTACGTTAATGAATATTGATTTTAAAATCGTTCTCAGTAGTATTTTTGTAGGATTGTAAAATTAATATTTTATATAATAAATATTACATATATGAGTTGATCAGTAATCAATTTTTTTCATGAGAAATTTATTTTATAACTAACGACTCGCCCTCCCTTCGCTCGGGCTCGTTTCTAGCTGATTCTTTAGATTGACATAACTTTTTTATTTATGAACCGATTGAAATAAAACAAATACTAAATGATAAGTGAAGCTTAACACAATACATTAGTGAAAACCGAACACAAACACACACACACACAGACAAACAGACATAAATTCTAAAAATCATTGTTTTGGGATCCATTGCGTTAATAATAACCCCCAATACTAGTTTTTCTCAAATATCTTCAATGTACAGACAGCGATCAGTTACACTTTTCTTATATATATAGATTGGATACTTTTCTCCTTTTTAGAAGTAATTTAACCTTATAACTCATGAGCTTACCCCGCATTTTATGTAAATAGATGTTATCAATCTAAAAATACCAAATCAAATAACATTGCGTTTTTACAAAGCTCTGTAAAATCACAAACAATGCCTAGATATTTTATATTCTGTTGAATAGCGATAATTTTGATAAGTTGATGGAATCACGACCTACTTCTGTCTGCAATCGCGAAAGATTCGTGAGTTAACCAACGTTGACCCAATTTGGTAACTGGACGGCTGACCGACTTGTGTCAAAACTAACTGTTCCACCATTAAAAGCTTTAATCTTAGTAATTATTATAGCTTTTATCTTATCACTTGTCAAAGTCATGTGATGTCTTTTTTGATAGGAATGAGTAATCGTGTTTCATTTCACTCTAGATATAGTCATTGTACGTAACTTGATCTGAGCTGGTGACGTGTCTATAATTCATTGTGTATATTATTGATAAATAATTAATTGGTAATCAACGATAATATAAAAATATATTCATCATGATATAAGATATTTATTTAAAATAACATATTTGTAATCCCAATAATTAATTATTAACACAAAACCATACTTTGTCTTACTGTCGGGATGAGTATTTTTCATTTGCTTAGTAATATTTGTCTTATGTAAAAATCGATTCCAAGAAATTCGTGCTACATAGTAAGTACTTGTAAATTGTATATGTACAATTTTCTTTGCACGTAAACTAGTTACTTACAGTTTTGTCAGAGTTATATGTTGAATATTGAAAAAAAATATGTTTTAACTAGTGGCTCATCCTCAATTCACTCGGGTTCGCCTCTACAAAATAAAAACAAACCTATCCCATGGGAACCCTATATTTTTCGGGATAAAAAGTAGCCTATGTACTATTCCAGACTATAATCTATTTCTATGCCAAATTTCAACCAGATCAGTTCAGCCGTTCTGGCTCAAGTCATCCAAACATCTAAACTTTCACATTTATAATATTAGTAAGAGATTACGTAAATATAATATTATTTCGTCTTTCACAAATAAATTCTGTATCTATCTCTTAATTTAGTGTGTATACATTACATTTAACGAGACTTTTCTTATTGTACTGTCTAAAATTCTGCATTAGAATCTTTAAAGCGAAAATTACTTTAAAATTTAAAGCTAGGCGTTTAGATTTTGTTCTCTATTAAGAACATACGCACGAAGCTACTATAACTAGTCTATATTAATATAATAAAGAGATAAAATTTGTCTGTATGTAGGAGGTAATCTCTGGAACTACTAAACCGATTCCAAAACTTCTTTCACTAACAAAAAAGCTACATAACACAAAAGTTTTCAGTTTTAAGCTATAATATTTGCAAATACATATATAACAAACATAAAACTTGCAAACATTGTAACTCTATTGAAACAAAAATATTTATAGAACAAAATTACCAGTTAGATGTGGTTTACAGTTTAATCTGTAAGAAAATCCAAAATTACGCTGAAATAAATACCATTTAAATAAACTTTCGGTTTCCTTTATTAAACAAGAAGAGAAGAAAGATTAAAACAACAAAGTAGAACATTTAAATGTTTACCAGCTTTAACATTATGATAAATCGGACTGTATAATATGGCCTTAATTAATAATGTAAATTAAATGTACATTTCCTGTTTACACTCTTACAGGTGTGTTATTGGAAGAGGGATGAATTTTTAATTAAATACGATGGGGGCGAGAAGGGGTTAGGTGGTGTGCTGAACAAACGCTTAGAATATAATTGTATGCACATAATTATTTGTGCAACGCCCGCTTTGTGCGGACGGACACCCGGGGACAAAGAGAGACGATAAAGCTCTTCTGTAGGGAAAAATGTAGCGTAGAGCCTGTGTAGGTGATAATTATATTCTGAAACCCCCCCACTCTGTGGTTATTGTTTGGTTTCTATTGAAAGTAAATTGCAAATAACTAGTACCGCTTAAACTTTGTTAACTTTAAAATTTAGTTACCCTTCGTTGTTTACAGATGTAGAGTTACGATAGTTATAGTTTGTGTTTGCTCTATATAAAAGATTTTCTAGATTCTTATTATAGATAGATTTTGATATATAATTGTGAAACGTATAACAGGGTAGGCTGTTAGTACAAAATAAAGCTATATCAACTGTCAATGTCTTTACAACATGAAAAAAAAATTACACGCGAGATAAACACATCTTATTCACGATCATGGTTTTAAAAACATTATGCAAACTTTTAATTTGGTCTATATATAAACACCAAACTCTTTTCGCTGAACCGTTTTAATTCAGTTGAAACGGAAAAGGGGTCTATAGCCGTTTTCATTTATACCGCAGCGTGAAGACGAAAACCGCAGGTGTTTCATTATACCGTTTTAATGACGTACGGTTTACGTATCAACGTACGATCATAAAATAGAGTTTGCATGGGATATATGTAATGAATATATAAGGATATATGTAAATATATAGGATATTATGTCGTTTCTTTGTTGAATTTTGTAAATTGCTGATATATATTAAATTATTGCTAACTGATTATATATTTATGAACTTACTTGCTCAGTGTTATAGTGAGGTGGGTGTCTACCCACCCTTGTTTCGCTAAGGTGACCTTTTCTAATACTGAGAACTACTGGATAGGTACCATAATACTCTGGTCATAACTAGAATAAAATTATAAAGACGCAGAGTTTGTTTGTTTGTTTCTTTGAACGCACTAATATCAGGCATTACAAATCCGATTTGAAAAATTCTTTTTAAATTAGATATCCCGTCTATTGAGGAAGGAGATATACATATATATATATATATATATATATATATATATATATATATATATATATATCCTTCCTCAATAAGTAAGAGCAGTAATTTTTAATATAAATAAATCACAAATGTATAAATATACATGCGTAGGAACGAACCCGAGCGAAGCGAGGGTAAGTCTCTAGTCTGATCTGTTATAACCTAAAATAATAAAACACCAGACCACTGCTCCTTCGACTTTTAAAAATACTATTAGATTAACATTTTTCTACATTTTGTTCCATTATTCGCAATCATTATTTTATTTCAATACGGCAGTATTATAATATCTATCTAGTTCAAAGAAAATCATTGAAAATATAATTACTACTTCCTTCTATGTCGGATTTTAAATTTTATCTTTAATAAAAACTATGTTTAATTAATTCACAGAAGTTTATAATAAAATTTCTGTGAGGTTGACATTTGAATAAGTTGTAAAGCTGTTAATATTATAAAGCTTTTATCTGAGTGGTATTTATTTTAATACCAAGTAAGTTGTATTTTTCATTGTTTTTAGTTTTGATTTTAATAAAAAAATTAGTTTTACTCATCAGTAAAATCTAAACCTTCATAGACTATTTACTACAGTAATTAACCAACCACCTTCTGTTTGCTGTAATGAGAGAACAAATTATAATTGATTGAACAAATTGTAGAGGCGAAGTTTTTCCAAAATTCTTTTCAAGCTCTTCATTTTTAGAGGTATTTCGTAATAGTTAAATTTTAATTTCTTTAAAGAAGATATAATATTAAATTGAATGAAAAAGGATTACCAAACGATTATAAAAAATTCAAAGTGATATTTTCGTTTGCATCGCTTGTAATAGACAAATCAAGGTAAAATTTCTAAACGTGTAAAGTTAGTGGGAGGCGTAACTACACCCACTCACTTATATATAAAAAGAATTTTCTTTGGGTGTCACCTTACCACTCTATATCAGTTTCCTGTAATCGAATCTTAGAAGATGATTATAGCCTGAAGTATAATATTTGTCGTATCAATTTAGAATTATGTAAGTATGCGAAATGGACTACAATATAATAATTTGAAACCATCGCTCTATTTTGATGACGAAGCAAGAATAAAAGTAATGAAATTTTTCCAAAGCTACTAGTTAAAGCTTCGAGTTTGGATTCATTTGATTTGATTTGTTTTGACGAGTACAATGTATAGTACATTGCAGTTGGAAAAGATATTCTTTATTTTTCGAAGTAAAAACTTCTATAGACAGGTTTGTATGGGGAGTAAATACATGTAAGTCGTCATCGACATGGTTACGTGACGTGTTAACGCTAAGGCTCAGAGTGCCGATAGATGTCAAATTATCTGGTGATAAATGTAAACAGTTTTAATTTATAAATTTTAATTTAAGATCCAACAATTAATTTGAATATCCAAAAATAACGACTGTTTGTTTATAAAAAAAATATTATAACTATATGGCTATTAGTACTATTTATTACTATAACTATAAAGATATCATTCTACTAAAAATACAATTTATTATGAATTATTATTAATGCTTCTAAAGCTGTTATTGTGGAAAAATAGGTTTTTGTTAAACAAATTAAAGATATTATGTACTGAAACTGATATAAAAGTAACATAACAAAAGCAGCAATTCTAAGAACTATTACCTATTACGTAATCTACTTACAAAAAATACCTTACACAATTTTGTTCTTTACACAAAGTGAGTGAGGGCTTATGTATCTACTGAACAAAATAAGAAAAACTATTTCTTTTCACTTTACCGCAATTGATATTGTGGATGATAGTTACGTTGATTCATTCTAAGATATTTGAGGAATAGAAAGAAAAATCTTGACAAAGGGCGATAATATGATATTATGAAAATTGTTTACGCTATCTGCATGAACGAAGTCGTCGGGGCGTTAACAGTCATGTTCAATGCGAGTCTATATATTCAACCCTTTTACGATTTAGCAATTTCATTTTATTGGCGATGTACGTGCTTTGAGTGCATTCATCGACTAAAAGATATGAATGACCTCTTATATAATATGCAATAAAAACTAATAGTTAAAAAATTGAAATTTTATCATTTAAGATAAAAAATAAATAACGTTTTTGATACAAATATAGGAATGGCAAAAAATATGCGATCTGTAAACAATTCAATTACAACAACATCATTATTAACCCCTTTATAGACGTAATAAAAATTAGTTATGGTCGTAATTTACTTACTGCGAGAGGACAATTAAAATAAGATGGAGGAAGGACTGACAGGGAAAAAGTGAAGGGCTACGAAAAAAGTTCTATTAAAGCCGGGTTACAAATGAGAACAGAATGCCGCATTATCCCGGTTATCTCCCTGAGAACAGGGCTGCCGGCTGCCAGTGAAGCTTGCGATCACACTTTTCACCGTAAAAAATTTGTTTGATTTCTTATTGCCTTTGAATTTGGTCTTATTATAATAGGTTTTTTTATTATTTTTATTATTTACTACGGTTTTACTTTATTACTAATACTATGTTTACTTCACGTCTCCACTTGTCTAGTTTATTTATATACATTTGCCTCACTTCTAAGAGTTGTAGAGTGATGTTATATAGGTCCCTCAATAAATAGGCTACAAAATTCAACAAGACTCTTTCAAATTTGATAGTGTATTCAACGCGTGACTGTAAATAGTTTACCTCCTTGTTTAGATTTAATTAAAAAAAATACTAATTACAACATTAAGTTAAAATTACAAAAATATTTTCTTTCTGTACTTAAAAGATAAAGAATAAATATGTAATATTCTAGTAATTAATATCGAATAATGTAGCATTACATAAGCCTCAGTAAATAAATAATGTAAAAGTAATAACAAAAGACAACAAAAAACAACTATATCAGTAAAGGTTAAATTTAACTCAATCTAAATTTCAAAAAACATACAATTAATTTTCGTTTTCTTTTCATCAATATTAAGTGACTAATTAATTTTATTTACAAAAATTACACAATTGCAGGCAGCTGGTGCTCGCAATCGCGACGAGCAACGAATATTTGATACATACGGGTCGAAAAATTAGTTCGAGACTTACATTTTTAATATGAGTATATAAATGATCAACAATTGCTAGGAAAATGCGGTAAAATGAGAAAATTTTGTTGTTTGTTTAGTATGATTTTAGTCCTGTAAAACGAGATGTAATTTGAAATAAATTCTACTGCTGGCCACGGGCCTCCCTTCAATACGAAGGGGGTCAGGCCATAGTGTACCATGCTGGCCAAGTGCGGGTTTGCGGACTACTCTTGTCTTTCGAAAACTTTTTAGGATGTTTCTCTCCGACGTGCAGGTTACCTCACGATGTTTTGCTTCACCGTAAGACAAGTGATAATCATGTTGGAAATGATTCGCACATGAAAATATCAGAGGTGCGAGACCCAGGATTTGGACCCGCTTCACTCGGTTTCCCAAGTAAGCGCGTTACCACTGGGCTACCACTGCCTATGAATTAAAATGTTTCATAAATATTCTACACTCAATTACCTACGAATATATACTATAAATTATTGTTACTTACTACGTAAAAACAAAACTTTAAATTATAAACTATCGTAAATATTCTATTACTTTTCTACATACAGTATGTGTATAGATTATATTACTTCAAAGTGTGAATATACATAGTGATTTAAATGTCAAAAATGGATCTACATTACTAAAGTCCTTTCCTTTTACTTTATACTATATGAAAATAAGTATTCCTTCTGTGTTAGTTAACATAAAACAACATTGAAGAACCCAAGTCTTATTTGTACAGAGTAAAACAAATATTTTTTAAGGGTAACGTATTTAACCGAGGAAATAACGTGGAACATCAGCGATTATGTTGGAAGATAATACGCGGCGTGGTATATTTATGGGGCAGATAGCAACGCGATGATTTAAGGAGCGCTGATAATGTTCGCGATTTACAGCTGTAAATAACTTGTTAACAATTTTCTTATGACGACATTCGTTTACGCCTGAAGAGAGTTAATGTTGGTCTTAGGTGAGATTTTGTTTTATGGACACGAAACTTAGACTTTCTTCAGATTTCTAAAACAACAAAGGGTTTGTGTGACGAAACTTTACAAATAGTTTTCAAGTTAAATTATTTTCTCTGAAAATATTCATGATAAACTACAACACACAGTACAATGTACATAATAAAGCTAACTAAAATCTTATGGTAATGTTTATTTTTTTTCAGGGTACATAGAGGTTATAAGTAATTTTAGCATACATATTCGCGTTAATCCTAAAAACGACTTTTTTTATTACGGATTCAAAACTGTATTTTTCTCATAAACATCTGCTTAGTACTTAACCAAGGTCAAATAATAATTTAAATAAATTATTCTAAAATATTATTTAAAAAGATATTTTTAACTGTTAAAAAACGAGAACGTGTAACGAATAAAAATACAAAATATCCGGCCTCCGGAAATTACGCTTTTCATTACAGTTACATGTACAATTAGCTACTATCTTTCAGAAGGCAATATATTTAAGAGTGTAAAATAATTGTTATATGGTTATATTTGAATTTAAATTTTTAAGCTTGTATTTCTTAGGGTTTTTATTTAGAAATTGTGTCAGAAGTTGTTCAGAAATTGCTTGAATTTGTAAAGAGTTAAGTTTTAATTGAATTAATTCAAGATGGAAACTCGTAGCGGAGTTTTATTATATGTCAACTTTGATATTACTGTTGTTGACAATTTGTTACATTAAGAGTTTATATTAAAATTAATATTAGAAAATTAGTATTACATTTTTAATTACGCAACTATTTTAATAAATATTTTTGAACTGAAGTAAAGCGAAGTGAGTGCGAAATCGCAGTATAGGGTAGGGAAATTGTTTATAAAATAAAAAAGATATAAATAATTTGCGATTTAAGAATTTCCATGCAAAATTCTGCTATATAAAATTATGAAGTCATCCCTTAAGTTAAGGATGAAAGTTTGTATGGGGTATCAAGCTAGGGATGAACCCGAGCGAAGCAAGGGTGAGTCGGCTAGTTAAGTAATAAGAAAGTACTTATTAGAAGAATACATAATATTAAATGGTATCTATGAAAAAGTTCAGAAATAATAGTATGCCAATAAAAGAAGTCAGGTCAAGTACTACATATACGAGCAAATGTGGCCTTTACGTGCAAGGAAGCAGTTTTCGCCGCACGAACCGACCATGTGGAACTGAAAATACTAAACTTAATTACACGTTAACAGAATAGCAGGGTACGGATCTTACCGTCAAAGTAACATTAGTACTTATAATGGGTTGAAAACATTTCGGTCGTTAGTGCCGACCAACGTTTAAAATTTTGTTGGTTATATCTAATTACTTTTTATCTAAAGAGGTGTATTGACTTCAAAATCATTTTATATGTAACTAGCTGACCCGAAAAACGTTTTCATGTCCACAATATTTTTGATTTGCTTTCAAAAATCCTATACAAATACAATTTTACAGTGCTTCCAAATTTTCCAACTTTCTGAGAAACATTTCCAATACGCAATATCTCTCGCTTTTAGTGTTAAAGTGCTAAAGACAATTTCAATTATACAAAAAACTTCGAATCGAAGAAATGAATCTCATTATAGCAGAAACCGCATCCAAATTCATTTTAGTAGTTTTCGAGGATAACGCGCACGTGTGTACAGACAGATGGTTTTATGAGTATAGGATTAGAGTATAGGAGTGTAGGATTATTCTTAGGGATAGATTATTTCTTGTTTATATAGAATCAACTTGTACGTATTGTTATTTTTTTTTAAATCTATAAAATTACAATGACGGAAGATAATATAGTCCAATTAAAAAAAATCCATAGCCAATTTATACAATTTTTTTTTTAAGTTAAACTTCTTTTGTGCACGTTTGGTAAAAAATATGAGAGTAAAATTTTTACGATGCGCGCGCACAACGACAACCAAAAAGCGACATGATTAAGTTTGCTGCATTCCTTTTACAAACAGAGTTGTGACATAGGTATCTACGGGATGAAATATTTAGCTATTTTTGTGAACTGTTACGCCAAAGAAGTATAACTTCTTACATGCGTACAAGTACACACACACTTTTTTTATATGTACCACACTAATTAGATTTGTTGTGATTGCGATAAATTATATTATAAAAATTGGCACTATGATCGTGGGAAACACTAATGGGTATTTTTTTAAGTATGTTTTCGAAGCGCACAATATTATGAACTGAAGCATAAGAATTGGCTTGATAAACGAGCAGGCGCTATCTTTTGTTCAAGTCGTTTAAGAAATGATCCATCGTGAGATGGCGAAAATACTATCGAGTCATGCAGATAGATATAGGCCTCCACCCATGATTTCCTTTACCTTTTAAAAGATTTTATGTGTTTTTATTATAGTATAAAACTAGAGGTTTACCCTTGCTTCACTCGGAGGCATTCCTAAGTCCCTTTTATATTTATAATGTGATATACAGAAAGCGTCACCTCTTAGAAAATTTTATTATTAACAGTAGCTTATGTGTTACTTCAGGCATGAAGGAGTAACAAACATACATACATAAAAACTTTTGCATTTAAAATAGTAGTATGATTTTTATATTTATACAAATTATATAATTTATAATTTAAAACATAATTTGCAACACAAAGTAACATATTTCGTCCTAGGTTCTCGTTTCTAGTAATGCTTTCTATCAATTATTCATAGATAACATTGTTTAGCTGTGGGACATTTATAGGCTATAACTTGGCTACATTGTTACTTGAACTCAATCTATCTTCCCTTGCTCCTAACTTCGTCTGGTAGTTCCAGCGACATATACATATATATATATATATATATATATATATATATATATATATGTGTGTTTAATAAAATAATGCGTCATTTATATATAAAGAAACTTCGTCTAATTTTGGTATGTTTACTCAAAAAGGATTTTGACATAATACCATTTTTGTCTAAATGTTTTATGTACACAATGGGTGAAATAGGTATCTATGTTACGATACGAAATAGCTTCCCTTTTTTTATCCTACTGTGGCGAAGTGTTTCAACTGTATGTATGTGTGTATATATGTACATATATCCGATTCTATATTCCCTCGTAGTTACTAAACGGCTTAACCAATTTTGATGACTTATACGTCATTCGATTCGTCTTGTTAACGCGAGTGTCATAGGCTATTAAGATATTATTAAAAATAAAAATGTCGGATCCTAGGTGCCAATTTGTCTTGAAAAAAATTTTTTTGTCCGAATCAATCGAGTGGAGTATCAAAATACAAGTTTTTAAGAGGTGATTATAAAAATATATAAAATTTATATGTTTAAAAGTAATTTGGGATAAGAAATTGTTAAATAAAACTAAAAATATCTAACCGACCAAAACTAAAAAGCTGTAAATAAAAATTACGATTGCGTAAAAAGCGAACTAAAAAGATAAAAACAAGTTGATAAAGTAACATAGTATTATGCAGTCGGAGACATACATCTGTACATGTTTTAGAATAGCTGCATGTCTGTATGTCTCCGACTGCATAATACTACCTTCCTTCATCAACATGTTCTCTTCTTCTTAGTTCGCTTTTTAAATTAAATAAAAATGTTAATTTAGCAAACTTTAACCCCTTTTTTTTTAAGTTGGGAAATGCATTTACGCACGACGTGTGGGACTCACCGGCGTAATACAGCCAGTACTACCCACTAAAACCCAACAAAACCTTCCCCCGTCTTAATGGGGCGTCGCAGGATCGCTTACGCATTCAACTACGACGCCCCGACGGCAGGTCTGCCGAAGCAGACCACCACAACCATGGGGTTGCTCCAAGGTCCACTCTGCTATCAGAGAAGTACCAGGAGCAACCCGCAAGGTACACCAACCTCCGACGAGGGCCACCTCCCACCGCCCACCGAAGTGGGCAACCTCCCTGTGCGTTTCTTAGTTTCACGCCCGGTTGGATTGCCGGGCACTACTGAGCCCCCCCACTACGACAAGGTGAACGCACTTTGGGGGGGAGCAAACTTTAACCCCTTACATTGCTTATGAAATTCCGCCTTCAATCATTCTTTAGAGGAAGATAGGTATAATATATAGACGAATTTTATTCGGAATTCTACGCTTCAAATCCTATAGTTTTATATATGTACTCGTACTTGTTTAATAGAATCTTTTCCATTTAAAAATACTACATATTTCAATTTTAGATTCACGCTGCGAGAAAATGTTTAATTGTTTCACACTGTGATTGCTTTCTTTTCGCCAAAACGTGTTCCAAACATTTTTCCATTAATCTTAAATCAATTGCATTCGAATGATGGTTTGTTGGGTTTCGAAGCTGTATTTGATATTGCAGGTTTTATATTATTGAAATTACAGCAATATTCTGTGTTTCTTAACATGAGTTTACTTGGTTCGCTTGGGTGCTTCCCTATGATGGCATATGGGACAAATATGCAAAGAAAAAAATATTTTTTTGGGCCCCGAAACTTTGCGAAAGCAACGCGTTGTATAAAATGGCTATGACATCGAATATGTTTAAAAATATTGATTCTCTTTTTTCATCGTTTATTAATTATTCGGATAAATTCGCGAATCCTCCTGAACGATTTCGATTTGATTTTTTTGTTCGATTGACCTTGGCTTGATCATTCAAGTGATTTCGGTCACGGCGAATAATTTCACTGATGGTGGGATGACAGACCGACGGTTTACTGTGCTCAACCGAGGTAATCGAGTGAAAATGTACCAAAATCCTCAAAAAACTCCATTTGATGATTTTTTCTACAGATCAACCCAATAACTACATTCTACTCATCTTAAGAAACGAAACCAAGACCTCTGGATCTGCAACCGTAAATTCTAGCTACTAGACTAGACAACGTGTGTCACACAACAACACACGCTTGAGTTAAGGATTATTTAATTCTTACAGGTATAACACTTTTTTATCTAATAAAAGTTTTGTTTAGAGCAATATGTAATGTGCAAAAAAGCTTTGGTACTCAATCTGCCATAAAATATCTACCCCTTCACACTTAAACGGTCAGTGAACTAAAAGTAAATATGGTATAAAATATAGTTTAGTAAAATGAAAACACTAAATCATCGGTGGCACTTCTGTCCAGATGGTACAAGCGTCGCGTGTTGAGGATCATAAAGCATTCACTCAGCCTGTGCTGCGACCGAATATTTATTGTTAAATTTATTTTATTTTACTTTAACTGATTTTAAAACTATGCGATTTTGTTGCGTTATTTTAAATCGTCTAGTATTTTAAGAAGTGTAGTCATTTGATGAGTTTTCTTAAATGCGTTTGCAAAACATGTGGCTGTTCTATGAGAACTCATATTATATTATTATTAATAATAACTATAAAGTCTTTATTGGTCTCGTATAAAGAGCCACCGTTTGCCTCGTCTACTTGATGTTAGGTTTATGATAACATAAATATAACATCATGATACGACAAATAAAAATAAACAAAGACTAGCTGTTTTCTACAGACAACTTTTCAAGGTCTTTTTAATAATTGCAACAAAAAATCAATAATTTTTTATTTTCATTAATTATCAATTCCAATGTCTTTTTGTTTCTTATCAAGTCTTAAAAAATTGAAAAACACGGCAAGGAACGAAGTAATTATCATAATAAATGTATAATGTAATGTGTGGAACTATTGTATGGAGTGAAGCCGCGGACAAGCTTATAAATAATAATTGAGAATTAAAAAGTCATACAATAAAGATGAAGAATTAAATGAAAATTAACTTTTTTTAATTAGACTTATACAAGAACTATTGAATCGTCAATTAATTTAAAGATCAGTGTAAAGTAGCTAGCAAGAACCTGGAAGGCAGTTCTGCTGAGAGTCTGGCAAGAAGCTCAACAGTTGTTCTTTTAAAGCGAGTACCGTGTGTGTATAATACAGCGTTATAGCTATCCCGTAGAGGAGTCGATTTATCTTAATTCAACACATTTCCACAACTCTAGTACAAAGTAACATGCTTTACTCATTATATAATATATATATATATATATATATATATATATATATATATATATATATATATATCTATATATATCTCTAATTTTATGTTTGAATTGTTGAAATAGTAAATCTAAGACTGTTTGTGAAATTTTATTATAATTCTGCGTATATTTAAGCCCAAAAAGGATTTATTCATTTTTTGGAGACAAAATCTGGGCGTTAAAAAATATATGTATGCGTAAATAAATGCATAGTCTTTCTATACTAAAGTAAATAAAAAATACTTTACGTTGAAACAGCAGAAAAACGAGTGAATAAAACTGTAGTATAATTTCGTAGATAGTAAAATGGTTCTAATAAAATTAAATGTGGCTTTTGTTAAAGTAATGAAAGTATTAAATCATTGGTAGTCATCCTGCCCAGATGCTGCAAGGGCTCACGTACTCACTGATCATAAAACGTGTCATTTCACCTTGTGCGTGGCTACAGGTTTTTTATGAGGCATAAAAAGAAAATTATTTAAAAAAAACGACTAAGTAAGAATAGTTGATCTCTAATTCTGTCGAAATAGTTAAATTTTCTGTAACATTTCATGTGATTATGAAATTAATTTTGTTATATAATACAGTCAAATAAATAAGGGGTTGATCCGGGAAAGAAAATAAAAAGCTTAAAATTGTATAGGTATTACGAGTATATATGCCTTAAATAATAATGAGTATGAATCGCAAGGTTTTAAAAGTCAAAGTTAAAAAAATGGTTTTATTTTTGTACATGTCCTGTTTCGTTTTGCTTAAAAGGACATTCAAGTTAAAAGTTAAAGTTACGTTTTAACGTTTAGTAAAGATTTATCAGGGATGAGATATTTTCCTTCAGTAAAATGTATGCTATATGTTGACGGATAACAAGCTATCATTATACCAAGTTTCATCAAAATCTGGTTAGTTGTATGTACAGATTCGACTCAGAATTTCAAAACAAAATTTATGGTGTAATCAAAATTTATTTTAAAATATATCCGAAAATAACATTAAAAATGTTAGTACTAGTGTAAAAATGTTTTAAAAGACAACAAAATCGAAAGTGCATAATAATTACAAGATTTCCGCGATACCATTCAGACAAAGAGGCAATAGCATTCCCAAGGAGGGTTGACGTCAGGCAGGCGGCCGGACGTAAAACTTTTGCCAAATCCTTTCAGCAGTACAGAGGATGTACTGCGCTGACCCGAAGTGATTGGGAAAGGGGCAGGGAGAAGAAGATTCGACTCAGAATTATATTATACGTATAGGTAAGCGGGACATTTGAGATTTAAAATATTTCACTAACTTGTTTATTTTTACGAATATTGTTATTGTATTAAATTTTCGTTGAATATTATTGCGAATAATATTTTAATGGAGTTTATTTTTGTAATGACAATACGATAAACTGTGGGTTTCCCAAATGAAAGTGTTAAATCATTGGCGGTAGAATGTCCAGATGCCACAAACATGCATTCACGTTGATAAGGATCATGAAACACGTCAACTCCATGTGCTGATAGGTTTTTATTACCAATGATAGAGCCAGACTTTGTCTGCTTTTTAAATATAATTAATGTAAAGTCTTGCAACTATGAAAGTATTAGATCAACTTAAACAATAAAAATAATTTGGTTTACACTTGACACAACAGTCAACTTCATATCCTAAAATAACTACTGGTAGGTACTAATACTTAAGGATGTAAAAGTATTAAAATAGTAGTTCCATTTTAAAAACTTGTCAGTAAAATAAATCTACTTAAATTAAATCTAAGTTTATGAATTCTAACAATAAATGTGCGAATGTGTATTTTAAAAACCAAAGAAGCAGTTGTAATTATTACATAAAATATTCTTAAATACTTATTAAATATTTCTTCTTCTCCCTGCCCATTTCTCAATCACTTGGGGTCGGCGCAGTACATCTTCTGTATTGCTGGAAGCAATAGCAATTTTTTACGACCGGCCGCCTGCCTCACGTCAACCCTCCTTGGGAATTAAAAAATATATTAAATATTTATGCTTAAGTATTATTATAATTTATATTTTTTAAACTAAACATGTTATTTAACAAACTGCCATTTACTTTCAATACAAAATAAACACAGGTATAAAATATAGGTCTGAGAGACCTATACACCCACGAAATTACAGTTCCACCTTCAATGTAGGGCGGGAGTTATTTACCTCTATAAATATTTATGAAATTTTATGAGTATGTAACGTTATAAATTTAATGTTATGCAAAAAATTTACAATACTATAAAAAATATTATGGATACAACTTGATTTTTCAATTTACGTTCAAAATATTGATATATTTCTTAGATCTGACTGGTTGTATACTACTTAGTAATACTTTTAGGTATACAGAAAATATTTAATCGGCCGACATACAATAAGGAGTCAAATTCCATTGCACTATAAAGGTCTTTAAATGCGCAAATTTAACAAAAAAATCTAATAAAAAATATACGTTCATTACTCCTAACTGAATCAAATATAGAACTGAAGCATCACATTCATATTATGTATAAAATTACATGTTCTGATAAAGGGCTAACATTTTGATAGAGTTATTTATTCTCTTATATTAGGGACTTATCCTCGATTCGCTTGGGTTCGTCCCTAGTTACGAGTATATATATATGTAATAATAACAATAATAATTTTAAACTCTTTATTGTACACCAAGAAAATAAATTGTACATATTATATTATTTTTTGCTCACATCTTCTTATTAACCGCCTTCCAAAAAGGAGGAGATTCTCAATTCGTCGGAATCTTTTTTTATATATGTTCACCGATACTCGAAGACGCCTGGACTGATTTGGATTTTTTTTTGTTTTAAAGGGTATACTTCCCAGGTGGTCCCATATAAATTTTATCGAAATCGGTCAAGCGCTTTTTAAAAAAATAAACAAAAATTAAATTATTTTTTAAATACATTGCTTAATCGAATATGTTATTAATATACTTTGTACTTACAAATTACCTGCTTATTACGTCTATACTAAAAATGGAAATATAAAAACTTAAAAAGAAAACCAACTTCCAGGCACTAAAATGTATGAATGTGATGACTTCGAAAATATCTGATTAGGTATTTATTCTAAATGAAAACCCCCGTTTAGTTATTTTGTACATTTTAGTGCCTGAAAGTCGGTTTTTAAGTGTTTTTAATTTGTTTATGATTTCATCATAGATTTTAAGTTTTTTGCACGGAACCTAAATTCTTTTGCTAAAATAAAAGTAGCCTAAGTTATCCTTATAACATCAGCTATCTGCTAGTGAAAGTCCCGTTGAAATCGATCCTGCCGTTTTGGAGATTACTTAAAGTTACAAACAAACACTTTAATTTTATTTATTTGTGTGGATTAATGTTAAGTGTAACTTAGCAGGTAGGTACTTATTAATGCTATTATATACAATGAAACTAATAAAACAAAAGATTTTAAAACATATTTTGGTATTTTCAGGTAATATTTAATTAATAAAAAAGCATAGATAGAGGTGAGGTTTGGAAATGACTCTTATACTTAAGAAATTAAGAACTGTATAAAAAAAAAGAAATAGAATTTTCCCTGAATAAGTTAAAACAAACTTTTTAAGTTGAATTATTTTAGCTATTTATAAAAATGAATAATAATATGATTATGATAGAATATTATGACTTTTTATAATTTCTACAAAGAAGTCCGTTGCTTTAACAATGAAGGGCATTATGAGGTTTTCGCAAATGTAGGCGGAAAGAGAAAATTATCCGAGTTAAATTATTGGACTCGGAAGCCATAAAGAAAATTTTATTTAATGAAGATAAGATTTTGCAAATTAAAGCGCAATTGTTCATTGCTTTAAAATCGCTTCATGGGATACATTTCATTAATGTTGTACGATAAGCAGGTAAATTAAGTTGTTTAAATGAATCAGCTGGGTTATTTCGTTTGCAAAATTGAACGTTTCATGTATGTAAATGTCAATGTTGCTTTTAATGGAAGCACGAGTTTAATATTATGTTTACCTTATATTTTTCCACATTTAAAAGCATTTAATGTGTTTTAGTTTTAATGGATTTTTTTCTCATGCTTTTGTTGTCTAAATTTACTTTCATTTATAAAACGAAATTGAAGAAATCTCATTTCTTAACTATGTGAGGAAGGTTTGTTTTTCTTTAATAATTTAAGCCAAGTTAGGTACATAATCAAAAATCTCTAGTAATGATTAGACACAATAAAAACATACAATAACGGAGATGCTTTATAAAATTTCTCCTCTATAGCAATTTTTAATCTTAGAGTAGATAATATTGATGCTTGACAAAAAAATGTTACGCAGCATTTCTGCAATAAAATCGATACAGAATCTCGCGGGAGATCGTTCGTCATCGATTACAAAACGAATGATCCCGCTATAATGTAAAGGTATGGGAAAATAAAATTTGCTGTTTTTGCAAACAAGTAATAAATTATAAAAAAATCTGACTTCTGCCTGCGGTTTCGAGTATTTTTTTTCCTGCAACCTTTTTGTACATTGTTAACGTTGATATTGAAATGTGATCCTATGTGAATTATTAATGGCATGGAAAATGTTGTATAGTCTTAAATGTATATACATATTATGTTTTCAGTCCTTTTTAACGTCCCACTGCTGGGAACGAACCTCCTTTCAATACGACGGGGATCAAGGTGGCCATGTGCGGGATGGTGGACTTCACATGTCTTTCGAAAAGTTGCCAGAATAATTTTAATTAATATAACGGAATCAAAAGAAAGCGAAGGTGTAATATTGGTGTAAATTTATGTAAGGAAGGTAAACCACTAGTAATTGTATAATAACAAAAAAAGCTTTCAAAATTGTATCATTTAACTTCAATAATGGGTATAAAAGTGAAAAATCTTTGTAGTTTATTACCGTCAATTCGGCCGTAGTGAGATGTCAGCCTATATATATAATATTCTACAATAAACAGTGTAAGATGTATTTTTTTACTAACTAGTAGATACCTCCAGAGACAGGCAAGATTAAAAAAAAGAAGAAAATCAAACAGCTTTATAATATTATTATATTTATACGAATCTAATCCAGATTCACTCATTTGTAATGATTCATATGGGCAAAATAATTCCCATGGACTTAGGTAAATTCTGAGTTAGTAATGAAAAATGAGCAAATTATTGCGTTAAAAATAAAAAATATAGCAGAACAAAATTGTAGGCATTTTTAATACGCATAAAATATGCATAATTCATAACACTACCCTGCTTGTGATGTACACAAAAAGGGAGCCTCCTCTCAGTATGGATGAAGGCAATCGAACCTCTTGTCTCCCTTTAATAAGGGCACTGTAAGACCCCTAGACCTTTTAATGACTAGATCCCTCGCGCTGACGACTACCTTTCTGACATCTTGACAGGTCTTGACATTTATAATTTATTAAAATGATCCAGACACTTAGGAAATAGAGTTTATATTTGTGCACTACACTTGAGTTTTGAGGAGTTTTCAATAGGTCCTGGTTTTTTGTGGGCACTAAATGTCATTATGAATTGTCATTACACTAAATTGTCATTGTACATTAAATGTTGTACACTAAATGAAAATGATGAAATGACAATCACAAACAAGTTAATTTCTTTTTGATAAAGTAATTTATCATTTCTATAAATCACTTTTATAGTAGTGCTCCCAATTAGGTAGGGGTAATTTGTAAAATTACGGTTTATATTTAATATCTACTAACCGGCTGTTTCGTCCTATATCTAAGTACTCTAATTTAATTTGGTATGAAGTCATCATTATAACTATTTCTTGATACCTCTATAATAATATCAAAGATTTATGTCCTAGATAATCTATTAGCGACTCACCCTCGCTACGCTCGGGTTCGTCCCTTATGTAGCTATATATATATATAAACCAAGCTATATAGCTTGGTTTACAATACAAACATTTATCTCCATTTTCACCCCCTTAAGGGATGATTTCCAAGATAAAAATTATCTTATGTCCTTCCCAGGGCCTCAAAATATCTTCTTACCAAATTTCATCTAAATCGGTTTAGTAGATCTAGAGATTACCCCCTACAACGTCACAAACTCACAATCTCACAAACTTTACCTCTTTATAATATTAGTATAGATTTAACACAAAGAGGTTCAACTAAGAAGTTTGTTTGAGAAAGCTGTTTCCTCCAGCTCTTTCCAGTAGAAATGCATTCCAAGCCGGTGTAAGCTTTTCGATGGGCTGACAACATCGATTCTTGGAATGATGCTAAAATATAGATTTAAAGTGCTTGTTATAAATATTTATATAATAAGCTTCGAGTCTTATTCAAGACTAGCTGCTACTGCCTTTGACTCTGCTCGGAGGTATATTTTTATACACTTTTTTACTTATTCTTTATCAAAAACTCTATCAGCAATTTGAAAGAAATGCCCTAGCCCTTAGAAAAACTTATTTAATCAATATATTGAATAGACATGACCGTCATTTTGCCTTAGAACACTTAAAACACTTAGTTTAAGCTCTACATTTAGGTCTTACTATTTTTTTTAAAGCACTAATATACATATATACTAATCCAGTATACTAGCTACATTAGCATTAATTAGCACGTACGGCTACTATCCGGAGATACCGGTTTCGAGTTCCGGGTCGGGCCAAGTTTAGTTATTGAGTCTTTTTGCTTAGAGAGTCTCAGTTGCAGATTGGAGTTGAAAAGGTAGTTGCCAGTGTTTTATTTCCGTGCATCGGAGAACACGTATACAACTGTCGTTCTTGCGCCTTATCTCTCATTAGTCATGTGAATTGTTGTCCCATGTTGGTCATGTTGAATTGTTGTCCCATCGGAGTATAATAGTGACAGGAATAGAGAGAGCACTTGTGTCTGTGCTTAGAAGTGCTGCACTATAATATATCCCGCCCAGTTGACTAAGCTCAGTGAGACTAGCCGCCGTGGCCAAAATCAGACAGGAGAACATAACTATTATTTCGAATTTAACTCGAATTCGTTGAGTTTTTTGAACAGAGTTACAGTCTGAATAAATAGCGAATCATTCACTCATTCATTATTATCTTTCACATTTATAATATGTGTAACTGAGCGACTAAAATGAGATCTTTGTCTTTAATTGTGGTATTTTACTATTCGAACTATTCGCCATTTTATTAAGATTATCTAGGTATACATTGACTACTGAGAAAATTATCTTAATCATTATACAAAAACAAATATTATATATTTTTACAGATATAGTTTTTAGGACAGAATTATTAATACTCCATTACAGTTTGGCAACGCCCAACATATGTACCCTAAAGATAGCTTTAGGGTATGTTCGGCGTTGTCAGTTGCGACAATAGATTTTTATTTGTTTTATTTTCTTGAGAAATTATATGTTATGTTCCATCTATGGAAGTCTATTTCGTTTCAGACTCAATACTTATATCTGTAGGTATTCAATATTTTGACCAATATCTGAATTATTAAAACTTACTGAAAAGAAAAGGACAAAGCGTATCCATCGTATTACTATCAGATACTTTTAATACGATGGTGGTTTTTAAGTTAGGTCAATTTGCTTGATTTCATAATATACTACAAGGGTAAATAAAACTGTCACTGAAAGATCTCGAGCAATACATTACGCTACAGAAAAAATGCTGCAATAGCACTAACTTACGAGAAAAACAATTCATGGGACGTCGTTTATAGTATACCCAGTTTTACGAGAAAGTCGATATTTTATTCTTCATGAAGGACCAGTAACATAACTCAAATGTGTTATAACTAAAATTCTTATTAGTGTTATAAAGAAATAGACACACGCTGTATTTTTTCCTTCTTTAATATAACGAATAACTGATCAATCAATGATCATCACTGATGACACAATACTGGAATAGTATACCTTAACTTATACCAAGAATTTATGGCCATAATTGGGACTATTCTTTGAAACATTTTTGTGTTATAAATAAACGATTATAATTAATTAATGGATGAACAGTAAAATTTCAAACTATTTTATTCTATTTTATTATACGTAGACACCACAATATAACATTTTTCTTTTAATAAAACAAATAGCTTTATTGACAAGAAATAAAGAAAAAAAAAGAATATAAAATGGCGTTGACGTGAAAACTCAATTGAAGAAACTCGATCAATAAACTTTTTAAATATTAAATATTTTAAAATCAAATAGCATTTTATCGTAGATTTTGAATCAATAACATAATATTTAAGGACCTTCAATATTCTCAGTAATAATTTCAGAAGCCCCTAATATAATATTTTTGATTGAGAATAACCGTTCTGCGTTGTCTAATTTAAAAATATATTGAAATACAATAAAATTTACAATTTCATTTCATTTATAACCAAGTTTAAATGTTTAGTTATATGTTATACCGAAAATAACACGTACGATGCTCCTGTGACGGATATTTGTCTTGAAATACGAATTATGTTATCAGAGAGCACACTCTAATACACATTGTTTAAATATTGGGTTAAGTCTATGTAAACTGTCATAATATACCATGTCTACTCCGCAAGGAAAATGCAGTTTAGGTTCATATATTTAATTACAAAGCTTGAGTGTGATCTGTTCAATTTGATAGTTATTACTCTCAGACTAAAGAATTATATGGATGGAGCCCGCCAAATAAAACTGTATGTCAAAAAAATGTATAACTCAAAACAAAAAATAGTAGTGTGAGTAGCATAAGCAATAGCTTATGCTACTCACACTACTATTTCTTTATTTTTTTTCTTGATTTTGTCATAAAGATTGTTTACTTTCTCCAAAAGATACGGGATATCTATACTTCCATACTAATATTATAAATGTGAAAGCGTGTTTGTTTGTTTGTCCGTCTTTCAAGTCAAAACGGAGTGACGGACTGGCGGGTTTTTTGTATGGATATATTCAGAGGGCTGGAGAGTAACATAGGCTACTTTTTACCGCGGAAGATTATCTCATTTCTACGGGAAAATGTGTTATTATATGTATAACCTAAAAAAATTGATCAGAACTACTTGGAACTTGGTATTGATGCTCTTCAATACAATTAAATAGATACGTGTTATAGCACTTTTCGAAATTCGTCCCATAAGGGGGTAAAATAGAAGATGAAAGTTTTTATGAAACCTATCTAGTGTTTTTTGTAGTTTTAGCGCGAGCGAAGCCGCGGGTTCTGGTAGTTTTATATACGTAAGTATTAATTGTTAATTTATAGTTTTTGAGAAGAAAATATGAATATTCTTTTGTATTTTTTTAAGCTAAATTCTCTTCCATTCTTTCATTCATTCTTCCATTGAAAGAGATCTCTCTTTACATACAGTACCTAGCTTATTTAATTTTTTTCTTTATTATAATAAAATCTCTTAGATACTTTTATTTATTAACATTTATTTACTAAACACAGTAATGAGTATTCTAAAATGTATTTTAAAACATTATTGCTTGGCTTCATGTTTAGTTCTATGACACTGTCTATATTATTCCTTAGTCTGAGTTTTTACTCTATATTAAAGCAAAAAGTAATTGTGTCAATTTAGATTATAATATACTTAATAGGTTCATAAATTAACCAAAATACCCCATTGGGTATAAAAAGGCCGCATAGTCGCCTCGATCACAATAGTGGGGCGTCCACTAATACGTTTTTACAATCGTCCGACGGTAATAAAACAAGGATGGGACTCGGATTAAGCTCGTTTATCATTCGTTTTGATAGCCCTTTTTGCTGTAATCATTCATTTTTCTTCCGTCGTTTTCTGCTTTACTTGGTTTTAAGCGATCTTTCGCTATGCCGTGCGGTTTTATTAAATTGACTCGCATAAATAAACCTGTTTACATAGAATGGTTGAAAAATGATAGTAAATTATTAAAAATTTAAAAATATACAGATTCATAAATCGGTTGTTTGGGTTTTCCCTATAATCTATTATATGAAATTCTAGTGTTTTACTAATGCTTTTTATGTTTACAAATCGGAGGAATTGTATAATTAAATGAAAAGCCACTGTACTCCTTACGTTATAATCTTTTAAGCAAGATACGTTACAAGGTACAAGAAAGAAAACACATTAGTAGTAAAAAAAGCATTAATAAAGGGAAACGCGTCATCTTTATACATAATATAAAACAAAATCACTGTGCACCAGTCCGTTTCTCCGCTTACTTCTTCTAAGCCCCTTAACGGAACCTATAATAATTTGTAAATATTTTGTACAAAATGTTGTCAAAAACAACTAGTTTTGTAAGATTACATGGCTAACGCTGGCTAAACCTTTAGAGATACCTCAAAACAATTTACTATAAAATTATAGGGCTTAAAAATATTTATAGAAAAGTCCCCAATGGCTTTTATCTATCTCTTAACGTACACTGACAATAACTACTTTTACCCATATACAACTCAAAGAGGACCGCACCTGAGCGAAACGAGGATAATTCGCTAGTTATACAATACTCGTATGTATAATGTATATCTATACATATAATAAAATTGTAACTAAGCCGAATCTGTACATTAAATATTTTATGGAAAATCTTATTGCAATATACATTATTATCGATACAGAGGCCGAATCTAGTTTTTAGAATTTTTGTTTGTCTGTCTGTCTGTCTGTTACCGCATCACAGAAAAACGATTGAAGGGATTTTGATGAAATTTGGTATGGTGATAGCTAGCTGGTTATCCGGGTTAACATATAGGATACTTTTTACTACTCTACTCTACGCGGGAAAATATCTCATTTCTGAGAAAAAAATAGAAAAAGTGCAATGTTAGAGTATACTAATATGTAAAACCTAAGAATTTGGTTTTTGGTCACCTGAACGCGGGCAGAGCCGCGGACAATGCTAGTTATATAATATACATTAAAAATATATTAAAATTGAATTAAAGTTTTGTTTGTGTTGTAAGGTTTACGTTGTTTAAATCCTTCATGTTGGGTGTAAAATCAATTTGCGGCTTACCCGTTACCCTGTTTGTACATGACATAATATATTGATGGTGTCTAAATGATAATTAATAGTTAAGAGGTTTTTACACTATTTTTGACGTCATTGTGTCTTGCTTAGTGCAGCTGCTAACTAGTTATTTTATTATTTCTATACGTATATAATATGTTTATTATGTAGTTTTTCTTCTTTTGTGGTCTAGTGGCTAGTATGTACCGCTGCAGATCCGGAGGTCCTAGTCTCGAGTCCTGGGTCGGACCATGTTTATTTATGCATATTTAATGCAATTTTTTTTCGACTACACATTGTTTAACAATCGCTCTCAATTGCAGCACAATCTATGATTCTCAATTACAGTTATCTAGCGGGGCTAACTTTTGGTGCAGGGATTGCACTTTGTATTTTACTATTCTTTGAAATACAAATTTTATCAATTTTAACGATTTCGATACAGTAAAGTGTCGGAGCTAACCGGACTTGAAAAAAGGACCTCCTCATAAAAAATATATTTTTGTGTAAAAATTTTAAGTGGCATGTAATAGCACACACTGGATCCATTTCAGCACATTTTCTATTCCTTAGAAGAAATTCGAAAATTGTGGGCTCATCATTATGGGCACATATTTTTGCAGTACTTTTTGATATAATTATTGTAGTATAAATGAAAAAAATATCTATATATAATCTAGATGAAAAAGTCGAGGCAGAACCTCATGCTTAAGTAGGAGATCCGGACTTGGAACTAATAAGCAGCAATAAGTAGTAACTAAAGTCAAATTTATAGAATCGGTTTTGTGGTCTCAAGTAAATTCCATAAAGTGACTAGTTCTAAAATACAATCAAGTGTAAAGTTTAGTGTTTATTGTGGAGTGTACGATAAGACCAAAGTGGTCAAGACTTGTCTGAAATAGTTGAGTAAACTTAGACCATCAGACTCGATGATAGCAGCTTTTTGTTCTTATTTAGATCAACTTTAAAGCTTTGAATATATTTAAATTGAAGTTTCAACGCCAAAATACTATTGATAATATTTTAAAACAAAAACTATAACTTCTAAGTAAATTAAAATATTTTTTCGAATTTTTTTTACTGCTGTCTAGATTCATTTGACGATTTGAATTCATTTCTAAGTACCGAATCAATTAGAAACGTTTATAAATCTGTTGTTAGAGTGTTAATTTTAGATTACAATTTAATAATTCGATATCGTCGACTTAATCTGAAGAAGGAGCTAGGATACGGATAATGGAAATCTTTAATAATCTTCAGTAAAGGTTTATTTAATTCGTTTCGACTAGACACTTATCGTACAGTCGGTAAATGTGTACTCTACTAGTTTTTAAACTATAAATATGACACTTATAATTAATTATATAATGCGAAGCAAAGCACATTTTAAACAGATAAGTGTCCTATTGTTCGGTTATATTGTTCAGAAATATATAATAAACTATTCGTCTTTAGCATTTTCTTACAAAAAAGTTAATTTCCTAAAATTCTTAACTTACATTCGTACTTATTTTATTAAAATACACATGTATAGGTGCGATAAACGTACTATAAATTGCTAAACTATACCTAGTATTATACGATCTGTGACTATACTGAAATCAATTTATCCATTTAGGTGCTACAATATCAAGACAGAGATAGATTTCATACGTATAGCACCTCGTTTTCGTAATAGGTTAAAAAAGAATGAACCAAACAAAAAATGGCATAGCAGGTCTCTAAATCAATTAGAGGGAAGACAGTGTGTCCCGTCGGTTTAATAAGAAGTTACGAGGACACCGTTCGCTGCCATAAAACTGACCACCGTGCCCAACAATAGACGTCCAGATAATGGAAAATTGTCTGGAGGGATTTTATTATAAACCACAGTATCCACTTCAGTTAATATTTATGGTGATTTCCTTTTATTGTCCACAGTCTGCTGTTTTAAATCTGCTGTAGACATCGATCTAGTTAAAACATTTTGAAACATTTAAACAGAAAGAGTTTGGCTACACTTTTAAATATCACGTTAATTATTATTTTAATTTTAATTACCAATTTTAAAGTACAAAGTGGAAATTTATCTTGTGTTGTTAGATAATATTTAGGATGTTTAGGATTGTTGTAGAGGTACCTAATAAAAAGATAAAAATTTAATTATATAAATATGTTTTAGGCAAATAAAGAGTAAGTTTAAAAATAATATATTACACTGGAAATTTATATACTTATTTGAGCGTCCACTTCTGTTGGTACTATTGATTTTATTTTAATATTCAAAAAATATTTTAATTGAATAATTAGTTGTTATGAATAATTTGCTAAGCGTATAAAAACTGCGTAACTTTGCTATTTTGTCTCTGTTATCATCTGTCTCTTGAAGTGTTAATATTCGGTTGTGTGATACCTTCTAAGTCTTCATTATAAAGTTCAAATATATAAAACAGTTACAAAAGTGAAGCGTTTCGTTTTGTTAGTAACATTAAGTCCATAACCCAATAACTTCAAAAAGTTACTTAGTAAATTAGTATATAATAAAATTAAGACCTAATAGCAAACCCGAATATGCATATTTTACCAACTATAGCATCATGACTATCTAAATCATTAGAAAACAGTCTAAAATTATTAAATATTCCAGTACGTGTATATAATTGACATTTAACTCAATCCGCTATACTAATCGCCTGACAGATTACATGAAAATTTCTAAGATCGTCAAAGTTCTCTAGCACTTCCACTTACACTAATTTTTAATTCTATCATAAGATCCGAGGCCGTGTGTGAGATAGTGAAAGGAAGAAGACTTTTGACAGGAAGAAGAGAATAGAAATTTCTTTTAATAAATAATTATAAAATGCAAAAAAAAAACTTCCCAAAAAGAAGAAAGATTTTTTTGTAATAAAGTGTCATTTTGTTGTAGTTTACGATGAAGCACTGTAAAACGTAGCTTCATTAAGGCTTCATATTTCCCATTGTACCTTGAAAAGGCGTACATCATACGATATTACTAACGGAAGATTGGACGCAGTGATGAGCCTTTATTACTTTTGAGCCAATGAAAGGTTTTTTGCTTTTGCCTTTTTTCATTTAGCCGTAATTAGAACTTCAGTGTGATATTACACGAATTTTAGTGTAGACTCTCTGTGAAATGTAGAAAATCAAATAAATAGTTGGATTAAGTAACTTTACTTTATCTATACTAATATTATAAAGAGGTAAAGTTTGTAAGTTTGTGAGGTTGTAGGGGGTAATCTCTGGATCTACAGAACCAATTTAGATCAAATTTAGTTAGAAGATAGTTTGATACCCTGGGAAGGACATATAATACTGTTTATTCCAGAAATCATCCCTTAAGGGGGTGAAAATGGGGATGAAAGTTTGTATGGAGAATCAACTTACATATACGAGGTTTAATTTAACTCATGTAATCTGCTTTTATTAAGATTATTTACTATAATAATACAATTATTTCTGTTTAAAACGGTTCCAATGTCAACAAAAAGCAGTTTTGTTAAAACACTTTAACTTTGTTAACACATACACTATTACAATATAATGGATAAAAATCAGTCTAACTAGCTGTAATTTAGATATATTTAGTGGTTGTAACAGCCTAAATAAATACAAATTTATAGAATTTACTTACACCATAAAATGTAATTTTTTTTCTTCACGGATTACTTACACCTTGTTTCTTGCTGAAAGAGAAAAAACTTGCTTTCGTAGTTTACTACTTTTCACCATTATTGAGATCTTATGTTTAATATGCACTCTATCCTAATATAGACGGGGTGATTAAATCTTTATAGAAGTGACGATATTTATCTAGTTTGTGAGATTGAGAGTTTATGACGTTGTAGGGTGTAATCTCTGGATCTACTGAACTGAATTAGATGAAATTTGGTAAGAAAATAGTGAGTTGAGACCATGAGAAAGACATAGGATATTTTTTATCCCGAAAATCATCCCTTAAGGGGATGAAAATGAGGATAAAAATTTGTATGGGGATTCAAGCTGGGGACGTACCCGAGCGAAGCGAGGGTGAGTCGCTAGTCCCATATATAATTGAATGGATGACCAATAGAAAAATAAAGAATGAAAGCAGTCAGACAATATTATACCACGTGATCGACAACATTTTAATTTTAAAAATAAACACTCAACTTAAGCACATGAAGAAACCACAATAACGTCTTTTAGAACTGTTTACTATACATTCCACTATATTATGTTTACACGCCATTTTGTCAACGCGGTTAGACGCGTAAGTTTTGTGTGAATCGAAGCTAGAAATGTTTGTGAACAAACTTCTATCGTAATGAAAAGTAAATTTTCTTACGTTTCAAGACATCAATAAAAAACTATTTCCCGTAACTCCTTAGAGGCTTCATTGAAAAATATTTATTCTATAAAGACGGATCCAACTTTTTCAAGGATAAGTAGTGTAACATCACTTATATGTAATAAAATAAAGAAAACTTAGTATTACGATATTTATTGAGAATGTATTGAAAAAACATAATATTTTTAAAAAATGGCTTATAATGATAATTATCATCATAATAATTCCAACCTAGTAGAAATAGTGACGTCACAATATATCTATACTAATATTATAAAGAGGTAAAGTTTGTGAGTTTGTGACATTGTAGGGGGTAATCTCTGGACCTAATGTACCGATTTAGATAAAATTTAGTAAGAAGATAGTTTGAACCCCTGTAAAGGACATAGAATACTTTTTATTCCGGAAATCTTCTCTTAAGAGGGTGAAAATGGGGATGAAAGTTGTATTGGGAAGCAAGTTAGGGATGAACTATATCGTGTCGTCACTACTACGTTTGTTTCTACAAAGAGATCAATGAACTACGTATTACAAGGCTATACATCCTAATATATTAAGATTAATAAAATATCTAAACTTGACTTATTAATAATAAAGACAATTTGGTTGAAAATAAGTCTTGTTTTCTAGTTTGATTAAATTATATATTCGAAAAATATTTTCTTATTTGTTCTTTGTTTTGTACATATTTGAGTAGATATTAGATGCTTCGGCAGTTTCAAGAGCTGTTCAACTTGTAATATATGCGAAGCTGATCTTGAATATTTTATAATATATCCACAAAACATTTCACTTCTCTAATGGCACAGTAGTTGTCTTAATTGCGCAGGCAACTACAGTAGAAACCTTAGATTTGATTTTTGTAAAGGGTAAGTATTTGTTTTGATCACACCATTAATGTTTATCATTTTGTGCTAAGGTAAATAAATGTCGGTAAGGCACGAATAATCTCACCGTAGAAAAACGGGGTGATTTATCTCCTCCCCATAAAATCCATTCTAGTCGATCCCAAGCGCACTTTCAGTAATAATAATACAAATAAGTAATAATTAATGCATACAATTTTTTTATTATATGATTTTTTAAATGAGAACTAAAAAATTAAAAAATGTACTTAAATAAATAATTAAATTTTTTAAATAAATGACTTTTCATTTCAATACGATTTTTAAAATTTCTTTTCTTTACGTTTGCCAAACGTCATCTTGTCTAAGCCTTGATAACCTAAGAGAATACAGTCAGTAATTGTATTAGTCTACAGTACACCAAGGCGTGGCGTAATGTAGACTACTTAATGATTAATAACGCTCCAAGTTGAAACTTCACGAGTAGCTTCGTTTTGACAAGACGTCCAAGTTTTCTTTGTACAAAAATTTGATAGTGGTAGATACAATTGTGGATTGTTACGGAACATGTCGAAACAGTGATGGTCTAAAATTTGTTACTAACAGGTTGTTTTACAATCTAATCTTAGGATAATCCAACATAAAATAAGAAAAGAAATTTGTCCTACAGAACAGATAGTTTGGATCAAATCGTCACCCTCTCCGAACTTGTTAAAATAACAACGTCATAAAGTTTATTAATAACCAGCTGATTGTCATTGTATTATATTAACAATATCCATAATTGAATAGTCCTATCGTCCTACAAATAAAATGGCATGACTTATCGGTCCTACGCACGAATACTGTCCACCGCAAGGTGATATTTTATTCAATAATAACAAGTTAATTTTTCTTTTTATTTCTTCTTCTTCTTCCTATTCAAGAAATAAAATGAGAAACATGAGAATATTACTATTTTGCTTCTTGTATATTTTAATAAAAACATATTTAGCATATATGAAGTTTGTTTTAAAAGACGATAAACTCATATCCAAACTTAAACATGGTTTACTCAAAAAGACTTATTAATCAACTTATATCACGTTGTCAGTCTATTTAATACGCTGTACAAAGTTTTATCTTTATCCCATAATAAACATTCATAGTCAAGGGACCGTCAAAGTTCATATTTCATGAGGGTCCTCGCGACCCCAAGCGCAGGTGACGATAGCAAGGACTCTGGAAGTATTTGAACTTCTAATTGCATATCCCAGTCCTATAAGCCCGCCACTCGTGCATCAAATAGTGAAAGCCTTTCATCTTAATTGACGTCGAGACGTGTAATATCGTTGAGAATAATTACATCTGATCTCTATATCTGTCACAAACCCACTGGGTCGCTTGATATGTTATTAGACAACGTATACTTAAAAATTGGTTTGAAATATTGAGCCTATATGGTTAATTTCGCGACAACGAAGGCTTGAAAATATTCATTTAAATGCTTCTAATCCCTAACCCCTAGAACATCCAACCAGACTTATAATGATTATTAAAGGCAGAAATTGCAGTGAGAATGACGCAAGCTATTTTGAATACGTTTCATTAGCTTCATTTATACGTAACTAGTAATCCAATGCTGGAAGTTTAATTTAACATATTTCTAATTGTAATATCATTTGGACATTAAAAATATGTATAAATTTAGGGTGATAATATAATAATTTTATATCATCCAGCTGACCTAAGGATGGAGCCTAGACGTGGATAGAGTAACTCTTTAATGGCTTCGAGTTTATGTTTATGATCATATATGACAGTTGGTGAGGTAAGTGAGATAACAAACAGGTAAGTTTCATATTAGTCAGTCATACCTTAGATTAGATTTTAATGTAAATTGGAATAGTACTGATAGGAAATAAAACACGTCGATCAATTATTCTGTTGTAGAGTGTAAACAAAACTAATAAAAATAGTTTTGTATTTACATTAAACTAACGATTCACCATCGCTTCGCTCGGATTCGTCTCTAGGTACATTTTAACGGTTAGTATGGAATAGATAGACTGTATATTAGTACATATATATGCATACATAGGTATGATGAGTTTTATATCCCTTACTTGAGAAATAATTGATTCCCGTACAAACTTTTATCCGATTTATCACCCCCTTAAGGGATGATTTCTGGAATAAATTATGTACTTCCCAGGGTCTCAAACTATATTCATATCAAATTTCATCTAAATCGGTTCAGCGGATTTTTAGTTTATCCATTACAAACAAACTCATTAACTTACAATATTAGTGTAGATTAAATAACAAGAGAAGTATATAATATTCTCCAACTTACATGGACGAAAGCCCATAGTCACCCAGCAATGGAACAAAACATTATAATAATTATTAGAAGAAAAATGTACAGCAATATAATTATAACACTTAAAACTTTGGACACATGGCTCCATAGACAATTAAACTTTGGCAAATTTGTCTTACAAATAGAGTGGAGCTTATAAAATTTTTAAGTGAGAAGTATGCTCAAAACATGTGACGTTAAACTCGCCGTAAATTTTGTTACGAGGCCAAATGGGCCTACACTTTTATGCCTCATAGAACATTACCAAGGGTTGTCAAGAGTTATCAAGGTATTATGATCTAGGGTGCGTGCAAAGCGTTTCAACTTTCTCTGAGAATGTTTGTTTTTTTTTTGGTTAAAACATTATCTTACCCTAAGGAGAGTTTAAGGAAGTTTTATTAACGACGGTTTGCTGAAGATTAGGTTTTGAAGTATCTGTTGTTTGTTGTTAGTACAACTTAATTTAGATTTAAAACGAGAAATTCATTGATATGAATATTACCTTTAACTTAAATGAGGCAAACGGGCAACGGTAAAGGAGTTAGTCTTATTATGATTTTCCATCTGTAAGTCAGAGTCAATGAACTCTGATACTAGAGTGAATTGTGGTATTTTCAGCTGAAAAGAAGGTAGGTTTTTTTTATAAATTGTAACTGTTATTATTAGCAATAATGAAGTTGCAAGAAATAAAAAACATTATTTGTAGCATTTTTAGATTGTTCTTTAAAAGAATACGTCTAATATAGATTTCGAAATGTCTAGATATTATTATGCCAATAATTGGTAAATTCATTATGATAGTTTTTGAGATATATCGCACAGACACATTATGGTTATATTTAGTGAAATACGTGTCATTAATTATAACATGATGGTGTAGTGTTAAAAGTAAAAGTAAATTAGAGGAGTCACTTTGAAGATATTCGATCTTCAAAGTGACTCCTCTAAAGTTTTTATTTTCTATATTTTTCATAATATTTTACAATTAGTAAAAACAACATTTATATCTCAAACTTCAGTACTTTACACATTTTCTACTAAGTAATGTAAGCTCTTTATAATTATAAAAGTATATTTATTTAGTATAAATATTTAAGACCACCATACTGACATTAAAAATATAACCTTTCAATGCTTAAATACTTACTCGGACTTGATGACATTTTAAATTGCTAGATCCATTAAGCGCATCTACGAACTTTCCCGAAACCCGCAAAATTTTACAGGTAAATTATTTATGTTGTAGGTAAATTATTTAAGACTTAATGGAGTGATGTTTTGGTGGAGTGATTAAAACATTTTTTTTAGATAAAATGATAAATTTTCTTGGTACAGTGTCATGAAACGATGACCAAAAATAATATTAACAGGTTTAGTCTCGCTTCAATAAAAAAAGAAAGCCTTTGACATGAACTTCAATTAATAAAATATGAGTGGTCAAAAATTGATAAGAATGATAAGGCTAACGTAAACTCCAATATTTGTGTGGGATATTAATATTTTTTGAAGCTATCTGATCTCCATCATATTATGATTGGCATTCTAGTTTTATATTCTTATCACTTTAAAGCAATTATTCCATATATAATAAAGTAATTGTCATACATTCTTGTATTAGAAATTTTTTTTTATTATAAAATTACAGCGGGGAAATCTGGGTATTGCAGAATTTTATTCACCTATTAAGATTCAATATTGTAACTACTATTGCGCAAAAAAATATTTTAAATCAAACTGTTATCGCCAATTTCACGAAATTCTTACGTTTTCCCAGAATAAAAAGTGCCCTAAAAGCGGATTCGGATATGGAGTTACAACTTCATCGCTATGCAAATCTGTTTACCTGTTTTCACGTTGACACACAGACAGACAAAACTTTATAAGTTCTTTGTTTATAAATAAATATAAATATGTAGACATTAACACACAGAACCATCTAGTTCCATGGTAAGCTACAAGGCTTGTGATATGGATCTCAGATAGTTGATACACTACACATAATATATAACATTAAATATATACATATTATAAATATAAACACCCATGCCTGGAGTAAAAACATTCGTGCTCATCACACAAATGAATGATCCCAGCAGGAATCGAATCCGCGACCGCTAGCATATCTACATAGAAGGCTCATCACAAACTGAGCCAAACGTGTGTTTTATATATTTATTACTTTGATAAATAAATTTGGCTAAACGTTCATGACTAATAATAAATTTTATAGACCTTGTTTTTTTTATTTTATAGAACAGCATGAAAAAAATATCTAGAATAAGTTTTCATTGAACAAAAATTATTCTGAAACACTTGTATTTAAATTACGTACGTAATATTATGTTCATACGTAAATGTAATATTTTTATTCTATAGTTGAAGATCGAGTTGAAATATTTAATTAACGAAGGTCTTTTTAATTTGGTTTTCAATGATTGATTGTAAAGTAGCAATGTCGACGGTTAATTAACCTATTTATTTCAGTCAGCTAATAATAATGTAAATATTGATACAAAATTGAAATATTGCAAGATTGTGCATTGTATTATTTATTTAATATTATTTATTATTTAGTAAGTAAATATAATATATTTAGTATTAAATATTTAATATATTTAATATCATAAAAACTTTAAAGAAAGTTAATAGTCTATTTGGGTAAATATTATTTTATTAATTTATTGATATTTTTTCAACAATGATATTTGTTACGTAATATTTTTTTTTTACTGCAAAGATTACAATCTCAAGGGTCAGGGTGTAACTCCAAAAAAGTTCACCTCTAAAGGTGAAGTAATTGTTTTTAAAGTGATGTAAAATTATTGTACCCTTAAAATAAAAAATATAATTGTTCCATTTACGAGGTATACATTAAGAAAGCAAGTGTGAGTGTGTTTTGCACTCCGAGGTTCCGTAGCACCAAACATTAAGTTTCAAGTTATGTTTCTTTACATAATAATATATCTCTTAGTATTATTAACTCTGTCTTTCACTATATCTGCTCGGTTTTATATTATATATGTATATATATAATATAAATCTATAAATAGTCTGTTATGTTTAACAAACAACAAAATGACAGCTTATCAGATTAATATTTTTCATTTGTAAAAGTATATTTTAATAGTGTTGCTTAGTAAGTTGTTTTTAAATAATAGCAAACTAAATTAAAATGATTATCCGTAATTAATTTTAACTTTTTTAAATTACACATAGAACAATTATATGGCTTTAATAATTAATACTATATTTTTATATTTTTATTTATGGTTATAAATATAATAATGGCAACACTAAATATAGATTACTAATTAATATTTTTAAAATTGTAGTAATTATAAAAATAATAGCAAAAATTAAATAAATAATTTTCCATATTCAATTATAATTAAAATTATAAAAAATGTTTAAAGTTAAAAATATTGTAATGTAATTGGTGCAATTTTCATTTTGTTAATTGTGGGTAGGCTGTCTGTAACAACTATATCTTTAAGACATGTAACACCTCAGTCTCTCCCGTGACCATGGATGCTGTAAAGCATTTGAAACGTCGGGAACCAAAAATCAAAATAAATCCGCGAAATAATCCGAAAAGATAGTTTTATTTATAATAATTTTAATTATTTTGTAATAAAAAATACACTACACAGTCTTAACAATAATTTAGTAGTAACAGTAGGAATCGAAAATACAGGTTCGTTTTAACATTTAACTAAGTATTTATTCAATAGAGATATTGTATAATAAAATATAGGTATTACAATGTTATAATGGTCGCATGGTTATTTTGATTAAGATCAGCAATCAAAAAAAGTAAAATCAAAACTTTTATATTTCTATTTAGATTTCATATTATTAATAAAATTACGGACAAGTGCGAGTCGGATTCGCCCACCGAGGGTTCCGTAGTAGGAAATCTGTATAACAACTTTAATTATTTTGAGACCTTTTTTAACGTTGGAAAATGCATTTACGCAAGAGGTGTGGGACTGACCGGCAAAGCCAGTACTACCCACTAAAATCCAACAAAGCCATCCCCCGTCTTAATGGGGCGTCGCAGGATCGCTTACGCATTCAACTACGACGCCCCGACGGCAGGTCTAAGGTCTAAGGTCCAAATTTCGTGTTTCTAGGTCAACGGAAAGTACCATATAGATTTTCGACCATAGCCTATAGGGAACTTCCGGTTGACCTAGAATTGTCAATTTTGCTTAAACGCAAGATCTTACAGCACAAGTAAAGCGAAAATTCCGAAAAATAAAAAAAGTTGAAATTTAAGGTAAATTTTGGTACTTACAAGTTTTCGCGAAAATCTTAATTTGATTTTTATACATTGATTTTTTTGAATTGAAGGACCTTGATTTTTATACACCTAATAGGGACTATAGACGTCAGTATCCGGTATAAATTTCAACTTGCTAGGTTCACCCGTTCCTGAGAAAATCGGCGGTGACACACGGACAGAAAGACGGACAGGCGGACAAGAAAGTGATCTTATAAGGGTTCCTTTTTTTACTTTTTGAGTTACGGAACCCTAAAAATGGTACAGTACATTCTATGTACTTACTATTATTATAATACTAGCGGCTAGCCCTCGCTTCCCTCGGGTTCACCTCTAGGAAAGCAAAAACAAACCTATCCCACGGGAACCGTACATTTTTCCGGGATAAAAAGTAGTGTATGTGCTATTCTAGTCCATAATCTATCTCTGTGTTACATCCAGATCCGTTCAGCTGCTCTAGCGTGAAAGAGTAACAAACATCCATATGTACTCACAAACTTTCACATTTAAAATATTAGTATACTATATACATATAAATATTTCGAAACGTACAATTTTATTACCTATTAGATATTTATATCTTAAAATATTGTCGGCTGGCACCGACTTCGAAAATATCTGATTAGGTATCTTTTCTAAATGAAAACCCCCGTTCAGTTATTTTTATAATATTTTTGGTTTTTTTTTAAGTTTTTATCATATGGTATTATCGATTAGGCTTGGCACATAACAAAAAGTAATATCACTACTGTTGTATTTTAGATAATTTTTTTTAATAAAAATTGAATAGATTTGTATGTGTACTTTTAATTGGACATACGCCACGCCATCTTGCGTAATTTTTCATTATAAATCTCTAATGACTTTCCGCTTGAAATTGATATCATAATATTTAATTCGAAATATTTTAACGTGACGATAAAGCGAGCATTATAAACAAGGAAAACTTCGATGATTTATGTCGCCCTTAGTCCGAGTAGCGAAATTACGAAGTTTTGCGAGAAAATTTCTAAAATTCTAAAGTGTCTCGCCTTCTTCTGTTTTCTACTGTATCTAAAACTGCGGAGTTTGTAAGCGAGTGTAACTTTGTACGCCCTTAAATATAAATTGCACAACTTTGTGTCTCTTCACGAATGAAGTTACGGCGTTATACGATATAACATCAACCAGTTAACGAAAGACTAAGACTAAGTTAAAGTTTTGATATTAAAAGAATCTGGATGCATCTCTTTAACATCGCTAACATTTTAAGAACCATTTGATTCCTAACGAGAGTGACCAAAAATATTAATAGTATTTTTTAACTTATAATATTATTATTTTTATTTAAAGACTTTCAAGTTCCAACAGTTTGTTTTCATGGTGGGTATCAATTTTTTTTATAAATTTGAAATTTTGTATGCGTGTGTTTGATACTCCTTTGATAAAATTTAGTGTTGTAGACATGATCTAGACCAATATAGATAACTTTTAGTAATAAAGTCTTCCAAAAGATGAATACACGCATATCATTTATATTTAAAAACGATGTTTTTGTATCAAGGCAGCTAGATACGCGCCCGAGCAAAGCGTGGGTATTAAGTTACTAGTATTATATATACAAAAGTGTATTCTTAACAAAAACATACTTTAATTTCTAACAAGTACATTTGAATACAACGCTTTAACTATACAAAAGGAAACTTCAACCGACCTTTTGGTCCATTCGGTACTAATTGGTTAATTTAACTCAATCGCGGTTTTCGAAGCCACTTGGATATCCACGCTACTGATAATGCAAATAAGTCTTTGTAATCGAATAGAAAGTTTGGTTTCGTGTTATGAGTATTCAAAGCTAGATTCTGCCTTCAGTTTCATGAGAATGCGTTTCTATGAATACACAGCAAACTACAACCTCCTATTTTTGGACTGACTTTACTTAGACTCAAAGAAAGTAATAATAATAATAATATTCAATTAGGTTATATTTTATTTGTATGTCACAAGATATCTCCCCCAATAGCAAACTAATTTTCGTGTTTTTTTTTTAAAGTTATACGGATGATCGGATTGCTATTATTATAAATTGAATGTATGTGTGTTTGCTATTTCGGTTTGGATGCTTAATACTACACTGATATACATACTATGACTTGAGGTAGCACCAAGATTACAGTTAGTATTTTTTGACAGGTAGCGTATTTGTTTATAACATATTATAATATTATACATAAATACAAAAGACATACAGATACTCAAGCGAAGGGAGGACACCCCGCTAGTCTCATTTAAATTTCCAATTCCAACCCTAAAAGTGATTTTGCAGTTGGCTTACCTTTTTAAGCCTACCTGTTCTCGAATGATGCGTACCTATTCGAACAGTAAGACATGAAAAAATGCTATTACCTTATTAATATATGTATGTAATAAACGCGAAAGCTTGTGAGAGTGTATGAAAGTATGGGTGTATGTTTGTTACTCTTTTAACAAAAACTACAGAACAGATTTTGATGAAAATTTACAGTAATGTGGTTCATATATATCAGAGTAACACATAATTTATAAAGATTAACCATAATTGAACTATGCCATGCTGCTACGATTAGGAAAACGCTTGTCTATACTAATATTATAAGGAGGTAAAGATTGTGAGTTTGTGAGGTTGTAAGGGGTAAACTCTAACTAACTAAACGGATTTGGATGAAATTTGGTAGAAGATAGTTGGAGATAGAGGAAATACGAAGGATACTTTTTATCCCGGAAATCCTCCCTTAAGGGGGTAAAAATGGGGATGAAAGTTTATATTGGGAAGCAAGCTAGGAACGAACCCAAGCGAAGCGAGGG
Source organism: Brenthis ino (assembly GCA_921882275.1). Lineage (NCBI taxonomy): Eukaryota > Metazoa > Arthropoda > Insecta > Lepidoptera > Nymphalidae > Brenthis > Brenthis ino. The sequence goes on along the minus strand of OV170227.1, from coordinate 15,693,292 downwards.
TGAATCGCTAGTATTATATATTCTAAACATCATATTTTTCAAAAAAAATAATAATAATGTTTAAAATAATATTTAAACTTAGACCGTGTTACAATTTCATTACATTTAGGACAGTTAGTTTACCGCTAACGATTAATTCTTGAGGTAAAAGTGGTTTTGCAATTCCATTGCAATGGTGCAAATCACGATCGAGCTGTTTGTAGTCAAACGATATGAAGATGCTTTGTTCGAATTCCCTTTATGCTGCAAATATAGCATAGCGAATACACTGCTTCCATCCAGCACATTGTAAAAAATTGTTCCGTAATAAGAAATATTATGTTAAATAGAATGTTGGGAATTGTATGAATGTAAAGGAACAAAATTTATATTACAGGAGAGTGAAGTAATAGTTCAATTCAAATCTCTTTTTTTATGGTACTCAGTGATAAGCGAGCAGACAGCCCACCTGCTACTTAAAATTCGTAGGAAAGTTAAAAGTTTATAAGCTATTGAGCTTTCTGATTTAAAAAACCACGATATAGTTTAAAACTTAACTTAAAATTAATATTTGTTATAAAAATATTTCTATTGACGATGAATAATCATAATTATTCAAATCAAAATCGTCTAAGAAGTTATCTGATATCATAGAATGTTATTCAAAATCGTAGGAATCGCTTTACAATAAAGATTTCGTTTTGTTCTCGTCATAGTTCAGTCCGGGAATTTAATGTAACATTGTTTCGATATCTACATAGTTTCACGTCATCTGAAGTTTTAACTGATTGTGTACTACGAGTATCAATTTAAAGCCACTAACTTTTGTTCACTAAGTTTCTGTACTCATCATTTTTCATAAGATACTACTTTGAAAAGATCTAATGTAAGTAGGTACCTAAACTAATATTATAATGCCAAACTTTCCACGTTTCTTACTCTTCATGCTGTGCTGGACAAATTTATATGTACTAAAGCTGTAGATAGTCCCAGAAGTTCACATAGGCTTTTGTTAATAATAAAAATTTGCGAAAGGTGGAGAAATCTGTAAATAATATTGTAAATACAAAAGTCACCTAGGGACGCACCGGAATGAAACTAAAATTTTGTATACGAGTCAATAACTTTAACAACATTTTTTACTGAAAAGGCTTTAAAAATGTTCGAAAGCTTATAGCGAAACTGCACTCCATAGGTCCGGAGTAACGCACACAGACTGGACAAATATTTGTCTTGTTTGACATGTTGCTACTTTGTTGTAGTCAGAGCAGCGAACATTGTTCATCAATACGAAGTATAAACTGACAACTGAAACAACCTTTAATGGAATAGCTATAGTAAAAGTTGCATTTTATTCATTTGGGACTGGCTGGGCAGATTTTAATGAGACTTCTATAATTTTATAAATATAAATTAAAATATGTATACTTATAAATAACATTAAAGTCGCAGAGATTCAAACCGACAAAATAATGATATTAATTCCATATTCACTCAATCATTTAGATAATAAAAAAATGTAAAAATAAAATAAAACAAACATTCGTGTGTTTGTATGATATAAATAAATCTGTATCAGTATACAAGAAGAAAACTATTTACATCAATATATCAAAATAAATAAAAAAACACGCACACTTTTCATATTTTCCAACAGATTTTTTTCTAATATTTGTTGGTATGTTGTAGCGCTTTATCCTGCATTTTGTATCTATTCTAGTTTATGTAGTTTCATGATTAAGTGGAAATGAGAATGATGTGAAATTACAAAGGGACATTGAAAAGCGTAGTTAGAATAACCTTTTAAAGGTTTAGCTTCAGGTTTAGTTTCAGGGAATTATTTACCAACATCCAATACTAAAAGCGATGTGCAATTTGAAACAGTGACATCCATTAACACGTGCGTGGTGTACCGCATTTCTCAGTTCAGTCTAACACTTAATGGGTCTGAATTGACCCCATGCAAGTTGATGCAATTCCCCTACATAGGTCCAAGTGACCTGATTGTCTCAATTATCCTTTGTACTACGAATCGGCTGAAGTAATTAAGCTGGAACGTCATGTACACGCATGTTAGTAGGCGGCCTAGTAGTTTCAATTTAGATATGACTCACAGTATTAATTTATTCGAGTAATACTCGTAACTTATAAATTTTGTTCATTGTATTTTAAATGGATTACATAGATTTAGGTGGCACTTGTGTTTATTGTGATGTTACATTACATAAACTAAATAAATATAACAATTTGGATTTGTTTTTAAATTGTTTTAGGCAGATAAATCAATATTGAATATATATGTATAAGGTTTTGTAAATATTAAAAAAGATGTTATGTATACATATTTTATAATTGATAATAATCTAATATCACTATTTAATTTAAGGATTGAACATTTTATTATAAAATATTTTCATTTCTTTTAGTATCGCTATATCTAAATCTACTTTATAGAAAAAAATAATGCCACTTTATTAATTAACTAGCAAATCACCCTTGCATCCCTTGGGTTCGCCCCTAGGTTGATTCTCCATACAAACTCTTATACCCATTTTCACCCCCTTAAGGGATGGTTTCCGGAAAATTTTCAAATTTCATCTAAATTGGTCCAGTAGTTTTGAGTTTATTCGTTATAAACATACAAAAATACAAATCTTTCCTCTTTATAATATTAGTGTAGATTGGAAGATATCACTTAAATGTATTTTAAACAAATGTCATAATAATATGTTTGTTCATATTTTAGCCATCTATTCGCTACTAACATTGAATAAATTTAGTTGCATTTTATCATATTGGATTAAAACACCATCAAAGATAGTACGAGGAACATAACTCGTGGATCAGGTGGCGGTGTCTAAGTATGATATCCGGCGGAATGCTCTCGTAAACAACGGTGTTTAGAACCAAGTTTCAACAAACTTCGTACAAGCGACATAAAAACATCTTGATATTTATTTAGTTATTAGTCTATTTGTTTGGTGTCGAATATTTTTGTACGAATGCATAATTGTTTTAAAATATTTATTTCCTTGGAAGTCCCAAGTCCATGTCGTAAAGCTAAGCCGAATTTAATGAAATTTTAATATAGAAATATTTGCAATTCCATGGCAAGACAAACTACTTTTTTAAGCCTTTAGTTTGAAAAGTTGATATAATATTTTTTTTTTTATATAAAAATATTTATATATAAAATTTAATAAACATTTGTTATTACAATTATAAAAAAATCACCGGAGTTAAGTCGCGGTGAGTCGTGATCTATATATATATATATATATATATATATATATACATACATACATACATATATTTATGGATTTTCCGGTGTTCTGAAGACAAAACGTATCGTTGAACTTTCAATGTGTAAAGTTTCATAATTTACGGAAACGGATTAAGGAGTAATAATGTTCATCAGGTAAATTTGGTAGAGGTGATAACAGATATACATACCTATATTATAAAATACGGTTTTCAACATAATCATTTTACTTGTGGGTCTTTCCATGTGTACGTACGGCAATAGAATTAACCTATGAGTTAGTGCTAGTACACGATATAAGCTATTTCACTCAAATCCGTTAAATCGTTATAGCGTAAAGACTTTAATCCTTGCTTTGCGATGGTTTCTAAATAGACATGTCTTTTTTTGCAAATACCCATTTATGTAATTGGCTTAACTTGAATAGAGCAGGGGCGGATCAGTTATATGAATAATATTAATTTAACGTCCCACTGCTGGGCATGCTCCCCACCTTGAAGTGAAGGGGAAAAGGTCACAGCTCACCACTCTGTCCAAATGAAAATTTGACTTATATAAGTAACAAATGAAATATAAGTTTTACATAATATTTAAACGTCGATGTGTACTTTATCAACTGTTAATTAATATTTCTGTTTTACTCAGCGTGAAGCTGTGTGAAGGACACGCGTAATATTCGTCTCCCTCGTCTGCACATCAATCTACGTCGTGTGCAATATGAAAAGAATTATTTTTGTCCAAGTTTTTATACTGTCGCATTGTTTTTATGTCCTCTGGGAAAAATTCACATTCCATGTCCGACCGATATAATACTTATTCGCAGCATTTTTATTGGTTTAATCATTGTACATGCCAGTTCATTTGAGATGTTTTTTTTGTGAGTTATGGCATGAGATAATTTTTGAACTTTCTAGTGGTAGTAATTTTTTAACAATTTCAAGGTCCGAATATCTGACGACGATGGGCTTGTTATGCTAGTGCGTTGGTGAATAATTTAGGGGAGATAAAATCCCCTGTCTTACCCCACATCGCAGCTGGATATGTCCTGTATACCCGTCTTGTATTTGGATTATCATGATGATGGTGTGTGGAATCGTGGTAACTGGAAGTCATCATATTTTGAGAAAGACGGTTCATAATAACTCTCGAAAATACTTTTTATACGTGCCTCAAAAGTGAAATTGACCGACAGTTTTAAAAAAGTAATTTGTCTCTTTTCTTATAAAACAATATCATCACACTTTTGTTCCAAACCTTCGAGTTTTGCCATTTTGGAGGAGTAGAGAATGCTTTACAGCAATTATGGCCACGGAATAGATTAAGGTCATAGACGTCTCAAAGGCGTTATACATGATTTTTTTTTTTGATATAACATGGGTTAATTGTAATTAAGGGATTTCTATTTCATTATTTACAATAAAAGTTGCCGAAAAATATACATACAAAAGTATCTCCTCCTTTTTTGAGGTCGGATAATAATAGTGACTACCATAACGTCAATCATTTATCATCTCAAAAATAATGTATTAATTAAATTGATACGAGTATGGATTCTGCAATAGAGAGCGTAGTAAAGTAGCTATATTACCAATTCTGAATTTTACTGCATCTCCCGGTCAAGTAGGTCGTACCGTAATATCAAATTGCATTGTAAAATTAAATCGTTGTGTATTAACCAACGTGCATGTGATGCTTCTAGAGTTTACTGTTAAGGGTTTTATATGCATGAACCTAATTAGCCAATAATCAATAAAGCTAAACAAAAATATCTAATAAAAGGAAGAAAAAAATAAGTCTTTTTGCTTTACAATAAATTTAAAATCTAAGAATTAACTCCATATTCAATTTTTGTAGTTATTCGCACAATATCTCGCTAATCTCTGTTACAGAGCAACGGATTAAGCATAATATAAGTTTTATGAGTTTTTTAATCGCTAACGGTAGAGATGCATATTGAGTATTTCCTAGAGACTTAAAGAAGTTGTCATCCTACATTCTATTAGTAATAGAGATCTACAAAAGTATATGGGAATCATATCATATTATAACTATGACATAGCGATTGAATTTTTCATTTCAATTCAATTTTTAGAATGTCTGTACTTGAAGAGTACTCATTATCTCCCTGTCCGTTTCCCAAATTACTTGAGAGTCCGTGCAGTAAGTTTTCCTCTTCCACTTCCCCCTATTCCTCGTCATCTCATCATATCATTTTCTGTTTCATGTCTTGTTTCACATAATCTATTCATCTTTTCTTCGGTCTTCCTCTACTTCGACATCCATCTACATTCATTTCCATCACTCTTCTTGTCACATGTGTTTATTGCGTCCTCTTCTCTTGTCCACACCAACTCAGATAATATTCGATTGACTTCTCTGCTGTGCATGTCTTCACTGGCTGTTTTCCAGCTTCTTTTCATTTAATCTTCTTTTATCAGTCTTCTTCGCAGCCCTGCAATCCGATCCATACATAACAACAAGTCTTATTAAGGATTAATAGCGTTTAACTTAAAGAGCATCCGCGGATTGCAAATTGTCGCTGTGACCTGACTCTATGTAATCCACCTAGTGATGATCACACGTGTAATATCTTGTTCAATAGCACCATCACCTTGCGCGGGAGATACGAGATACCGAAAGTCAGAGCAAATTGGTATGGGTATTCCTGAAAGGGTTTTGGGGACTAGACTGGAGAGACAGCCGAATTCGCAAAATAGGTATTCTGTTTGGCTTCTGCTGACTTTCAAGCCAACACTCTCCAGTATTTGTCGCCATTCCATTAGTAGGTATATATGTGTATAATATATAGACATCTTGTCTAAACCCTCTTGAAATTGAAATAATTGTAATCTCCAAAATATTCACCTAATTGCCTAGGCAGCTGTGATATATAAAAATAAAAATCTGTAACCATTTCATTTACGAAGAAAAATCTTATTATACCAAAGTAGAAATAGTTTTTGTAGTAGTAGTTATTACTTACGTTAACTTCAATTTATTTCTGTCGGTGAAGGTGAAATTAGGTAAAACTCAATTTCGCAGAATGCCGCCCGAAACATCTCTCAAGGGTTAATTAGGGCACGAGAAGCCATATGCTGCTTACTGGATTTCCTCGTACAAAATATAATATTATATAGATACATATATAGATACATGTCATGTACATAACATTTAGAATATTTTTCAAATAGTATTCGATAAATTGTATAATTATAATTTACTTTGCAATTTTCGTTTCTAACAGTAATCTTAGTAAGATGTTGTAGTACCTGTAAATTTTATTTCATTGTATTTTATTTGTGAATTCATAGTATTGAAAACATAGTTAGGATAATTTAAACAATTTAAGTCTAAAATTAAAAATGTATTACTGAATAAGGCTTATTACACTGTCACGGAATACTTCGTAGATATCAATGTGTGGTAGTAATCTCTGGTTGGTAAAGTATATTTTGATTTGATAGAGACAAAAACTTCTCTGTTTTGATTATAATTGAAATAAACTTCTCTAAATTGTAAATTAAATACATAGTGACTTATTCATATTTGTTAGACGTGCAACGAATATTCGGTAACTATTCGGTATTCGGCCTATTCGGCTAATTTTTTCCTATTCAGCCGAATACCGTACTGTTAAAGTAGTAACCTAGGGACGCACCCAGGCAAAGTGAGGGTAACTCACTAGTTTAAAGATAAAATTTAAGACAAGATGAATTTGTACTATCTACGTAGTGGTGCTTACAGAATATACTTTTTTTTATGGGACTAAGGGGGCAAATGGGCAGGAGGCTCACCTGATAGAAAGTGATCACCGCCGCCCATGGACATCTGCAACACCGCAGGGCTTGCAGATGCGTTGCCGGCCTTTAAGAAAGGAATACGCTCTCTTCTTGAAGGTGGTCAGGTCGTAGCGGTTCGGAAAGACCGCCGGCGATAGCTGGTTCCACAGAGTGGTTGTGCGGGGCAGAAAATGCCTTAAAAATCGCACTGTTGTGGAACGCTGGACATCGAGGTGGTGTGGATGGAATTTACTATTTTGGCGCGATGTCCGATGGTGAAATTCAGCGGCCGGAATCAGTCCGAACAATTCCTCGGAACACTCCCCGTGATAGATGCGGTAGAAGATGCAGAGTGATCCAACATCTCTACGCAGAGCTAAAGGATCAAGCCGATCGGAGAGAGCTTGATCGTCGATAAGTCGAATCGCCCTACGTTGAATGCGGTCAAATGGAAGTAGCTGGTACTGGGGAGCCCAAAGATGAGAACAGTACTCCATGTGGGGCCGAATTTGCGCCTTATAAAGAATAAGACGCTGACGCGACGTGAAGTACTGTCTCGCCTTGCTGAGCACACCAAGCTTCTTTGAGGCCAGTTTGGCCTTACCTTCCAATTGACCACGGAACTGGACGTTGCTCGAGATGTCGACGCCAAGTATTCCGATACTGGCTGTGGGAGACAGAGGAGTGTTCTCAAATATCACTTAACCGTATCCATGCTTTAAACCTCTTCTTAGGTCTAGTGTATCGGGCACATTCAACGCGTTTCTTTGCTATTTAACATATAGTTTGATTTAACCAATTTATTCAGATCAAAGAATTTTGAAGAAAGAATTGAAAGAAAAGATGCCTTTTGTATTTATAATTTTACATACATAGTACATGTTATTACAATCAGTACCCTATATATTACTCTATCTGTTCCTAAAGTTCATCCAAATCTTTCAGCGTGAAAGAGGAACAAACATAATATTTTTGGAAAATTTATTAGTAGTATGATTGCCCTTAATATGTGATGATATGATCCGTATTGGACTATCGATATAGTGAACTACGCTTTAGCGTAGTTAGGCCTTCTCATTTTTTTTAACATTAACATTCATATCTAAATTGGCATATAAAGACAATATTCGAAATGGCCTATGGCCACTATTATTACCTGCTTATTTTAAGATTTAAAAAAAATCCTAGTATCTTAATATTTATAAAAGACTTAAGTATAGATTAGATTATAATGATTTTTGCTATCCCTTTATTTACCGACACGATATTTATTTTGATGAATAAAACAATAATAGCCAGCGCTTTCCACGTTTAATGAAAGGATAATTATTAGTTTGCTGCTCTCAGCAGCATCCATTATATATTATAGCAGTCATTACTGAGGTTTTTTATTTTGACAAACGTTTTCATATTCGCGTTGCACATACTAAGTTTGAGTTTGCTTATACTATTCATTACTTTTCTTGCGATTTACGATTATTTATTTTATTATAACAACGAAGATCTGATTTCTTCTTACGATATCTACCTCTGGTAGTAATTTACGAATATACGTTTAATTACGATACGAATCGGCTTTCTTAAAAAGGACTCATTACAACTATAAGATGGAAAAGGAAAGTGTTGGAATATTTTGTGTTAATGTGGATAATGTTAGTAATGTTGTTTAAAATTAATAAAGAATTTCCAATACAAAAAGTTTTGTTTTAGTTTTATGTAAATAAACTTCAACTGTGAGCATTTCTTGTTACTTATCAACATGTTATTTTATTTCTGAAGTCATTTTCTCCTTATATATTATTTCTCAATATAAATCCACGAATAAATCCGAAAACGTAGTTTTATGTAAAATAATGTATTTAAAATACCAGAAAAATGATATTTCTATCATATAATAGAATTTTAAAATTAACCGAGAAGAGTTGAATAGACGCGAAACAATACAGTATCGAAATATTACCTGCGCATCTATGAATTGACGGGCATTGAAGTTCAAAGTGAAATGAACAGTTAATTGAAATTGTTTAGATTTTAAATTTAATACTTGAAAAATCATTACTTTATAACAGGGTTTGTGATGATGTGTGGATGATTTGATTTATTATTTAATACTTTTGATTTTTTTGATTTATTTATTAGTTTAACGGATTTTATTTAGCACATAGAGATTATATTATCTTCAGTCCACACAGGATACTTCATATCTTCTCCACGATATGTTTACCTCGTTGTGTGTGAGTTGGGTGTGGGTTGGTGTGGTCAGTAGAAAAGTTTCCGCAGGGGTGTTGCAGTAAGTGCGAAAGCGATCCTGCACGCCCCATTGCACTGCGGCGAAGGGTTCCGCTGTGGGTTTTAGTGAGTAGGAGTCGTCAGTAGAAAAGTCAGTGTTCTGGTTAATAAACCTTACATAACTACCTGTATGTAATATGTATGGTCTGGTACGTATATCTACGATACGGTACTGGTACGCATTCACGTACTGCATTCAGTCAGTCTCTCCATTGTTTCATGGTAGGTACTAATTTAAATTTGACCTTAACAACCAATAATATTAAAAAAATCAATATAAATCCACGAAAAATTCCGAAAAGATAGTTTTATATGCAATAACATTTTTTATAAATAACTTTAAGAACTTACAACTTATAATTTAAAATTAGCTTCAGTTAAATTTCAGTTAATAAAACAATTGTAAACAATTATAAACGTTTTACAAAAAATCCAAATAAAATGTTTGATATTCGTCATGCCCTATTAAATTACTGTTTCTATTGTAAGGGGAGGGAGAATTAAAAGGGGAATCTAAAACGTTTCTTTTAAAATAATGAAAGTCAACATCTACAATAGAATGAATCTTAGAACTGACGTCTGAAAATGTTGATATTTTTGTTTCGTTGTAACCTGAATGCAGCATTATGAGGACACGTCTGAATTAATTTGAATGTATTAAGATTTGAAATTGTAGTTTGCGACGTAAATCATAATTTCAAATTCAGTCTTTGTATGCCAAGAAACAAGGTGATTTAGGTTCGACTGTGTTTGTTGTTCATACAATTTGGATTTTTGACATTTCAATCTATACGGATTTATAAGCATATTTGCATTTAAAGTTAATATGATTTTTTTCTCTCAGAGCAAAATTAATTTATAGATTTTTTAACCAAAGAAAAAAAGGAGGTACCTAATTTGAATGTATGTCTTTGTTGTGTGTTCGTTACATTATATTACCGGTATAGGTTTTTATGATTGTTTTAGTGAATAGAATATACTTCAAATTAATTATTGATGATGAATTTTAAGATAAGATTGCACACATAGCAGTGGAATAACTTTTAAAATAATTGTCAAATCGATTTTTATCCGATTGCAGCGAAGCATAAAGGAGGTTCAACTTGTTCCCATATTTTTAGTTCGCTTGTTAGTTAGTTCAAAAATTATTATTGCTATTAGTCTATACATATAATAAAATTCTAACTAAGACGAATCTGTACATTAAATATTTTTTTGAGAAAAAATACAAAAACCGCATTATAAAAATATATATATATCCCTTGTGGTTTCAAATGTAAAATCAAAAGTCTATAATAGTTACGTATTACTGAAATTAAAAATACTAAGGGCTCAATTAAGCCTCCATTACAAGTCTACTTATTTCTGTTTCTACGACGTCATAATGTACAGTATGTTAATTATAGTATTTCTTTATGAATACGAAATTACAACATTTTGTTTAACAGTTTTGTAGTTAGCTTATACTTATACTTAATTTTTTCTCACCCGACTGCGGCGAAGCCCAAAGGAGGGTTATGTGTTTGACCTGTATGTATGTATGTATGTGTGTCCGATTCTATGTTCCCTCGTAATTACTAAACGGCTAAACAATTTTGATGATTTATACGTCATGCAATTCGTCTTGATAACGCAAGAGGCATTTCAGATGTATAAATAATAATAATAATAAAAATATAAATATGTTGGGACATTATTATGGTTGTGTCTTTTGAGCCAAAAGATCTTTACTGCTGGAAATAGGTACCCGCATCCAGTGGGTTTCAACGACTTGGTTTACTTCATGAGCCATTTACTAAAAAGTACAGAGATTGTAGTACACAGCAATGAAGAATGAACTGCTAATTTTTTTATTTATTTTGGAAACAAACTGTATTAACAAATAATATAGAATAAGAATTCATTAACAAAACTTAACCAATAACAGTTTCCAATGTTACAAAAAATACATATACATATATCAAAGTTAGGAGGGACGATGCAAAACAAAAGTCTAATAAATTGAAAAAGAAGAGATAGTAGGATGATTTTGGCCCTAGTGCCACACTAATACTTTATCAGACCGTGATTGGTACTTTAGTGTGAAATGGCCTTTACGCAGTCAACTACGACACCCTGATGGCTGGCTCCTACGTCATGGTGACTATTATTATATACGTATTCGAGGAGACTATATAGAGAATCTACTATAACTACGTTACGATAGATGAAACATGAATTTCAAGGATGGATTGATTATTTCAATACTACCTTTTAAATCGTTTAATTGATAAAGTAACAAACCCCCATCAAATAATAACCCTAAAATGACAAAGCACAGTAAATTAATTAATTTATAAAGCGTGGCCGGAGCCGCGTCCGTCACTTTGGGACACTCCTTATTCTAACAAATTAGGACCTAATCTCCTCAAATGCTTTACACATATTATTTAATTATACCAATCCTCGTTAAAAAGTTAAGGTTGTTTTAATTTGTTCTTTGTTCACAGGAAATATCTAATAAGTAAAAGCTGAAAATTCATTGTGTATACGATAATTTATGGCTTGTGTGAATACTTGCTAATTGTTTAATACAATATAGCGTAAATTATTCTACATTGAATTATTATAATAATAAGTTACTAACATAAATTACTTTTTAGCCTAAAAGGTGCACTGACTTAAAAATTATTTAAAAGTAATTATATAGGGTTGGATTCCATCCCAATATTATAATGTGAAAGTAACTTTATTTGTTACATTTTCACACTAAAATCGTTAAACTGATTTTGATAAAATTTGGCAAAGATATAAAATCGCTTCCTGAGGACAGATATATCCTTTGATATCTGCCCTAGTTTCTATAAAAATTCTATGGCACTATGATTACGGGTAGCCTAATCTTATTTAATATTATTAATTAAAACAGAATTGGAAATCGATTTGCAATTGGCGAAAATAACGTAACATATTAACAAAATATACAAACGAATTATGTATATATCTACTTTCATATGAATATGGTCGATAATAACAATCGAACTTTAAGTAACAATAAATTATCCTTCAGTAAATGCTAGCTGATTAAGTTCTTCAACATAGAAAGGTTATAAGAGAGATATTTTTTGGGAAAATGATTCCATAATAAGACGATGGCGTTAATAACGATTTAAGATTTGATGTTTTATTTCAAAGTAACAATTAATTTTCATATTACTAATGAAGTAGGCATTGGTAGCCTAGTGATGACACGCTCGCTGGGAAACCGAAAGAAGCAGGTTGGAAAATTCCGGATCTCGCACCTCTCATATTCACATGTGCGAATCGTTTCCAATATGATTACCACTTATCTTATGGCGAAAAACATGTGAATTTGTAAACACGCACTTGGACGACGTGATGGACTAGGGCCTGATCCCCTCGCATAGAAGGGAGGCTTGTGCCCAGCAGTAGAACGTTAAAAAATCTGAATAAATACAGTACAATCATGTACACAATCAATTATTGTCAAATAATACATAATTCGAAGTATACTCGTATATTGTTTATTACAAAATACTTTTGTGAAGGACGACGTTACTTTGGATCTTATACTAAAATATTTAATCTTATACTGCTTACAGATACTGTATATGCTATAGACTTAATGTAAATAAATGAAAGAAATGTCCAGAGAAAGATCTAGAAGACAGAAATCAACTAACGAATTAGCAAAAAATCCCAACCACTCTCCCAAATGGGCGTACATGACATAATTAGGTAATTAATTATTATATTTTCTACACGCACAATGAGATTCAGTTTTAATTTGTTAGACTAGAAGGTGTGTTTCAAAGTCAGATAAGGGCTAAATAATGTTTTCGTTACGAATTTGTAAGTAATACTCTATTTATAATATTTATTCATCACTAAAACTAAAAAAAAACTAGCTACCACATTCTCGTCTAAAATTAAATTAAATAATTGGATACATAAGTAGGTATACACTTTTTAAGAATAGGTTAAGCATATTTTCGATTTAATTAAACGTATTTTAAATCACGGTTAAGATGCGATACAAATCGAAGCATACCGACTTCGAAAATATTTGATTAGGTATCTATAGTAAATAAAAACTACCAATCAATTATTTTTTACTTTTTAGAGTTTTTTTTTGAAGTCAGTTGTAATTTTTTTTTGAGTTTTTATTTAGTGACACAGTTCTTTTCTTCAAAGGTGGTTAAGGCGACGATTGGCGTCTCATCACTAAAAACCAGATTTTACCTGAGCTCGGCATCTATCTAGTGTTAAAACTATATATCTTTACCGGTTACTAAACTTAATGAAATAGCCGGTACCTAATGCTGTACCTCACTTTTGGTAATAGAAGAAAAATTATGCTGAAACAAAAGAAAAGTAGTTTTATGGTAAATATAAATATATAGTAGTAAATATATTCTACTTATCAATAGGGTAAATTAAGTAACTTTTCCATTTTGAAATCGGTAAAAGCATATTATACAATTTTTAATATAGACACATAAGTGTGTGTGTGTGTGTGCGCATGTGCGTGTGTACGTGAGTGTGCATGTACGTCTGTTACTTTAAAAAGCTAAAAGAATTTGAGTGAAATTCAGAATTGAGATAGTTTATGTCCTGGATAGTTTATAACACTAGATACTTTTTAATGACGTATATTATACGAGAGGAGCCGCGGGTGAAAAGTAGTATTTAGTACATTGTCACAAACAGTAGTATTTAGTACATATACACTTGAATAATACTGAAACTAAAAAATTGAAGAGAATGTTTATAATCCTTGTACCTACATATAAATATACCTACCACAAAAAATATACCACAAATCATTAACATTTATATGTATTTCAGTTGCGGTTTTACCTGAAAAGTGTGGTTTTTAATTTTCTTTGTTAACTTTTAACGTATAATATTAACTAAAACCCTTAACAGTATATATAAAAATTCTGAACATTACAACGTTATTTACCTTTTCATTATGAATTGTCTTTTAATTACATTGGTACGTGTAAAGCGATAAGAACACGTGTATGTGATGTCTATACTAATGCAAAGAAGAACAAGATTTGTTTATTTGTTTGTTTGTAATCTTATCTTAAATATAATAAATCTTTCAACTAAACTAAATATTAATAACTCTTACACTAATAGATAGCTACATGACAGACAGACAAAAATACATAATCCCAGAGTGATATAGGTTACACGATATTATATACATACGTATTGTGTATTTTAGCTTATATTACATTGTGTATTTATAGTAATTAAAGCATACAAAATTAGTTTTCGCCCGCGGCTTTGTTCGCGTGTAAGCGGGGCGAGAACCAAATTCGTTTGATCCCAGGAAGCAAGCTTGACCTTAGCCAAATGTTATCGAAATCGGTTAAGCGGTTTAAGCGTGAAAAGATAACAGGCAGAGTTACCAATACATTTGTAAAATTAGTATGGATATGGCAAATATGTCTACCTTAAAAAATTCTTTTAATAAGTCCGCGGTTCCATATATATATAGGTATGTATCTAAGTTTTATATTTTACAATGTACTAAATAAAAAATACAAAAACTGCAATGTAAGAGTATACTAATATGTAAAACCTAAGAATTTGGTTTTTGGTCATCTGAGTGCGGGCGGAGCCGCGGGCAATGCTAATTATTTATAAGATACTTCATCTCTACTATTTTTAACGTATTATAATGCTATTTAAATACATAAGACAGCCTTTAAAATTCAATAAAAAATCTAAGAGTTCTTGAACAAAAATACAATAAAAACAGCCTTTACATTTTCTCTGTTATTATTTTTAATACTTAGCACGTTACTACAATTAGTTCATAGCTGGCTATAAAACTTTTTAAGTTTATTGCAGTTCTGGGAATTGAATTTAATTAAAATCATGCAAATGTCTACCTTCGGAGAGGCCAAACAACCATTAGGGAGTGCCATTTCAAAGAGATTTTTTATTAAGGGAAAAGTTTACAGTGAAAGAAATTTTTATTTTATTTTTTTAATGCAAAGGACGTCAGAATGTCAAGCGATTTGCAGATTTTTGTAATTATACAAATATTTGAAATTTCCGTGTGTTCCTTCCAATGTCAAACGTTACAGAATAAATGAATATTTGGGTTCATTATACTCGGTAGTTATTTTAATGTAAACACACTATGGTACTATCATCACTATTCGATTTTATCTATACATACTAATATAATAAAGAGGGAAAGTGTGTAAGTTTGTTTGTAATGGATAATTAAAAATCCGCTGAACCGATTTAGATGAAATTTGCTATAAAGATAGTTTAAGACCTGGAAAGGACATAGGATAGTTTTTATTCCG
Organism: Brenthis ino; assembly: GCA_921882275.1. Taxonomy (NCBI): domain Eukaryota; kingdom Metazoa; phylum Arthropoda; class Insecta; order Lepidoptera; family Nymphalidae; genus Brenthis; species Brenthis ino. The sequence goes on along the minus strand of OV170227.1, from coordinate 15,677,648 downwards.
GAAATCATTCCTTAATGGGGGTGAAAAGGTGGATGAAAGTTTGTATGGGTAATCATTTATTTTTTGTTCTAACCGTTAATATGTATATAGTGAAGTAGTTGATAACATAAATATAAGCTTAAAAACTTATATAAATATTCTATATTTCTGAATATTTAGCTTCAAAAAATTAAAAATTTATTTCCTATTTAAACATTTTGGGCGTATCTCTAAAAATCATTCATTATTATTACTCACATTTATTTTAATTGAAATTCTGGCGCGTTTCATGTTTTTAGAGCAAGCCAAGTCAATTAGTGTTTTATTCAGTAGAAATCCTGTGATATAGGATTTTGTAATTACTTTTGTAAAGCTTGTGATTAATTGCTTTATTCTGTCAATCAACAATAATAACTTAACTAGTTGTAAACTATATTCGGAAATATTTATAGTTAAAAATAATAATTATGTCAATGTCAAATATAAGAATAAAATACTGCTAAATTTCTCGCAGAAGCGACAAGTATAATGTAATGATTGACGACATATTTGGCTTAGTATGTAGTGATCCTACTTGCTGTGCCGGCAGTCGCGGGTTCAAGTCCCGCTGGGGGCAATCATTTATATTATGAGCGCGAATGTTTGTACTCCAGTCATAGATGTTTATTTATAATATTTATGTATTTAAAGTTATATATATATGTACTGTATCAACTATCTGGTATCCATAACACAAGCTTCATTGGATTGCACCATGGAACTAGATGGTGCTGTGTGTTAATGTTCCAAAATAAAACAAATAAATAAAAAATGAACAGTCTTCTCGCTAAATCTTCTATTTGAAGATAGTTTAATAACCGCAATTAATGAAGTAATTTGAATATGCACATTAAGTCATTACCTATTTATATTTTGTGTGACTATCGTAATAAATCTTATTTATTACAAGTTTGTGTAAGAAAGAGTAATGTTTATTTTCAATATGGCTAAGACAAAATCGTTAGACATCACAATTAATTAATTAGCAATCTTGCCACTTAACAAATCAAAAGAGCAATAAAAGATCGTAACATTAAACGTTCCACCAAATAATAGGGTCCGAGTGCTTTCTTCATTACTTTTAATGCGTCTTCTAATATTATTTGAAGTTCATCTTGCAAGCTTTTTCCTTAGTGACCGGTGTGAAGCAACAATGTTATTCAATAAAATGTGGATTTTTGCATAAAGCTTTATTCATTATTTGATTTCTGTAGTTCCGGTCCGTCTGGGTTCGTTCCTATTTACGTTTTCAGGTTTAGTGTAGATTTCTCAGAGATGAGATATTTTCCCACATAAAAAAGTATCCTATATGTTGACCCGGAATAAGCAGCATCACGAGAAAGCCACTGGACGAATTTTGATGAAATTTAGTATGATGATAGCTGCTTATCCACGTCAACATATAGAATACTTCTTACTGCGGGAAAATTCCTCTTCTCTGAGAAATCTATACTAAACGTTAAAACGTATCTAGGGACGAACCCGAGCGGAGCAATGGTGTGTCGCTAGCTTAGTTATAAAATTTAGAGATGAACCCGGGCAAAGTAAAATAAATAGTTTAAAATAAATTCTTTACAATATAAATTATTTATTCTGATCTCAAATTAACATAATAATTTAAAGACATCTTGAGATATATCCTAGCTCTGCAGTATTGACTTTTACACGATAATGCTGTTCAAACAGCAATCACTCTCTGTAACTAGTGCTTTTAGGTCAATTTAATTAGCAAACTACGGCGGGAAATGTTAAGAGAAAGCTCGTAATTTATTTAAGCTTTTTAAGATTTCGCGGCGATAGTAGGTTTTCCAAGATATTTTATGCCTTTACTGCGCCACTCGGTACGTCTAAACAAGTCATAATATACAAAAGCATGGCGTGACGAGGGCTTATTCATAAAAAATAGACCGTTACCTTCGCAGCAAATGTTCTATTGAGTGCGACTTACGTATTCTTTGGAGGCAGCACTTTTTGTTTTCGTTTTGCTTATTTACACAATACACAAATATTATACAGCGTAATTATGTTTACATTACGTACAGGTTTTAGGTTTTTTTTTGTATAAAAACCAAAGATTTGTAAGTGTGAAGAAAATTTAAATAAGTACTTATACAATTACTATAATGGTATATATTATTCCTACTACTATTACTTTTACTACCGCCATTTCTTACGGACTTTGCGTGTTGGTAGTATATGATTATTATTATATTACGACGGTAATTTAAGTGTCCTTGTTTATAAATCAGATATGTATATCTGTAATAATGTCTAATTTGCAACGATAACTCAGTTTCTTGGACTAATTTTTCTTCACGCTTCTGAAATAAAAGTGTCATTTATAAATAACCAGCCCTTACTTTGCTCAGATTATAATTATTCCAAGTATTTTTCCACAATATTTTTCAAATATATCCAACATATACAATATGTCAGTCCACGGGTCTATTTCAAACAAATAGACAAACACGTTTATACTAGCGACTTACTTTTACTCCGCTCGGGGGCGTCCCTAACTGCCTAATAGCCTAGTTTACGGGAAAGAAGAAAATTCACGTACTCTCACAATCAATAAAGCTTAAGAACACAGCTTAACAGCCAGAAGATCATAGTTCATGATTGTGTCCAGCACGCGTGCTGGAACACAAGATACACGGATGTATCTACTCTTCAGACGCCGAGGACGACGATATAAGCACATTTATTCGGCGGGCTGAAAAGACTTCCATAAGGATTATAATAGACTATAATTGAAAAATGGCAATCACGTAGAGAGACGAAGAGGCAATCGGAACGCTGGCATCTTAATATAGCATTAAATGTACCAGCATCTCTCACCAAGAAGACCTAGGAGTATAGAAAAACGAAGTACGCGAGAGTATTACTTAAATATATTAAAAAATAAAAAAAAAACAAAAATGAAATTTTGAAAAAGGCACGCCTAGTATATGTGTATTAAACATTTAAATCCGTCCAGCCGTTTCAGGAGGATAACAGTAGACCAATTATATGTGGATTTATAGCCTATGCGATTAGTGGCAACTAAAATCGATATTATATAGTATTGTTTTAATTTCGTCAGCGGAATGCTAGTCACGTGCTGCCGCAGGGCGCTCCCCGAGGACTGACCGATTCCTCTTCGTGAGATGGATTCGAATCGTGTCGATCTAAATCGATTTTAGATGTCACTACAATATGGTTATCATCGTTCAATTTCTATTGATAACGATAACTTGATAGATGAGTACATCCCTTGTTTGCAACATTTTATTTTTACACCTCACTATTTCTTAAAACATTTTGAGTTTGTACTATAGGTAATAATAAAGATTATAGACAATCCAAGGAGATTTCAAGGCTATCATGATTTTAAGATTTTGTTTCTAATACCTATTGGTTAGTTTTCTGGTTTAGAATCCTTCATCATTTGAAACTCAAATCTATTTACTTCTATGTTCTTATGTTACGTTAAGCAAACTAGCTTGACGCTTTACTTTGCTTCAAAATAATACGTGCAGGATAATAGTATTTACCGTTGTGCTGTATCTAAATAATCTTTAAGCCGTTATAAGCTTTGTAGTTATACTGTTCATATTAAATAGCTTTTGGAAAATCTTATTTATAATGAAATAGATATTATTATCGATACAGAAGCCGAATCTAAAAAGTTTTTAGATTTTTTGTCTGTCTGTCTGTATGTCTGTCTGTCTGTCTGTCTGTCTGTCTGTTACCGCATCACAGAAAAACTATTTGACGGATTTTGATGAAATTTGGTATGGTCATAGCTGGTTATCCGGGTCAACATATAGGATACTTTTTATCGCGGAAAAATAACTCATTTCTGAGAAAAAATACAAAAACTGTAATGTAAGAGTATACTAATATGTAAAACCTAAGGATTTGGTTTTTGGTCATCTAAACGCGGGCGGAGCTGCGGGCAATTCTAGTATTATATAAAATACTGAATATTGTCACGTGCCTTATTTAAATAAACATTGGGACATTAAACATTTTAATAGATCTATTCTGGTTAAAAATAATAATCTACTCGTATTTTCTTATCTTACAATATAAGAGGTTCTATGTTTATTTAATCTACGAAGTGGAATTGAGTAAATAGTTTGAAATAGCTTCTGCTTTGTCAACCATGAGTGCTCGCTCATACAACCCCCGCAAAGTATGTCTCGCGGTATGATGTGGCTCCCAGAAGTAATATTGAAATGAAAATATAACTCACACTGTAGAGTAACCACTAACAGATACAAAAAGAATTGATTTATATTATGATACAGTGTTATTACGAGAAATAGATGGAAATGTTATTATTTTGTGAATTATCCTTCTTATTTTTAGGGTTCCGAAGCCAAAAAGCAGAAACGGAAGCTATAATTTCTTCCTATCCGTCTTTCCGTATGTTACAGTTATTTTACTCGTAGACTGTAGGTATTATAAAGTTGAAAAAGTACATACCTCATATAAAGCATTCCATAATTCTACATGGAGGTATGTATATTTAACTGAGAGGTAAATAATTTTTTTACTGCACATAAGCTCGTGGGATTAATTTTTAAACGTATTTTTACTAAGCCAATACTTACAAATTTAAATATTTTTAAAGTCGTAAACACTATATGGGGGGGTACCCTTAACTTTTCTGTAGAAAAAATAATTTACTTCCAATTTCTATAGGAAATATGATTATCAAGATAAAAAAATATATCCCATCAAAAACATACTGTAAAAAATTGCAAGTCTCGCAATGCATTACTTCTACCGCAAAAAGCTATGAGATATAATGTAAAACCAAGTCGGTTAATTTATTCATTACCTATCTATGGAAGCATCTATCCGACAACTTTGTCATAAATCGTTACCGAATTAGTTAAGTTACAACATTTTATAGTGACCGTATTAATATTAGATATATTTATTTCTTTAATTAATAGAATGACTTGGCCATCGCACGGAAACATAATCACATAAGAGTCTACTACTTTAAATAGTTCTAATTAAACATACCATGACCAAGGTGGACTGACGACTTGGTCGAAGTCGCTGGAGCCCACTGGATGCGGATGGCACAAGACTGGTTGTCATGAAAATTTTTGGGGGAGGCCTATGTCCAGCTGTGGACGTGTTTGGGCTGAGATGAACTGAACATAGCACTAGCGGGTCAAATTTATGCATACACTAACATAAATAATGCACTCAGAACGCTAATATTAGGTAAATTTTGTTATTTGTAAGTTCTATTATCATGTGCGATGGCCAAGTCATTCTATAAATTAAAGAAATAAATATATCTAATATTAATACGGTCACTATAAAATGTTGTAACTTAACTAATTCGGTAACGATTTATGACAAAGTTGTCGGATAGATGCTTCCATAGATAGGTAATGAATAAATTAACCGACTTGGTTTTACATTATATCTCATAGCTTTTTGCGGTAGAAGTAATGCATTGCGAGACTTGCAATTTTTTACAGTATGTTTTTGATGGGATCTCATTTCTTTTTGTAAATATTTCTTCTTTTTCTCTTTTCTTGTACTATTTCTTGTGGGTCAGCTAAGGTCTTTTTAAAAGCCCACTCCTTGTCTCTGTGGTCTTCTTAGAGGCTTTGACATAACAAATTTTGACAAGTCTGGATGATAAAAAATCTAAATCTATTGTATTGGGAAATTGCGGATTCCTGGACTTTAATACTACTATCTTATGCATTAAGTATAAATATGTATAGTTAGTTTAACGAATATTTTAATTTCATTGTTGACCCTAAATACCTACCCCGATACTGATATTCAACTTACATAAGTTTAATAAGACGTGTAGATTTATGTGTCTATCTGCAGCATCGTAGTTAAATCCCGAAATTTGTCTTATATTCCATTTTAAAAGAAATTTTCGATGAGATTGATATTTCATGACCTCTATATTCCATGTTCTATTAGGTGGGTACAGTTACGAGTACGAGACTTACGAGCAATGAGATGTTGACAAGGTTTTCTAATTCATATCAACATCATACTTTGTAAAAGAAAATATACGAGCTTGGTTTCAAAATTAAGTAATCGTCAAGTTGTTTCTTAATTAGGTATATATTTAAATCAATTCATTATAAATAACAGTAATCGAATATTAGTAGGTATAAACTACACACCCTTCACATTACATTTATGTACCCATGTGTATATGCATAAAAATTGTAAAGCTACTAAAAAAGCTTAAAATATTATTTTCGCATTTAAAAAATACTTTTCTAATACATATAGTTGCAAATACAAACATTAATAAATCGACGAATCGAAATTAGGTTAGTGATTACGAGGGAACATAGGATCGGACATACAAACATACATACCTATAGGTTACAAGGTTTACACACACTAACCTAACCTCCTTTTACAGTGCAACTATTGTATAATTAATCAATTTACTATTAATTATACATTTTATTAGAATATATAAATGAGGTGAAAAAAATAAAAGTAAGATATCAGGAAATGAAAAAATAATATTTAATTTAAATAATGGAAGGAAAAAATAGTGTAAATTTAATTAAAATATTTTATGATTTTTAAACGAAATTTATATTTGACATTAACGACACAAATTAAAGCAAGCTACGATGAAGTTTATTTATGTCAAAATATTTATATTATGTGCTATTTTATTGTGACCTATTATTTTAAAAAATACCTAAACCTTCTAGCGTTCCTTGATGTCGTTAAAGTGGAGGAATTGACTAACAAATTAAATACTTAGTGATGGCAAACGGAACCCTGAGAAAGATAATTTTTTTTAGTTGGATATTTAAGTTAATAAAATAATATATGAGTTATTCCTGTGTTTTTTTTAACATGACTAAACTAAATATTGATAAATAAATATTGTACTCGTACCTATGTATTAGTCAAGTAGAAGTCGAACTAACGCTCCGAAGGCTCTGTACTACCACAACAATATTTATTATGGACATTAATTATGTAATATAATTTTACGTCATAATCTACAAGGAGATATTTAAAAAAAATTAGCGTAGGAATAATAATAGCGTTTTGACTGAACCCCTGAGTAATAATGCATCCTAATCTTGAATTACATATCATCATATAAGATTTTTATGCAATAAACCTAATATAGATAGGTATACAAAAGCTATGCCACGTATACATATTACATGCATAGTGCTAAATGGCTAAAATTTGGTCTTAGATAATTTATTTAATAGTTATATTTATCCTATACAAAATATTCTCGATGACGATACGAATATTTTTTGCAAGTGTTCGTGCTGGTTTTTATTTTACAACGAATTCTCTTACTTCTATGTATGATTTGGTCGATAAGGGTAATCGTTCTGGGTTTGATCCTACCTAAACTAACCACTGATTAGTTGTGAGGTTAATGCCGATGCCGATGGAATGGCCTCTATTCTGTCGTAGAACGATTTGAACGTAGAGACCGGTTGGTGTAGCTCCTGGACATCAGGGACTCCCGGGAAGCTACACATGACTGCTTTTGCTGGTGTTTGCGCATATATATTTTTTTTTAATTGAGATTATACACACAACTGAGAGCGGCTTTCGCTACGGTATTGCCCCGAGGTGATAACATACAAAGCGATTCTCATTGCGAAAACACCCGAGTCTTCGATTACTTATATATATTTTTTTATATTTGAGATCTTGTAGCAACCGAGAGCGGCTCTCGCTACGGTCTTGCCCCGAGGTGATAACATACCGAGCGATTCTCATTACGAAAACACCCGAGTCTTCGATTACTCCATATATTTTTTTTATATTTGAGATCTTGTAGCAACTGAGAGCGGCTCTCGCTACGGTACTGCCCCGAGGTGATAAGATACAGAGCTACTCTCGCTACGGAAACACCCGAGTGTTGGATTACTTGTATATACTTTTTTATAATTAAGATCATAAATACATATATGTTTTAATTTATATATTAAATATATTACTTCTTAAAACTATTTACAATACTGATAATTACATTTTAGTCATCGCTAACACTTACAGTATATCCACTATTTACCCAGCTATCCATTTAGGTATTTTAAGTGACGAAAAATGATATGTATGAACTGCAAAAATAACTTTGTAATCCCATATATCGCATATCTATTTGTATAGGATTACAAAATTACTTATGCAGTTTGTATATCTCAAAAACAGGATTGAAATTGCGTGATGTTTGAGTTTTTCCTTCTGTTATAGGCTAAACACTAATTGTGTTCAAAATTTGAAGCTCCTATGTCTGCTAGAAGTACCTTAGAATTTTGATGATCGGTGAGTGAGTGAGTGAGTGACGATATTGACGAATTTTGATCTGCAACAGTTCATAAACTACAGGTTCAAATTGAATGTAATTTGGAAATATATCTAGTTATATGATGTTCTCTTAGTCACTCAAAATTCAGGTTTCTAGCTTTATCCATAACGAAGTTATGGGGGGGTGGAAAATGCTCTGAATCGCTTCGAGAAAAGGATGGTACTGCCGTGCCCTTTTTTTTTTGCTCGACTTGGCGGGGGCACTGCCGTGCCCCCCGATGTAAAATCTCTTATTAAGTATTTTAATCAAAATCAATACAAATTAACGTCTATTCAATTTATGTTTCTAAATTATCATCTTAATCGTTTTAGGCAGTGGTAGCCCAGTAACGCGCTTGCTTGGGAAACCGAGTGAAGCGGGTTCAAATCCCGGCTCTCGCACCTCTGATATTTTCATGTGCGAATCATTTCTAACATGATTACCACTTGTCTTACGGTGAAGGAAAACATCTTGAGGAAAACTGCATGTCTGAGAAAACCTAGCAAGTTTTCAAAAGACATGTGAAGTCCGCCAACCCGCACTTGGCCAGCGTGGTGGACTATGGCCTGATTCGCCTCGTACTGAAGGGAGGCCCGTGCTCAGCAGTGGGACGTTAAAAAGGGCTCAATACATACATACATATCTTAATCGAACACATTTAACATAAATGATCAATTACTGTATTAGACTAGAAAAATAAAATTCCCTATTTACTTCACAATTTTATTAAATACACGTATCGCATGATCGCGGCCATTTAGGGTAATTTCAGCTTATGTTTTTTCTTCAGCTGTAACAAAAACTTATTTAGTAAAATTTCATCACTTAAAGCATAAAAAAATCAAGAGTTGTATCAATTTGTGGAATAGTAATGGTTATATGCGATTATTTTAATTATTTAAGAGTAACATCATAGTTTATATATTACTAGCAAAACCCTAGGTTGTATATTTGGTAGGTACCTAAAAGTATTTTTTACCCCCTTTGGGGGGTGTCCCACGAGATTAATCGAGATTTTAGTACTTTTGTATGAACAATATCCAAATAATTTAATATTATATAAAGACGTAATGTAAAGAAAAGAGTTTTTTTGTACATAAGTATGTATATTGTATACGTATCATGTTACACATGCACGAAGTGAATAGAACATAAGGATTTGAACATAGCCTTAGTGTGAAACGATCGCGTGTTTCCAGTCATTTTTAGGGCAGTCAATTTGACGCAACACTACAGGAGTTTGTAATAATACATCTATGAAACTAACATCTCTGTGGCTATTATTGATGGTAAGGCGAATTCTTATGCAGCAATTTTCATAAACATATATGTATGTAGGTATTTTAAATAAAACTAACTACCTATTCGGATTTTTTCGCGGATGCGGATTTATTTTGATTTTTGTTTCTTGACATTTTGAGTGCTTTACAGCAATCATGGTCACGGGAGAGATTTATTTAAAATGTCAAATATTCCTGTAAATAAAAAAAAACTATATAGGTAGATAGAAATAACGTACTTAGTGTATTTTCATTTTTCATCTCTTTATTGTTATATTAGAAAGATTTATTTGTTTGTTTGATTGTCGTTGATAATTTTTTGTTTATTTACTTATTTAACGTGTTCGACATAATTTAAATCGCATTTGAACGTTATTTAAGAACTCATCTTGAGTTTCTTTGTAAAGTAAACATTTCATATACATATTTTAATGAACAAAGCATAAAATTACTTATCTACATAAATCTAATTATACGTGGTCTTAACTTTTAATACAAACAAAGCCTTTGTTAGTTTCCTTGAAACCTTTCAAGTAAATCTGCAACTTGAACATTCTTCTTCCTAACTAATATCTATGCAAAGTTATATTTAAAAATAGCTGTTCACTGTTTGTTTTCTTTTATATTCAGTGGCATTGTTATATCTTATAAATAAAGGGATGTTTAAAAGGTGGCTAGATGAAGTAAAGAGATAAAGCGTGCAATTTTTTTGAAAGTGCTGACTGCTGTGTGAATTATAAGATAGCAAATTACGTTATAATTATATAACATATAAACGCACGCACGCACGCACACACGCACGCACGCACACGCATACACGCACGCACGCACACACACATGCACGCACGAACCCACACACGTACGCACGAGCAAATTTCCGTATTTATAGTAGTTCGACCAGGTCTCAAAATATCCCCCCCTACGTGCGTTCACCTTGTCGTGGTGAGGGAGCTCAGTAGTGCCCGGCAATACAGCCGGGCGCGAAGCCAAGAAACGCACAGGGAGGTGGCCCACTTCGGTGGGCGATGAACCATGCGGGTTGCTCCTGGTACTTCTCTGATAGCAGAGTGGACCTTGGAGCAACCCCGTGGTTGTTGAGGTCTGCTTCGGCAGACCTGCTGTCGGGGCGTCGTAGTTGAATGCGTAAGCGATCCTGCGACGCCCCATTAAAACGGGGGAAGGCTTTGTTGGGTTTTAGTGGGTAGTACTGGCTTTGCCGGTGAGTCCCACACCTCGTGCGTAAATGCATTTCCCAACGTTAAAAAAAAGGTCTCAAAATATAGCTTCAGCATAATATTATGGTTTATATAGTATGGATTGTAAACTAAAATAAAATATTACCCATCTGTTCTGCTTTCTGTTCGCGCTTTCAACCACGAACTAGTGCAAAGTGTTCGAAAAGTCGCATCCAGCTTAAAATAAAAAAGACATCGAAATCATACGTCAGCTAAAGCAGTTTATAAGTGCAAGTTATTTTTAACCGACTTCCAAAAAGGAGGAGGTTCTCAATTCGTCGGAATCTTCTTTGTATGTATGTTCACCGATTACTCGAAGACGCCTGAACCGATTTGGATTTTTTTTTATTTCAAACGGCCTACTTCCCAGGTGGTCCCATATAAATTTTATCGAAATCGAATTCTTCTTACAAATTACCTGCTTATTACTCGTACGTCTACACTAAAAATGGAAAAATAAATACTTAAAAAAAACGACTTCCAGGCACTAAAATGTAAAAATAACTATACGGAGGTTTTCATTTAGAATAGATAGTATAGATAGATAAAATAGTATAGATAAAATTTTCGAAGTCGGTGCCAGCCTACAATATTTTAAGGTAGGTATGAATATCTAATAGGTAAATATGGATTTTACGTATCGAAATATATTAGATTTGCTTTGCATGATTAGTTTTAATTACATTTTAGTGCCTAGTACTGGAAGTCGGTTTTTTTAATGTTTTATTAATAAATAACTTTTTTTGGATTATATTTTCTGTTCTTGAAGTCAAGAAGGAAGCAGTACTCAATTTTCATCTGCATTATTTTGTGTGTTTCACAATATATCTTTACTTCTTCGATATTTGTAAATCAATTTTCATTATTCTTTTTTTTGAATTTTATAGCTTTAACAATAATTTTGTCGTAGTGATATTTAATTTTTGATTTAATATTTTACTAAAAGGTATCATACAAATTATTTTGTAAAGGCAGGTGGAATAAATTGTAAAGAAGTAAGAATTTATTACTTGTACGATATGGTAGTATGATTTTAAAACAAGTTTGTTGTTTATACTGGTGACAAGAAAGCTGGCTTGTTTTTCTCCCAAGAATCGACATTTTCATTCAGCGGGAGTATGTATTCCACGCGGGATTGTCGCAATTGTTGTATATTTGTTTTATATATATCATTCAGTTGTTTTATAATTTTAATGTATTTTCTTTTCTTTTAAATAACGTTGATATTCCAGAAATATGAATATATGAAAGAAGTAATTAAATAATTAGCTTGAAAATATCGCTAGTTCATATCACACAGTTTAATATTATGTTTATAAACGTATAGGAAAATAAATTCATTGGTTCGTTTCACTTTTGACTTCGTTCGTATTTAAAGGCAAATCGTTCTTTGGTACATTATTAGGGTCACGAATCTTTACGACCTACATGAAATCGCTTTACTAAATAAAATGTAGCATTCTACTTATATGTACAAATAGCTGTAAGGGAATATTTTGGTAAGATTTCAATACATAACCTAAAACAAAATCAGTGAATGGCTTTTTTCCATAACGAATAACCGTAGTTTGTTAAGACTTTTACTGATGAAGTTATATATTGAGCAGTAGGCTAAACTATATACTAGTTTTTACCCGACTGCGTCAGTAGAAGGTTTATGGTTTTCGAGTGTGACTGTTTTTTTAATAAATGGCTTACAAAAGTATATCCAACTTATATTTTTAAATGTTATTTGGAATGAGAAAAGCTAAAAAAAAAAATACTTCCAAAAATAAAACTCCCGACTGATTCAAATAATAAAAAAAAACTCTTTATATATACCTAAAAACATTAACATATAATGAAACAGAAAATTTGATAAAAACTGAATTAAAAAAAAATAACAAAGGATATAATATGTATGATTTTCTTTTTTTTTCTTTACTTATTTTTGGTTAGGCGTTTAATATAGTCAATAATATAATCGAACATTATTACGAGATTTTTACTGTTTTATATATTTAATTACCATACACATACATTATATTATATAACAATTGTATATATACGTACATACATAACCAAACATTCATACATATTATGTTCATACAAACATACATACATACATTTAAAAAAAAGTTTTATAAATGTTAATTACTAGTTGAAGCTATATCTAAATATTTGCCGATACCGTAATAAGCGAGTGGACATGCGTCATACAGTTAAACTATTACGGAGGGTAGTGTTTACTTAAACATTGTTAGCTTGACTTTTAAATACAAAAAAAAAGAAATAAGGCATATTAAGCTTATTACAATCATATATTTATAGAATGTAATTTATGGACAGAATATAATACTATATATAATAATTTGTCAGACAATAAGGACGGTTACCATAGCAACAAACAGTTATCAGCTAACTTCAATATGTCGCTTTCAGCTAACTTCATCATGACGATTTTTGGCTGTCGGTGTGCGCGCGCGTCGTTAAAATTTTACTCTCATATATTTTTCCCAACGTGCTAAAAGAAGTATAATTTCAAAAATTGTACAACTGTATTAATTAATGGGACTGTTTTATTTATTGAGTCCATTATTGCATATAAAATAATATCTTAATTGGGAAAGTTCCGACTAAGCTTATTAATAGTGTTGATCCAGTGATAGCACTTTAATCAATATAATCAAGCATGTTTATTTCTATTTAGACGTGTTTGAATAGCTTATGGACGTTTTCATTAAGCTTGCCAAAATTAAAGGGCTTTCTATTGAAAGTGTAAATGTGAACCTCACAGCGGCAGACAACCAGAGCCAATATTTGTTCATGATTTAGAATACTTTCATAATTTCATAAAACAATATTTGTATAGAGTTCCGTATTATTTTTAAATTTCAATTTTATTGAATTCTCTATATTTAATGAAGATAACCTATTTATTGTCTATAATTGTTATTAACTAGCGACTGACCCTCGCTTCGCTAGGGTTGATTCCCAATACATACTTTGATCCCCATTTTTACCCCCTTAAAAGATGGTTTCCGGGATAAAAAGTATCCTACGTCCTTTTCAGCATCTCAATCAATCTTCCTACCAAATTTCATCTAAATCAGTAGATCCAGAGATAACCCCCGACAATCTCACAAACTCACAAGCTCACAAACTTTACCTCTTTATAATATAAATATAGATTAACAATAATATGACAATGTTTTTTTTGTTTTTAATTAAAATGATTTTATTTAATATTCACATATTAATGATAGGTCTTAAAAATGTCGAACTTGTGAATATTTTTTTTCTTTTTTTAAACAAACACAGATAACAGTAGATTTTTTTCCAAAGTGCAGACAATTCTTGAGAATTATGAAGTCACAAAATCCAGCCATAACTTAAAAATTTCAAGTGGAATAGATAACTTGTAATCTAAAAAAAAATATAAAACTAACTAAAAAGATTTTGGGGAAGTTCATATCTGTCTATGAAAAAATAAAATTTTTCGTAAGATTAATAATTTATGTATAGAGAGTAAACAGAAAAGTCCAACTAAGCCGAGATAAATGTTGATAATAAAACAGAGATTTTTAAGAAGTTGATTGTCGTAATTTTTTATTTATGAAAGTGTGGGTAGAATAATATTTTCACAAGCGCTTTTAATACAAATTTATTACTGCTTCTTTAGCATTATCTATGGCAAAGATTTTTTTAGTTTTTATACTTAAACTATAAGTAGTTTTGTATGTTCGAATTTAATTATAGAAACAAAATATTTTTTTTATATTTTATTTATTTTAATTTATTTGATGTGTAAAATATTAAGTTTAATTTATTTTTTAATTTTTATGCTGATAAGTAACATTGTGGAGGAATTAGATATCATATTTATTATTTTATATTTATAATGTCATTATGTTTTGTAAGTATTTGCACTATTATTCTGTAGTCAAACTCTATTTGGCCTCATATTAAGAAATAGGACCGTTTGACAACAAAGAATATTTCGAGTTGATTAATCATTTTTCCGTGCAAAATGTATGGGAAAAGTTTTTGGCGATTTCTGTCATTTCTAGTACTCATTCGTTAAATGGTCTTTGGTGTGGTGGTGGCGATGAAGATGTTGATTAATCGGTGTTCGATGAATTAAGTGACCGAGAATAGTCTATGTCGTACAAAAGAAAAAAAAACGCTCAACACAAGCACAGTTCAATCGAGTATATTTACTTTATAACATTTTCTTAACACCTCCAGGTAAATTTCTAAGAATTAAAATTCTAAGAAATCTATTGTTAACTGTAACACCGGCGTGTCCGTGGTCGTTGAGGGGTTAATATAAACAGTCCACCAAAAAGTCCATAAGATAAGAACAACTTCATATAATCGTAGAAGAAGTTACATCTTAATATAATCGTAGACGCAACAAGTAAGCAGGGAAAATAAGACGTAATCACAAGAGTGTAAGTCCAGTTTCGAATGCACTGAATCGTAAGCAAGCGGAACGTAAGTTGCGAGCGTATGGCGTAGGTGCGAGAGTCCGAGAGACCGACTGGCGCCAGCGCAGACGCGGGCGCGGGCTAGCGAGCTCGGGCGCGGGCGCAGGGTTGATACTTGCACGCGCGCAACTGGTGTAAATAGAGTCCCTACATGAATTGGAACGATTGACATTTTTTTTGTATTTTAGCATTTTTTTCGCTAACTGTACATTTTTTCCATAATCTGTGAGTGCAGTTAAGAATATCTCAAAAAAGTTATGGATGGTCTCCTAGGAACGTTTTCCTGTACTTATATCAGTTAAGGTATCTGTCCTTAATGTCCCGTCTCAGAAATCCATCCTGTATATTTATAATTATAGACATTTTAAACAAATCAAACTAGAATATTAGTACCATATAAGCTTATATTTAACAAAGTAAATATCATATTAAATTACGGATCCCCAATTCAGCACCAACTAACTACCCACCGTGTTCATTAAATTACTTTCATAATGAATAAATGTATGACACGGGGGATACCTTTCTCTCCTCTTTTTTTTATTATAACCCGGAGAAAATGTGTTATGCATTATTTTTATCTAGACGATAATAAATTTTATTCCAGCGTCTCTTTCTCAATTTATTTTAAATGTAAATGTCGTGACCCAGAGACTGTCATTTACTTGAAAACTCTATAATAAAATTTAAGATTGATATATTTAAGCTTTATTTTTTTACTTTCTTGGATTTTTATAATTTACTAGCGTGACCGCGGTTCTGCTCGCGTGGGCTACCACTTTTAAATGTACAAACTTTTCAGCTTTATATATAATGTACATATTGTTGGCCAAAATTATTTGACTATACATAAATAGTAGTTAGCTATCTATATAAATATATAAAAGGCAAAAGTGATTGACTGACGTATCAACGCATTGGCCAAATCATTAGGGCTAGAAACTTAAAATTTCGCATACGTTTATTACTTGGACACATTTGCATGAAATTTCGTATGAATTGAGTACGGCAAAAATAATGAGTTAGTTATTTCAGCGTTTTCCAAAATTCAATCCCTAAGAGGGTAAAATAGGTCATGAAAGTATTTAAATCTGCCTTTTTAGAGTTTTTTGTAGTTTTAGCGAGAGCAAAGCCGCAGATTCTGCTAGTATGTGATAATAGGGAACATGAGTAGTATAAGGTTTTTAAATGATTTTAAAGAAAATAATATATGTATGTATTATATTTCTAGTGTCAACAGTAGATGTGGACGCAGTCCTCGGGCGGACTGCCTCACTGCCTTGTGACGTTACTCCAGACACAAACGAAGATCGGGTGTACATGGTACTTTGGTTTCGAAAGAGTGGAGGCAAGCCTATATTCAGGTGAGAATATATTGTTTTTTATACAGTGTTTTCTAGTTATGTTTTCCTACTCTTATACGATGAAAAATATAATAAAATATACTATTTTTTTTATGTATCGTAATGACACTGATATTAAAAATGCAGAAATTCGTGTGTATGTCTGTATGTGCGTATTTCGATGAAATACGTACATACGTTGGACGGATTTCAATGATTCAATGTCAACAAGATAGGCTTCTGTGTGCTATAATACCTATTTGCTAAAAGGCTCTACGGGTGTATAAAATTATAAATAAAAAAAATCATCTAGGATCACACCGCAGTAAAGTGAGGGTAAGTCACGAGTAAAATATTATAAAGAAGTATATTAAACATTTCAATACTGTTGCCGTTCTGTAAGAATCTAAGTGACGAAAATGTAAATATTCCGAAGAACTCAATTTGTTTACACAATGAAATTTTCACGTAGTATAAGTAAACAATTAAGCTTGTTAAGGCGGCGCTAATCAACCGTTGGCGTCACCTTAAACGGATAAACGGAAGCCGAGTACAGTCGATCCAATTAGCGTTCAGAAAATACACTTACACCGAAACCCACTTAAGACGTTTCACGCGAGTTCGTTAACGATCACACTTGATTTGCGGGGTTCACAACCTTTTATTGTCCTCAAGTTTCCGAGAGGGCAGCGCCATTCAATCGTAAACATCAAATTAGCCCTTGAAAGCACTTACGAGTTCCATTAGCCTGTGCTGTAAAAAAATCTTTATCTTTTGTTAGAGGCTGAAAATGTTTACGATCCAGGAAAGGCCTCTAAGATTCTATTGAAACAACCTAATAATTTCCTATGTAATTTTGAGTGGTCTTTATACTGATTTGATTAATTATTCTATTTTCATTTTCATCATGATTATCATTTTCTAATAAGGAAAATATTCTGAGAAAATCTGCATGTTTGAGAGTAACTAATTTTCAAAAGAACTGTAAATCTTTAAGCTCAGAAGCACCAATTGAAATTTAGCTGACGTAGTAGTATTGTATAATAAGGCTATGACTTAATCCTTCTCGCATCGAGGCCCGTCAACAGGAATAAGATGATAAAAAATTGGCTGACCTTATTGATAGAGTAACTATCTATTACTATTAACTCCATAAATAATATTATTTTTATTAGTCCGGCTATTTATTATTAAAAATAAAAACATTTTTTTTACATTTTTAATCTTAAATAATATAAAGCAACTTCGACTTTGGGGGTTCTGGGTTTCAAATTAAAAAAAAAAACCTGACGACAAAGCTAAGGCGGGAGCTATGCTACGCTTCGCTACGTTGACCAAGTAGAGTCTGTCACATAATCAAAAATTAAAATTTACAAATAAATTTTAATTAATTTTTATATTTTGTGTGATTATTAGTAAATAAAATGTATGACATATAGCATTAGAGAAATATTACTTTAATCTACAATACTCATAATATGTATATTGTATTTAGTCTATACTAATATTATAAAGAGGTAAAGTTTGTGATCTTGTGAGTTTGTGAGTTTGTGACGTTGTAGGGGGTAATCTCTGGATCTATTGAACCGATTTTCAAAATCCTTTTACCGATAGAAAGCCACGTTATTTCTGAGTGTCATAGGCTATATATTAACCCGAAGAATGAAAAGGCTTTTTTGTGGTAGTCGGATTTGCAAAGTCGGAGAAAAAACGGTCGAACGAAAACGTTTCTTACGAACGCTGCCTTAACGATGAGAGATATATAATTATATTCTAGAGAAAAGTTGTAGAGCTTAATAATGCCTACAAAAAAGTCAGCGACAGCATATGTCTAACTTTTATATTTAAGTCACAAAAAGTAGTTTTTTATATTAAAATAATAATTTAAATCGGTAGGTCATGTTTATTGGTCATATTATCAACAATTATGGATTCTTATCAAAAAGAAATAAATTTACCGTCTGAAATGTTTAAAGCAAAAAACTTTTCCCTTTTACTGCATATAATTTGGACAAATGGTTAAAGAGATAATATAACATATTCGTAGGTATGGACGAACCCGAGCGAGCTGTTTGTCTGTTTTCCTGTTTGTACGGGCTAATCTCCGAATCTATTGGACCGATTTAAATGAAATTTTGTATGGTGGTATCTTATACCCCGGGTAACATTTTAAATACTTTTCATCTCGGAAAATTAAAGAGTTCCCGTGGGATAGTTAAAAAACTATAACAACTTATACAGCTTAGTACACAACAAATTATGCACCTAATTTAGTAAAAATTGGCATGCTGATACCTTATATTGCTGGTCAAACAACAGGTTACTTTTCATCCCGGAAAAATGAACGGTTCCCGTGGGCTAGATCTGTTTGTGCTTTTCTAGAGGCGAACCCGAGCGAAGCGAGGGTGAGCCGCTAGTAAGAAATATAAACAAAATATTATGAAGATTTAAACTGCCTTCTTCAAATAAAAATAATTTTAGCATCGCGATAAATAAAATGAATAGCATAGCACTTAAATTTTGACCCTTGTACCCTTCATTAAATTAATATTAATTGTAAAGGCCGTAATAATAAATTTAATTGAATCATTATTGTAATACGAATCCGCATTAAATATTTAACTTTTATATAGCTTTAT
Organism: Brenthis ino; assembly: GCA_921882275.1. Taxonomy (NCBI): domain Eukaryota; kingdom Metazoa; phylum Arthropoda; class Insecta; order Lepidoptera; family Nymphalidae; genus Brenthis; species Brenthis ino. Next base: position 15,658,335 of record OV170227.1, on the reverse strand, counting down.
TAATAACAGATTGAAACCATAAAATATAGATAATAATATCTAAAAAGATATAAAAATGAAGTCAGTAAATATTAAGTTATTTTTAAATATTACGCTCGTGCCATTTCAAATTTATTTACTGAGTAAATGAAATTTAATCACCGTTTTACTTTCTTACGGGACCGATTACGTAGATTCGCAATTATAAGTATCTGAGCGACAATAACCGAGACTGAAATGAACATTTTGTGGGGATAATGCTATCATAAAAAGCCTACTTAAATTGTTAAATTTACCTGCGAACAGCAGGGTGTACAATCAAATCATCTCTCAAAGCTTCTTGCTGTATAAATTAGGATAAAAGTCGGAAAATGGAGAAACGTACCCTGTCCGGAAATTGAAAAACTTCAGCGACGCTTCCTTATTTTATTCTAGAATTTGACAGGATTTTGCCGGGAAATAAATTTAGGAGCGGACCATGTGGCAATTTACTCACCTTTATTAAACTGGAATGGCCATCGTGATTGTTTTGTTCGTAATCTTTTCATGAAGATTTTTGCCATAACTTTGTTGCTTTTTTCGGGGCTATTAATTTTTTTGGGGACTACAAAAGATTTATATTGAATGATGTTAGTTAAAATATATAATTTTATTTGCAAAGTATTTTCAAATCGAATAAACCGATGATAATTTTGGTCTACGCTAACATACTTGTTACATTGTTGCGTGTTATTTCTTTCGCACCGCGTGAAAATTTTATACGTCCCTCTAGAACAATATATTTCCACTATCACTTTATCATAGACTTTAATAAATTGCTTTCGCGGAATATTGAAAAGTAATACACAATAGTGTTATCGGTAAAATATACAAACTTTATCCGTTAGTAAAACTTAATATTCATTTATCCTATTTGATTGTTATATTAAGATTTGTGCCGAAACAAATATTGTTAATCAAAATTTAGATCAAGTGGAAATTTAACAAGCAATTTTCATAACTGTTAGGCTTTCTTTTTGCTTCAATTGGCAAGTTGATATAAACGCAAAATTTTGTACTTCTATGTATGTTTGTTCTTCATTCTCGCTGAGACGGCTAAATGGATTTGTATGTTAGTAAACAGATAGACTATGATCTAGACTCCTAGAGTAAGATACTAATATTAGGACACCCGAGCGAAGCAAGGATAAATCACAAGCTGATTATAGCTTTTTCCTCTAAAAACCTATAATTACTTTTGACGACGACACGTTTGGCTCAGTTTGTGGTGACCCTACTTGCTGCGCCAGCGGTCGCGGGTTCGAGTCCCGCTGGGGGCATTAATTTGTGTGCTGAGCACGAATGTTTGTACTCCAGTCATGGGTGTTATATTTATAATATGTATGTATTTAAAAGTTATATATGTATAATGTATCAACTATCTGGTATCCATAACACAGGCCTCGTAGCTTATCATGGAACTAGATGGTGTTGTGTGTTAATGTCCTGACATATTTATTTTTATTTTATTTAACTTTTAACTTTAATGGTACTAGGTGTACCTTTAAAAATATTTTCTTTACCAATATTTGACATTATTTTAATTATACTCGTACATATTATTTGTTAACAGTTTCGATGTACGAGGGAGGTCATTTGACAAAGCCTTACAATGGTCAGAGCCAGGAGCTTTTGGTCCTAGAGCGCGATTTGCAACAGTTGCCCGACCCGCTTCACTCACACTGACTTCTGTACAACTGGATGACGAAGGGATTTACAGATGTCGGGTGGACTTCAAAAATTCACCTACAAGAAATTTTCAGATAAGGCTCGTAGTGATTGGTGAGTATTTTTACAAATTTACAACTGACCATTTATAGCAAATACATATTGAAAATAAGCTTTAACCGATTACATATTTATTTTACATTCATTATAATATTTGAATATAATTTTTAAAAATCAATAATTTTACCTAAAGAAGTGTTTATTTTTCTTCGAAATTAAATCATTGCCATTGATGATTAATAAATAAAACTATAAAAATGTCTAGGATGAAAATTTTACAAGATGCCGATAGGGATTCAATTTAATCATTACGAACGGACGCGGGAGCATCGCGGGTGGATAATGACGTCCCGCGGACATTTTAATTATGAACTGTCGACGTTCAGACCACGTTAATAAAAACGGGAGAGATGACGCAGATAAAATCTGCCTGCGACAGGTCGGATTTAATAGGAAATTAGATTTGAATTGATAAAAAATAACTTTTTCGTACTGAGTATGCTTAAAATGAACATCCGCCCTGATTGAACCCTTTAGTTTTTATATGGGAAAAAGTAAAATTTTATAAAATTATTGAAATTATTCACATCACTAAAGTAAAATATGGTTTTTCCATAACAAAATAATATTTATACATGATAACAAATACACTCTGTTGAATTAAATGATCTTATTATAAATAAAAAGCTATGTCTATATAATAAGCAGTAAAATACTGCTATGCCAATATACGTTCCTCAGGACACGTATCAAAACAATAATCACATACAAGCTTTAAATGCAGAGCAAACTACGTGGCCTTTCAAAGAAATTACCCTATTCAAAGCTACGACAGACGCGCAAAGAGACGAGGGAAGTAAATTTCTTTTACACAGAACAAAGCATTTAAAGTAAGCCTACATACCACATTTGCTCGTTCAAATCCATTAGACAACTTATGCCAAGAGGCAATTTACTTTGAATCTTTTGTTACCAAAGGGTTCGCTCTCACGGAGAATTCATCTGTAATCAGGTGTGCTAACACCATCATAAATCAAATTACATTTTATAACGTGCAGATCTCGCTTATAAATGGATATAATCGAAAACCTATTGTTCAATGGGTTTATCGATTATGCAATCGTGATTTTTCCTCGTTCTTGTTTTTTTTAATGTATTGCCTTTATTTTCATTGATGACATGATGTCTTAAATTATTTTGATATATATTTATATTTCTATTAGCTAATTTGGCATTTAACGATTACACTGGCACGCGTGAAGCACTTAATTGAGTAATCATATGCCAAACTGCCTTACATCATTTTGGAAAAGAGATGATACTCTTACACTGCTGGACCGATATTAACCAAACATAGCTAAGAACCACCGCATGAAAATTGGCATTCAAATGAAAAAAAACCGCATCGAAATCTGTCTAACCGTTTGTGAGCTACGATGCCATAGATAGACACACACACACAGACAGACAGACATCGACGTCAAACTTATAACATCCCTCTTTTTGCGTCGGGGGTTAAAATATAAACACGTGAAATATGTTCTATATAAATACAAAAAAAGTCATCAGTAAGAAACATAATGACAATATGAGGCGTAAAATGATAATTTGATATAATAATGTAGAAGACAATGTAATATCTTATAATCCGGTAAGCCGATCAACGGCATTAAGTACGCCGGTGAAATAATAAGAAAATTCTTTATCTGCCTCGGCAACATTCCCTCTCTGTTTTCTTTAGGTTAAGTCTGTTTATATTGGAAGTATGAGAAAAAGTTTCTGTCTAACCGTGATAGATAAGTTATGTACGTACAATTTTTAATAAAACGCTAATGTTTAGACTGTCCTGTTGCTCTAAAGATCTTTAGGTTCTGGGTTCGAGTCCTACGTCGAGCCAAATAGAGTTATTTGGTTTTTTGCCAAGTATTCAGAAGTTGAGAAATTGGCGCATTTAAGCCCTCATGCACTGGGAATGCACGTGAAGTCATTTTAGCGCCTAAAGTCAGCCAACTCATTCTCACTGGTCGTGTCAAATTGCCTTCAAAATCAGCCTTTGTAAGTGGAGGAAATAAAGAGACATACACACTTGTGATGTAAAATAGTGTAACTGAACTGAAAAAAAAAACATAGTATAGTGTATAATCATAGTACAGTGTTTTATCATCATAGTATGAACGAGTATTTCTATGGCTCTGTCTACACAGAGATGGAAAGTTCGAATCCCGCTACGAGTATGTTTTTGTATTGGCTACATATTGGCCATTAGTTAAAAACTAAGATATTGTGATATCTTAATGTGAATTAAGAAGCCATTATGATATGATTAATATTTTTGTATTTACCTGTTTCAGTATATAAATTATAATTATTAATTTATGTATTAAAAAAATATTAGTTTACCTTTTATTAAAGAAATGTGTCACGTTTTAAGTAAATTTTGCAGTCGATAATATCCCACGGGACTTATTTTATGTAACAGGATAAATAGATGCCCGTCTTAAAAAAAATCATCAAACGTCGTACAAACGAGTATTTGACATGACAACTAATTTTATATGTTAAAAGAAAACTTTTAAGTATAACTTGTAATGACTTTATATAAAAGATTATATTTTCATTTTAGTGCCACCACATCAAATGTTACTGTATGATAAGTCGGGAGCTGACGTGTCTGGCATCGTCGGCCCTTTGGAAGAGGGCTCCGCTTTGGTACTCGTTTGTGAAGTACGCGGAGGTAAGTGTTTACATTTATTATTATTTTTTATTAATTTTATATAAATATTAGAGCTTTATTTGGTCATTAAATAATTTTATCAAATAAAAAATATACATAGGTATATAGCAATTGAGCTATTTTAATTCAAATTAATGACTTGTTCATGTTATACTTTATAAGTAGCTTTTATGTGATGATTGAAAAGCCTTTTAGTTTATTTTAAAAATATTATTTTCTATAAAAATCTACTGATGATGTCATAATAGTGCATTGAATTTATTTTATACTTTATGATAAGCGATAATAAATCCTAGAGATATTTTCGGAATAGAGCCAATAGATTTAATGGTAATTTAAATACTGTTGAAGTAAAATGATATACCTTATTCAAAACACTTGAAAAATTATTAAAGATGAGATGAATTCTCCTCCTTGTTGTTTGTTTCTTAGAGGTGATTTTTTTCTTCTAAATCAGACCAATTTTGACCTCGGCTTGTTCTTATAATAAAATCGTCAAAATTGTCTCACAGTTAGTGAAAATTTCATTAAATCAAATATGATATTACATTATACACATTGAGTACCATATTTTTGAAGTCGGCCAAAAACAACTAATCACGTAGTTAGCACGTTATATAAGACACTAGCATTGCCCGCGGCTCCGCTCTCGTTCAGATGACCAAAAACCAAATTCTTAGGTTTTACATATTAGTATACTCTTACATTGCAGTTTTTGTATTTTTTCTTAAAAATGAGATATTTTCCCGCCGTAAAAAGTATCCTATATGTTGACCCGGATAACCAGCTATCACTATACCAAATTTCATCAAAATCCCTCCAGTGGTTTTTCTGTGATGCGGTAACAGACAGACAGACAGACAGACAGACAGACAAACATTCTAAAAACCGTAGATTTGGCCTATGTATCGATAATAATCGTTATTTCAATAAGATTTTCAAAAAAATATTTAATGTACAGATTCTGCTTAGTTACAATTTCATTATATGTTTTTATTTCATTAGATACAGAATTCTCACAGTTACGAAGCATAACAGGATTTATAATTTTGCACGGTTATTATACAATGTTATTTACATCAAATCATCAGAGTAAATCCAACTCTGAATATTGCCTAGACCACACATTGTATTGTAATCGAAATACACAGTATTATTCGTCAAATTTTCGTTATTTTTGCGTTTCATAAACAATGTTCATCAATACATCCATCACGGTGTTCACGACTTGTGATAGAAAATGCAATGTACATCTATCATTAGCGACATGGAATAGGATAACCAAGTCTAGGTTTTAACTTCTGTGTTTAGATCGCGTTTTCGATTATATTAGAATGCTTAATTGAATTGACATTAACTTTTCTAATTATATGTAAAGCATGCTATAAGCAATTGAATACTTACAAGTATGAAAATTCGCACTGGCTTTTGGACAAAGTAAAATCGTGATCATGATTTTTTGTGCAGGCGTATTAATCCTCGTATAATGAAGTATATTTAATAATGTTAATTAAATAAAAGATAATTTCACTGGCTCAGCACTATATTTGTTTTTTAAAGCGTACAATTTAATACTAGAATATGATGATAAATTCTGTTCTTCCGTAAAATATTTATCAAAAAGATTTCATATTTCCGAACAAAAAATAATTTAAACTACGATAATGCATTTGGCACGTCTCCGCTCGCTAACTGAAATTACCACTCTTCGATTTTTCTATTGCTTGACTCTTTTATGGAAACATTGGGAGAGATATTCCGTTCCAATGGGTTCATTGAAAAGTCCGCAGTAGGGGCGGCTGGCGGTACGCCAGTACAGTGGACAACTTACAAAAGAATACAATTGCGTTCAATTTTGGGCCTTATCGATGAAGATACAAGGACTACTAGTGTATCGTGCTTAAGGTCTATTGTACCTGCACGGATTATCTTTGCCTGTGTGCTCAATTGCGATGATGCAGCGAGGCAGGCTCCGGGTCAATATTATAACAATTGGCAGTATTTATGTGTGGATTATTTGGTATCTGCCAATTAGTGGTGTTCGATTTTACCAGGTGTTCCTACATGTTAAAAGTGCTTAAAATTTGTTTTAACATCTGTGCTTTAATAATTATTTGCTTTTTTTATATAAACTTGTGAAAATTTTAACTCTTTTTATTTGGAATGTAACAGTATGAACAATATGCTGTAAAGTGTAAAATGGGTGTTACTGCAATTCTTTATTTGTCTCGTAGTAAAATAAGTTTTATAATAATAGTTTCAACGTGAACATACTTGTGAAAACTTTCAAGACATTTTCATTAAATAGTACGCCTTATGACTAAAGTCTTTGCCTACCTGGACTTCTGCCAGACTTTAATGGTGACTTCCTCATAATAAGTGCTTTAACTGCGAACCACATCGCGATATGTGGAAAAAATCTTATCAAACACTACTTAGCAAAATATATCTTTGAAGTTAGATAAGAAAAGATAAAACTTATATGTAAAGGGAAATCTTGATGTAGGTAATGTTTTTAAGTACCTACCAATTACTTAATTTTTGAGTATCTCTATACTTTGTATGTATATTTTTAATATAACTAAAATAAAAAGGGGTATTTAAAATTCAAAAGAATTATCACATTAAAAATGTCATCGTAAATAATAATAATAATTTAAAA